>SJYV01041202.1:502127-558657 GCA_006410875.1 Neotragus pygmaeus | reverse complement strand
TGATGCTAAAGCTGAAACTCCAGTACTTTGGCCACCTCATGTGAAGAGTGGACTCATTGGAAAAGACTCTGATGCTGGGAGGGATTGGGGACAGAAGGAGAAGGGGACGACCGAGGATGAGATGGCTGGATGGCATCACCAACTCGATGGACTTGATGGACGTGAGTCTGAGTGAACTCTGGGAGTTGGTGATGGACAGGGAGGCCTGGCGTGCTGCGATTCATGGGGTCGCAAAGAGTCGGACACGACTGAGCAACTGAACTGAACTGAACTAGCACAGGGAACTATATTTAATACCTTGTAAGAATCTAAACAAAAAATAATCTGAAAATATATACGTATATAAAACAGAATCATTCTGCCGGACACCTGAAACTAACACAACATTGTAAATCAATTATACTTCAAAAAAAAAAAGAAGCTCCTTAATTGATCCTAATGATCCTCCTGGGTTAAGAATGACTGCCCTAGCCCAGGGCTTGTCATACTTCAGTGAGCATCAGAGTCTCCTGAAGAGTTCATTAAATCAAAATTTCAGGCACTTCACTGGTGGTCCAGTGATTAAGAATCCACCTTCCAAGGCAGGAGATGTGGGATGCCTGGTCGGAAAACTGAGGTCCCACAAGCTGCAGGGCAAATAAGCCTATGTGCGGCAACTAAAGAAGCCTACAAGCTGCAAGGAAGACCCAGCACAGCCAAATAAACCAATTATTTAATAAAGCAGATAACCGAGATCACATAGATCCATGGTTCCCGAGGAGGAGCAGAGATGGGAGGATTGGAGAATGACTGCTAACAGTTTCTTTAGGGGCCAATGAGAATGTTCTAAGATTGATTCTGGTGATGGTTGCACAACACTGTGAATATATTTAAAGTTATTGGATTGTACACAGAAAGTGGTAAATTCTAAGTATGTGAATTATATCTCAATAAAGCTTCAAGGGCTTCCCCAGTGGCTTAAGAGGTAAAAAAAATATATACCTGCCAATGCAGGATCTCCAGGTCGGGATGCTCCCCTGGGAGAGGAAAAGGCAACTCACTCCAGTATTCTTGCCTGAAAAGTCCCATGGACAGAGGAGACTGGTGGGCTACAGTCCATGGGGTCACAAAAGAGTGGGACAAACTGAGCAACTGAACACACACATACACACACACACACACACACACACACACAAAGTTGTTAAAACACACTCATATAGGTTTCTGCCCTCCTGCAGAGATTCTGATCCAGTGGGTGTGAAGTGGAGACATCTCAGGTGATACTGATTCTGTGAGGTCATCGACCAAACATCTCTAGGGCACAGAAAGGCAATGGTATTTAAACTTTCTAAGATTTTATGAGCACAAAAATGGTTTATGAATGGTTAATTACTATATATGGGTTCCACACAAGTATTTCCCGGAGCAGTGTGGCCTTTGCATGCTTGTCTTGTGGATCACTTCACTCTTACGCGCCTGTCCTCCTAGAACAAAAGCTCTTTCTTCTGTTACTCTGGGAAGATCAGGTGACACTGATGCTTCCAGTGTTGTGTCATAGAAATGAGAGCAGGGATTGCACATGAACCTAGAGGAAACTCAGAGGATGAGGACCATGAAGCCAGGAGATATCCCGCAGTTCACCTGAGCAATGAGTGAGGCCTAGGGAGATGAAGAGGGCATAATTTATTGTGCTGCTTATGATCCAATTAAGGGGAAATGATACACGGCTATATATGAAAATCTAGATATACCAAAAAAAAAAAAAGCAAAGTAAGACTTTCTACTTTCTGTACAAAACAATTCATCCCCAGAGGTCCTTCAGAAAGGTGAACTTTCTCAGGACATTTACACTGATGCTCAGAGTTTTATGGGGTTTCCCAGGTGGCTCCGTGGTAAAGAATCCACCTGCCAATGCAGGAGATGTATTTTCAATCCCTGGGTCAGGAAGATCCCTGGTGAAGGAAATGGAAACCCTCTCCAGTANGAACTTTCTCAGGACATTTACACTGATGCTCAGAGTTTTATGGGGTTTCCCAGGTGGCTCCGTGGTAAAGAATCCACCTGCCAATGCAGGAGATGTATTTTCAATCCCTGGGTCAGGAAGATCCCTGGTGAAGGAAATGGAAACCCTCTCCAGTATTTTCACCCGGGAAACCCCATGCACAGAGGAGCCTGGTCGACTACAGTCCATGGGGTCCCAAAAGAGTTGGGCATGACTTAATGACTAAACAACAGCAATGTTTTATGTAAAATTTCCCACAGTTTTCTAGCAAAGCCAACTCAAACAGGTACAAGATAAACAAACTCAAATTATGAAGAACAAGATTCTCAAGAAACAGGCAGTAAGGATGGAAAATTGGAAATGAGTGCCTCCTGTAGGAATGCGAATGCCACTCAGGAGTTTATCCAAAAACCAGCTCTGGTACAGTGCCACATGGATGCCCTAGGCTCTGCCAACAACTGTGCCAGAACTCCAGCACCTCTCCAGCTGCAGTCAGGCCCTAAGCACCCCTGCCTCCTACTCCAGTGACAAAAACCTCAGCATCATTCTTAGGCACTGTTTGCCGGGCAGCTGCCAGAGGGGCAGTCACTGTTGTNACAGGTTAAGAACCCACCTTTTATGAAACGTCCACAATAGGAGAGACAAAATTAATAGCTGCCTTGGGGGTGGAAATACAGTGACTGATGAAAGAGTAGAGAAGTTGTTCCGTTTTTTAAAAGAATAAAAAATGTTCTAAAATTAGGTCTTGGTGAAGGCTGTGGTACTTTGTGACTGTACTAAAAAACCACTTGTGTGCTTTCGGTGGGCGAATTTTATGGTATGTGGCTGTACCTCAATAAAGCAGTTTCAATTCTTCATCTTACAAAAATGCAAATTACAAATAGTTTTCGTTTTTCTTGTACTGGTTAAATGTTTTAGAAGATCAAACAAAACTAGTAATAAATCAAGGACTTTTAAGAATACTGAAGTCTTCAGAAGCCTGCAAACTCCAATCTCAGAAATTCTAATAGAACACTGTTTTCACTCTTAACATACTCCATTTTTTATTTATTCACAGTTTTGCCTATCGATGAAGGTTTCTGAATGGGTTTCAGAAGAGTTTGTAAATTCTTCTGAAATGATATACAAAATTTTCCACACGTATTTTTAGAGGGAAAAGAATCTCGGTTTTCGTAAGAATCTTAAGAAATGTCCATAACCTGAAATGTTTGTGTGTTAAAAGTTGATGGGAAGAAGAAGTTAAAAAAAAAATTGATCACAACTGCTTTGGATATCAAAATCAAAATACTGTTAACCACAAATCTGCAAGATTTTTAGGGGGTAAATGTTTAGATTTGAACATCTAGGTTTTAGAAATGGCAGCCAGGAAACCAACCACTTACTTGGTAGATATAAAAGATGAGCTAGAAAAGTAGAGTTCAAAGAATAAAGAGGTGTGATACACAACAACAGTGCAAAGTAAGTAAGTAACCTTCTCTGTGGAGTTACAAATCAGCCTTTTAAGTTACTCTTGACTGCAGGGGAAAGGGAGTTAAGGCATCATATAAAGTGAGCTTTTACAGCAAGAATACTTGAAATGCAAACTTTTGGAGTTGTACTGTTTCATCACTTACTCATATGCAATTTAATTTAACATCTACATCTTTACCTGCTGCTCATGATACAATCTGAGAGCCTTTTTTACGTTAGATACTTTTGGAGAACGGATAGGAAGGGTTTTTATTTCAGATGCTGTAAGGGTACTCAAATCGCCAATTGTTTTTATATTCTTGGCTCTAATGAGCTGTCCCAGTCCTCTTGCCCTAAAGAGATAAGAGAAACAGGAAAAATGTCACAAAGTTTTCTATTTTCTATTTTTAAGGGTCTATCCAATTGAATTTCCTGATTTAAGCTCAATCATAACAAAATTTACACAGACACACCTATCCCACAGTGGATAGACATATGTGCATTTAAAACAAAATTTGAATCTGATGTATATGTCTGGCTCAAGCGAGATCAATCATTCAATATTTCTATTACTGCCCTATCTCAACCATCTTCCCAGCTGTATTTTCATTTAATTCTAAAATAAAATGTGTCAAAGTATGGATAAATCAATTCTAAACATGAGAACCCCGATCATTTAAACATCCCTGTTAACAAAGCGGTATCTCTAGGTATAGGCCAGAGATCAATAACCACTTACCACATGTTGGATGTAATCTGAGGTAAAATGATTTCAACTGGTGCTACACAGTTCACCAAAGCAGGGTAAACACTTTCTGTTGGGCATGGCACACATTCCTTAGTCATTTCTGCAATCTTAGAATAAATTTCAAAAGCTGTTAAACAGAGGTCACCTAACTGAACATGAAAATATAAAGTTGCATGAAAACTAAAGCACTTCTTACTAAACACTTCTTTGAGCTCTTAAATTTAGAGCTACGTGATCCTGGGGACAGAAATCCTTTGGCTGAAGTGGTATTATGCTAGATAGAAGAAAGGAGAAAAAAAACTCAGAACCCTAGATTTACAAGTTTATTTTTACAACTGACAGACTGCAGTCATATCTTACAATTTTCAGAAAATGTAAAATGTAATAATAATACTACTGGAACTGGCTCATCAATGCTTCTTATCACCTCTTCTCTTCATGTCTGCTTACCAAGTAAGCAGACAAAAGAAAAATATATCCAAACAAAGTACGTTTTGTTTCTTAAAAAGACAAATTACCCAATGCAATTCTGCGTTTGCATATGTACTTTTTAAAGCCTACAGCTTACCTTAGATTGCACAGTAGGTGAAGTTCTAACACTTTTTACCATGAGAGAACTATTTGAAGAATGGCACCTAACAATAGAGCATCGCCTATCAATGTCATCTGCCAATCCTGCTTGGTATATAGGATCTGCAAAGGAGACACGGCGAACCTGAAAACATTTAAGTCATGTTTTTATTTTTTAAAAGTTTTTAAAAATACCATAAGTTTTCATTATAAGGTCAGCCAAAAATAGCATGTATGTTTAGAGTCCTAATTTATCTCACTAGAAGCCAACTGCACATACTTGCAGTTGTTCCTGGCGATTGTTTTCACAAATATTACTCAAGACCAAGGGTCATTTCAAGTATCCATGGTCTAAACTGTCTACAAAGTACAGCAACAAGGAGAATGAAAGCATAGTAGCAGAAACTTGATGAAATTGCATGTGAGAGTTAAAAGTATACAAATTTCTACTAACCTCACATGCTTACTACAGACCATAAAGAACGAGGTAAAGAGGCAGAGACAGTACTAACGGGCCTCTGGTATACCTTAATAATCTTAGTTCTTAATTCTTTGAGGGTAACAAGAGTCACAGCAATGAGGTGGGATTTTTTGTTAAAACAAAAACAAAAACCAAAAGCTTAGCTCAGCCTGAAGTTACTTTGGCCTTTTCTAAACTCTTTATTCAGTTACTCAGCTATCTGACAAAAGTATTCAACAGAGCATGTAAAACCGTAATATGTACATAAATGTCTTATTCCCAAAATATTGGGAACTTTTGGTAAATATCTGCTATAGAAAACTATCATATGTAAACAAAAATTAAACATGAGCTACTATCAAGCAAAACATGGCTATAGTTAACTGGCATTAACAATCTAATGTATACTGAAGACATCATTTCATCTTCATAAATCTTTCAAGAACTTTTATGGCCCATTTAAACCTAAGATTAAAAAAAAAGGTAAAAGACTCAAAACCAAAGCAAGACCAAACCAAAAACCCTCAAGTGTTAAGTCTTCCTAACAACTAATCTTTGAACTCTCAATATAAAAATTTTTAGTATATTTTGGGGAAGTTTTCACAATGTGCTGGCTAAAGGCAAAATTACATGTCAGTATGACATCTATATATACATGTTTGTATACATAAACACAATATATTCCACAGTAAATGGTAGGTCCAATTTCAAAATTAAGGAATGGCCACACAGTACCTTTATAAAATAGCAGTTATAGAGGACAAGTGGAGCTATGTAAAGCACACGCAACTTTTCCTTTCTAAACTATGTGCAAGTCACAGGGTCAGAGACTAAAGCAGATACATAGGTAATCCATATGTGTACAAACTAAAAGAATTAAAATGTAGTGAAGATGGGGACATTAACAAAATTACAAATGAAATCATATGCAGAAATTAATGAAGGCATAGCCTAAAGAAATTTTTAATTAGAAAAGGTCTAAGTTTATATAAAGACTTAAATGTGAAACAGCATAATGTCCTAGTACACAGTAAGTGCTAACTAAAGCTCCTTTATTGGTTTCTAAGTGTTTCCTTGTGTATTATATGAAGAGCAGAGAAAAAATCACCATGAGATTATTAATTTTGCAAAATGTGAAAAATGGTGATGGTTGTATGAAGATTTATAGCTAAGTGTTAGGCTTCCCTGGTAGCTCAGTCAGTAAAGAATCTGCCTGCAGTGCAGGGCACCCAGGTTTGATTCCTAGTTCGGCAAGATCCCCTGGAGAAGGAAATGGCAAACCACTCCAGTGTACCTGCCTGGAAAATTTCATGGACAGAGGAGCCTGGCATGCTGCAGTCCATGGGGTTGCAAAGAGTTGAGCACAACTGAGCAACAGACACCAGGCCCTGAAATAAAGGAATACCTAAAGGGTTTCAGTCTCTTTTCTCAATGTCTTGCCTTCTGCCTGCCCTTTTCCCTGTCCTAGCATATATTCATAATGAATGGTCATGTAAGCCCAATACCCTACCATTCACTACATGTCAGCACGTGGCCAAACTATCCCAATTAAACTTGGACTCATTAGCATTCAGCCTCCATCCCCCTACCTTGTGGACAGGTGACGAGATTTCATCTTCTTGGGGTCTTTTTAGTCCTCTCTTTAAAATGCTGGTGGATGGAGAAGCCAATGGAGACCACACACAACGTGTGTGCATGCCACTAGGACTCTCGTTTGCCGACATGAGTAAAGGATCAATATCCTTTAATTTTTGAGGAGATGTATTACTGTCTTCTGAGATCAATCCAGAAACACCTGTTTCAGATGTCGGAGGTTGTGGTATCTCCTCTACTTTCTCTGAAGTATGGTGAACTTCCGGTAAAGTTTCATTACTTTCCACTACCATCTGATTGTCATCTAACTGTGTTTCCTCCAATTTATTAGGTTCAACATTCGTTTCAGTTTTGTTAGGGTCAACCTTTCCTTCTTCCGTGATCATTTCAAGTGTGTCGGGAACAAAGCTATCGACTTCTGTATCTAACCCCTTTGTTTCAGCTTCTACAGGCAGAGAAGCTGTGGTAGTTAAATCTTCCTCTTCTGTTTCAGTGACATGGTCAGATTCAGTAGTCACCTCACCGACCACTGTTTTTTCACAATTTTTCATTTCAGCGTTCATTTCTTCAGATGAGACTGGATCAGATTCATCACTTCCTCTGCCTAGTTCCCCAACTGCTATTTGTTCAGAGATCTCTACCTGAGCATTCCCTTTTACAGGTGTCAGATTATCCAAATAATCAGGAGCTGAATTAAATTCCTCAGTTACTGCTTCTTCGACTTTCAGTGTTTCAGGTGTATCCATTCTTTCACTGTTTTCCTCTGTTACTTCTTTCTCTGAAATACCAGTTTTGACACTCTCTTGTTCAGAGAAGCCAGCTTCAGACTGATCATTTTCTACATTCAATTCCATAGCATCTACTACTTCTGGATTTGATTCTGCATTTGATTCAACAATAACAATGTTCTCTGTATTCAATTGCTTTTTTGGAGTGGCCTCTGACTTTTCTTTGGTCTCCAAAGAAAAACATTCCAGTGAAATATCTTTGGAAACATCTAAATTTGGGTCAACAGTTTTACATTTCTTATTAGATGGCTCCTGGCTTTCTAGAGATATTGCTTCCTCAGAATCCCTATGAGAAGTTTCTTTAAATTTTATCATTTCAGAAGGAAGAAAGCTTTTAGTATTTTCTTTCAACTCAGTTTCAGATATAATTAATGAATCATTAGTAGTATCATTCTCTTCCTTGAGATCCAAATGAAAATTCACACTATGATGCTCATCTAAAAGTTTAACCTCCGAGTACAGATCAGCTTTCGAAGTTTCTGAAATAGATACAGGTGTTTCCACATCTGTCTTTTTTGTTTCATTGACTTTTACATCGTAATTTTCTGTATCCTTTAACTCAGTAAATGACTTTTCCTGAGGCTGTGATTTTTCTCCACAACAATCACAACCTTTAGATCGCCTCACCCTCCTACTTCTCTTGTGCTGGCATTCTACTGTTTGAAGAGTTTTTTCAGAAAGCAAAGAAACGTCTGATGTCCCTATTTTTGAGGATTCCTCCATGCTATTTTCTATAGAATCTCGCTTATGTAACCTCTTATGGGCATTTCTAGTCCTTAGATTTGATTCTGGTACAGAAGGATTTGAAAAGGAATGTTCTGCATCTTTGTTACTTTTACTTTTTCCCTCAGAAGTGTTCAATACATCATCATAAACTTGTAATAAATCTGGAGATACTGCAGAATCTTGAAGAGTTACAGTATTACTTTCATCTCTTTCTTCACAGATTTGAGATTTTATATCTTTGTCTACTTCAGGATTCCCTTTATAATCATGTGCCTGATTTTCAACTTTTATACATTCCTGTTTTACCATTTTCTCTTCTTGATCTTCAATGTCAACGTTATCACTGCTTTTGTTCTTCCATTTTCCAGATCTTTTCTTTTTAGAACCTTCTTCTTTTGCCTCAGAACTATCAGATTCTGAGTTTTCAATGCTGGAAAGTAAACCCTGGGATGCTCTTCTTGTTTGATATCGTGTTCGTCCCCTTACTGGTTTCTCAGAGGGTTTATCTACAACGTCCTGCACACCATCTCCTTCAGATTTAGTATTCTCAAGATCTGGCTTTCTTCTATTTTCATCAATTTCAGCATTAGCACTGGTCTCCCCCAAAGCCTTCTCATGTAAATTATTTCCTTTGTCAATTAAGTTTTCCTGTACACTTTGTTCAGAAATCAATTTTTGCTTAGGTAAAACATCATCATTTACATGTAACGGACTCTTCTGTGGAGTCTTTTCTTCTTCTTTACGTCTTTCCCTTTTTTGATGATTATTTTCTTTATCTTGGCTGTCAGTGGTTGGTTCTGTTGTTTCTGAACGTCGCCTTAAAGATCGCCTAAGGGTTTTCTGATTTTGAGTTACCTGAATATGACTATCCTCATTTACTGTCTGATCTGTTATTATGGCTGGGGGTGTATTTTCTTTGGATTCCAAGTTAATTTCTAAGATCCTCTCTTCTACAGTATTGTTTTCTAATAATACTGTATTCTCCACTGTTGATTTAAGCATTGCATCCTCACACTCCATTGCAGATTCAGAGAGATGAACCTGATTATCTAACACACATTCTGTCTGATTAAGTAAGCCAGGTGGGTTATTTTCTAAGGCTATTGTGCCATCAACAGATTCTTGAGTACTTTTCTCTTGTTCAGATCTCATTAAGGGTTTAGACTTTTTACTCCCTATTGGTTCAGGTTTACTCGACCTTCGGCTTGATCTCTTAGTCCCATGTGTTACTTTTTCAGAGTCAGGTTTAGAAAGAGCCACTTCTCTTTTCTTTGCTTTTGATGGATTATCTGTTTTAGCCATGCTTTCCTGGTTATTTTTCACTATTACAGTTGATGACATATTATTCAAGGGTGACGGACTAAAAGGTCTATTTTCTGAACCATCAAACTTTTCCAAAGTAATAAAGGATTGCCTTCGACTTGTAGGCTGTAAGGGAGCTCCAGAAATGGTGGCATTAGAAACCGAGCTACTGGGGACACCAAATGGATTTTCTGTAGTAGATGCACATTCAGTTGGTTTATTTGAAGCAATTAAAGCTTTTTTTCTGGCATCACTATTACTGCTCGGTATTTTTGGACTGGTTTCCTCAATAGAACCACACTCATTATTCAAAAGGGAAGCCTTTTCAAGATGTTCATCCATACCGCAGTTCTCCATGACATGTTGAGGAACGACAATGTCATTCTCCTTTTGTTCCTCCTGCACAAAAACGTACACATACATACAGATTAACCAGCAAATAAGTCTGACTTTCTGGAGAAATTCTGTTTAAAACTTTAGCAATTCAAAGGGCAATCTGACTTTCAACATTTTGCAAATATTCCAAAGATGATGGTAGATGCTCATTAATTTGTGTTTCCAATTTAAGTATTCGATAAAGCCAAATACATTTAAATAAACAAACATGCACTCACACAGATACAGATCCACACATAAAACTATAATTCTGCTAAAGACTGCTAAGGAGCGTTTAAGACATTATAGAACAAATCTTAACATAATCTTAATATAAGGGACTCAATAATGGAAAGCTGATTTGAAAAACTCCCAAATATGAAAATAACAATATACCTTAAATATCATCTTGGAGTCTTTTGATTTTTCAATTAAAGTAGAAATTTCCCTGAAATAAATAAGTGTGCAAATTAGTATACTGTTAATAAAGAACCAGAAAATCAGTTACTTCAGCAATTTCTATACTTACATAGATTCTTCCTGACTATACTGAGAAAATAAAGTATCTTGTGAAACATCCAGATTATTATACATGGCAGGAATATCACACCTGAAAAAGATTTTAAGACTAACTTTGATATTGTGTCTATTAAGTCTCTCAATCATGTCTGACTCTGATTCCACATGAACTGTAGCCCACCACACTCCTCTGTCCATGGAATTCTCCATGCATGAATACTGATTTCCTTCTGCAGGGGATCTTTCCGACTCAAGGATTAAACCTAGATTTCCTGCATTGCAGGCAGATTCTTTACTGCTTGAGCAACCAGGGAACCCCCTTGAGAGTACCGTGGTGAATAGCAAGGATATCAAACTACTCAAGCCTAAAAGAAATCAACCCTGAACATTCATTGGAAAGACTAATGCTGAAGCTGCAACTCCAATACTTTGGCCACCTGATGCAAAGAGCAGACTCATTGGAAACGACTGACGCTGGGAAAGATTGAGGGCAGGAGAAACAAGGGGCAACACAAGATGAGATGGATGGATGGTATCAACAACACAATGGACATGAGTTGGAGCAAACTTCGGGAGATAGTGAAGGACATGGAAGGCTGGCATGCTGCAGTCTACAGGGTTGCAAAGAGTCAGACATGACTTAGCCACTAAACAACAACTTCAATATTTGATATTCTTACAATTAAGCTTACAATTCTACATCTAGTTACCTTTTAAGAACAATATAAAATCAAGCCTTAGATGCCTGTTTCCCAGATTTTCCATGAAACCAATTCCCTGATCTTTCAAGACCTTAATAAAGGATTCAGTTTAGGAACATTTGGTGCATTTCAAGATAGCCTGACACACTATGAAATGTGGCTATGTACAATCTTTTTGACATTTAAAATACAGTACAATATACAGTATTTTAGTTCTAAACTCAAAATTAAATTTAGATTTCATGCAGCAAATGTAAGTACAGAAAATTCAAGATAAAAGTACTACAAACCTCTTTGTTTTGAGTACTTCTTTCTGGTGTTCAGTTAGTATTCTTTCCTTTGTTTCTTTTACTTCTGGAGGTATAAACACAAAGTCAGTAGACTTTTCTTCTTCCAAAGGCATTTCACTGTTTGCTTTTGGAGTTGAAGACTCTAGTTTCAACTGGAAATTAAAACAGTAAATGCACATTTTAAGTTTTTAAATTATTTTCCAATACATCAATTAATCTCTCTTTGGCACTCTGATAATGGTTTTTGATGATGACTAAGAAGTTTGAAGTTCAAACCTATAGGATATTCCTGGATAATTATAATTAGTATTGTCCCTAGCTTTCTTTTCATTTTGCCTGTATTTAATACTCAGAAAATAAAATCACACTTCTTTAAGAAGTAGACAAATGTGTGCTTACCAGGGAAGCATGGGCAAATGTGTTTTTCAGCCTAGCACGCAGAAATCAAGTGGTTTGGCAGGAAAAAAGTACATCTGTGATTTCAAGTTGAAGCACAAACTACTCAAGTAAAAGTTGTCAAAATCATATGCCCAACATACTAACATTGGTACCCAATGCCACTTTTACACAATTTCAGCACAGCTGTTTCCATTTTACTTTATAATGCTATAAGACTGTGTCAAAGTTATTCTTTAAAAATATTTTTCTTTCATCTTCCCAGAGCCATGGTCTCAAGATTCTAGAATAACCCCTTTACCGGAGGTCCTAGAAGAAAGACTGTCTGAAACTTGGTTAATTTGCCACTTACTAGATATCTAGTTTTATATATGAGGTTATGACAAATGTCTTATGTAGGCATTCTCTTTCTAGTCAAGAAAGGAAGCTCTAAAATATTCTCCTTTCATCCTACCTGCTGCTGCTAAGTCGCTTCAGTCGTGTCCAACTCTGTGCGACCCCAGAGACGGCAGCCCACCAGGCTTCCCCGTTCCTGGGATTCTCCAAGCAAGAACACTGGAGTGGGTTGCCATTTCCTTCTCCAATGCATGAAAGTGAAAAGCAAAAGTGAAGTCACTCAGTCGTGTCTGACTCTTAGCAACCCCATGGACTGCAGCCTCCCAGGCTCCTCTGTCCATGGGACTTTCCAGGCAAGAGTACTGGAGTGGGCTGCCATTGCAACTTCACTTTCACTTTTGACTTTCCGGCATTGGAGAAGGAAATGGCAACCCACTCCAGTGTTCTTGCCTGGAGAATCCCAGGGACAGGGGAGCCTGGTGGGCTGCCGTCTNTTCCTTCTCCAATGCATGAAAGTGAAAAGCAAAAGTGAAGTCACTCAGTCGTGTCTGACTCTTAGCAACCCCATGGACTGCAGCCTCCCAGGCTCCTCTGTCCATGGGACTTTCCAGGCAAGAGTACTGGAGTGGGCTGCCATTGCAACTTCACTTTCACTTTTGACTTTCCGGCATTGGAGAAGGAAATGGCAACCCACTCCAGTGTTCTTGCCTGGAGAATCCCAGGGACAGGGGAGCCTGGTGGGCTGCCGTCTATGGGGTCGCACAGAGTCGGACACGACTGAAGCGTCTTAGCAGCAGCAGGTAGGATGAAAGGAGAATATTTTAGAAGTTATTCAAATATAGTTTTATTCTATCTGAAGAGGGTTACTGCCTGGAGTAATTATACTAAATAAACACTTAGTATTATACAGATTTAGCTTTACTAAGAAGTAATCGTGTCCCAAAATGTCAAGATTTCCATACCATCTTAATAGTCTTTGTAGGCCAAACTATATTTCCCTATAGTCCCATCTTTTATTTATAAAGTTTTTAACAGGTTTTTCTTCCAGTTAGAAGTTGTATGTTCTCAAGCTGGTATATATTTTAATCTTAAGAGTTCTATTAAATATACTTTGGAAAAACATACTTTAGCTGGTGGTTTCATACTGTCTTTTGTATCCTTTGTTTGTGCCAAAAAAGAATCTCTTTTTCCACTTGATTTTCTTTCCATGCCACTTATCTTCATATTTAATTGTGAATTTTCTGTCTGTTTTTATAAAAATAAAACAATTTCATTACATGCAAATGTTCTTTATTTATCCTTTTCACATTGGTAATTACAGTGTAATCAATACTCATTTCAGATTTGAGTATTCAAATCTACTAGATCATGTCAAAGAAAACAAAGCCATTGTCTAATACAGTAACAGCAAATAGATTTGGTGTCTCCAACTTATACAGCATTAGTTTTGCATCATATAATTTTATAAATTCTAAAATAAGCTATACCAAATAGTCTAAAAACAAATTACAGGACTCAAATATCCCACTTATTACCGAAAACTTTAACAGAAAAACCGAAACCATAATACTTTAAACAATAAAACATACATGACAGGGAATATTATCAGGCCCTTCTACCAGAATATATGGCTTTTTTGAGCCATATTACACTGAATGAGTCTCAAAAAGTCTAGATAAATTTTCTGATGAGAATTTTAATTTTATCCAAAAAACAAAACTAAATAGAGTACTTAGCTATAACGTTTTCTCTTACAGGTTCTAAACAAATAATAGCTAGACTCATTTGTTGTTGAATAGGAACAAAGTGTCCAAGAGTGTTCTACCTGATGAGTATACTTTTATCTTTACTCCTTAATCTTTACAGTCATCTAGTATTGTTAACCACAGTAACCTTGTTTCAAAAGGAAAATGTGGTTTCAATGATTTGTTTCTCTAACAGAAGGAATGAGATTCAAGGGAAAGAAATGAGAAAATGAAGTGTAGCTCTTACTTAGGTGGGGAATAGTAACCAGAATTCCTAGTTTATACAAAGCAACACTTAACCATATCTTAATAATTCTGACCTTTGTAAAACAATACATGAGATGCCAGTTTTTTTTTAAATAAAAGATCATTAATGAATAAGAACTGGGTATTATTTACATGAGAGTCTATGATGAAATTTACTGCCTTTTAATTTGTAAGTTTTCTAGGCCACACAACTAACTGTATATAAAACCCCTATGTTGTGGAACTTTTCTGTTCAGGTTTTGTCATTTCAATCCAACAGTCTTAAGCTTCTGTCCTTTTTAAAGTTACACTGATATCCAATAAATCACTCAAACATAAGTAAACAAAAACATCCCCCGCAACTTACTGTATCTGAATATGGCCCACTGGATTCCTCCATAATTTCAACATTTTCCAAACCAGGCAATAAAAGCAGAGATTTTTGTTTGGCTTGTTTTAGTACTGGCCTTCAAATATAAATAAATATACTTAGAATTAAGTAGTACTGATGGCACATTAACAAGAACAGTTCAATTACAATTTGAAAGTGATAAAACACATCCAGCTTAAGACTGTTTCTTACTCTACATACATACATAAAGCCGGGAGAAATTTACAGATAATATTAGAACTTTTCACTAAACTCTTCAGTTTCTGAATTTTATTCTTTAAAAACTTCTCAAACTTTCCAAATTTTTACCATAAAATTTAAGACAAGAGCAGACTGTTACATTAACTACATATCAGCTAGATTTAACAGCCATCAGCTTCCTGCCCCTTGTTGGAAACACCTATGGTTAAGAATAATTTGAAACTGTTTTTTATGTTTCTAAAACTAAGTTTATTCTAAGGACCAAAGCAAAGGGTCAAATAATTTTAATAATTACCATGTATTCCAAATAAGAATATTTTAACTAGGAAATCCTCTACAGTGATTCTACATAAGGATTTATGTTAAAACCAAAATGTCAATTTACATAATCAGAACAGAGTAACTATATAGTTTTATTGTTATCATACTTTAACTCCTCAGGATAAATCAACATCGTCACTTTAGCAAATGTGGCATTCCAGAACTGAGCACTTTGTTTTCTTATCTGTTTGTTCTTGTGTGAAAATATTATACATAATAATGGCGAGATCTGTTCAAGAAGTTCACTGTCATAAGTTCCAGTGTAGCTGACATGTAGACAAGCAATAATTTCTCCTAGTAGCTTTTCTAACTAGGAAAAAGAAAAAGTTCATTAGGGTAACACTTAGAAACGTTACTTTTCAAAGAGAAAAAATAAAAGCACAAAGCATACTAAACAACTCACAGAGTATGTTATCGTTTCAATTTTTGAAACTCAAATGACTTTAAAACAACTTTTACTGATTTATTTTTGGCTGTGCTTTGTTTTTGCTGCTGCAAGGCTTTTCTGTAGTTTCACAGGATGGGTGGGGGCTACTGTCTAGCTGTGGTGCTCGGGCTTCTCGCTGGGGTGACTTCTGTTGTGGATCACGAGCTTAGGGCACACAGGCTTCAGCTGCTGCAGCACGTAGCTCAGGAGTTGCAGCTCCAGGGCTCTAGAGCACTGGCTCAGTAGCTGTGGCATGCAGGCTTATCTGCTCCGTAGGATGCAGGATCTTCCCAGATAAGGGACAGAACCCATGTCGTCTGCACTGGCAGGCAGATTTTTTACCACTGAGCCACCAGGAAGTCCTCAAATGGCTTTTTAAAAGCTATAACCTTCAATATATAATACCCTTTATAAGCTGACAAGAACTTACTTTATTGATAACAGCTTGAATTCAAGCTTATTTTCCATTAACAGAAGAAATTTGTTTTCACATAAATTATGAGATTAATAGTTGCCTAACCTTAGAGCCAATTACCTTCACACATAAAGAATGAGACAGGAGTAGCTGAGTTATATGAATTTAAGGCAATATTATTAAATCATGAATGATCCTTGGATTATACCCATTTCATATCAAAAGTTCATTAAAACTAAAGTATGATGATATCCCTTTAAAACAATCAGCAGAATTATATTGAAGGGAGACATTTAAATTCTGAAACTTTTCTTCATGAAAGTATGTTTTATGAACAATGTCTATTTGTACCTTGTTGTTCATACAACTATACACTTTAGGAACTTCATCAAACCTAGAAGAAAAACAAAGAATACCATTTATATTTCAGAATATTAAACCTAGAAACATTGTAATGCAGCCAAAAGTTGAGACGTGTAGCGATATAAAAAGGTGCCCAAAGACTTAACAAAAAATGTCAAACTGCAAAGATTAAACAAACCTGTCTTTTAACAAAGGAGTTAAAGAAAAACATCTGGAATAGACCTCAAACTATTATTACCAGTGACCTGTTTCTATGGTTTTTAAAAAGCATATTTTTATGAAGTTTAAGGACTAAAAAAGACTTGCAAAAACTTAATAAATTTGAAGGTCCATTAAATCTGTTCCTAAAGCTTCCTCTGTGTTTATGAAAAACAGACTGTATTATTACTGAACCACATAAGCTTGCTATAAAGAACACTGATGAATTCTCTCAAAATGCTTCTTTAAAATACGTTGGGATTTTTTCATGGTTTTTCTCTTATATGCTGCTTGCTTTGGTTCAAATGCAAAAGGTAATATAAAACACCACAAACTTCTGGAGAGTAATTCAGAAATTTAAAAGCACACACTTTTTGAACCAACAATTTCATTTTAGGGCCCTGTTCTGCAGAAATAGTGGCAAATGATTTATGTACAAATGTAATGACCTATGATATTGTTAGTTATGAGAGAAAACACTAGAAAACATGTTCAACAGGAAATTGGGTGAAGTGTCATGGAGTCCTACGCAGACATTAAAAACAATGAGATACTTAGGTTAAGTGAATATCATATACTTAACTATATACTAAGTAGTATATCAACTCATACACACTATATATTTAACTTGTAAGCTTTTTGTATTAATAATTCTGTAAAGAGATGTACTAAACTAAAAAATGTGTTGGATTAAAAATGAAAAAAAAAGAATGAAAAATAAAGGGACTTCCAATTTCTACCTCATATTTTATTATTTATCTTTTTTTTTAACAAAAGCATAGTTTCAAATATTACCCACTCCAGTAAACTTTAAAGATTAAGATCTTTAACAACAAAGCTGATATGACAACAACAGTTTGCTACCCATATCTAGTTATATATGTTTAAGTATAAGCGCTATTAAGGCAAAATACTTACTTTGAGTTTTCATAAAATAATGCCAGAGGTCTTGTTAAAGCTGCAAACATATTCCGGATCATAGAAGGCAGAGAAATACGTCCAAGTACATTGGAAAGAATGCTGGTGATTGAGTTGCCAACAGTGAGGAGAGTATCAGAATGCACTTCCTTGACGCTCAACGTGTGAAAAGAATAGATCACTCTCACAGTAAGTTTAATTAAAGAAGCCAGCTTCCCTAAAGGTTCCTTCTTCTTTTTGGACCAATCTGTAGGTCTCTGTGGTGCTAAGATAAAATTAAAACAGTGACAGCTTTTAGAATTAATGGTAATTAAATGAAAAATATGATCCACTATTTCGGGGAACAGTGTGTTTTAAGCAAGAAGCATCAATGGATGAATAATTCATGAATCAAAGTATGCTGAGTAACAAGATATTTACGAAGTCTCAAAGTACTTGCCACAAAACATTTATTAATTTTGTTTCCTAATGAATTTTATAGTGCAAAACCGACAGATATGATCTTAATCAAATAGTAAATGTGAACATCATCAATAGTGGGACAAACTTGACTTATATGCCTGTTGACATAATGCACTGATAAGAAAATACCAAATTACTTCTGTAGCATCCCCATAAAAAAATAAAATCTCAATCTAATATTGAGGAAATACTGATAAACCCCAATTGAGAGACCTTCAAAATCTAACCTTGCCTTTACTTCATTTCTAATGGTCAAAGACAAGACTTGGGGAAATATTTTAGATCAAAGACTTGTCTTATGAGTGCTGTGAAATGTTCTAGGAAATAAAAGTGAAAAAGTGGATGGGGTGAAAATAAGACAAAAGAATCTACTGATAACTGAGGGACCCTAGTAAAAAATATTTCGTGTTTGTGTTTAATTTTTGCAATGTTTCTCTAAAACAAATATTACAACGTAAAAATTATTCAAAAACAAAGTGATCCTGATGCATATTTATGAATAATAACAATTTTATTTCAACTATTGGTAAATTTTGTTTCCTCTCAGCTTGTGCTGGCATTTTCTAGATATTTCCCCTAGTTTCAATAAATTTAAACAGCCAGGAACACTTCTTGCAAGACAAGTATTGAAAACAAAAAACATTTCTAATTCTGGGTTTATANCAAAGTGATCCTGATGCATATTTATGAATAATAACAATTTTATTTCAACTATTGGTAAATTTTGTTTCCTCTCAGCTTGTGCTGGCATTTTCTAGATATTTCCCCTAGTTTCAATAAATTTAAACAGCCAGGAACACTTCTTGCAAGACAAGTATTGAAAACAAAAAACATTTCTAATTCTGGGTTTATAGATCATGGATAGAAACGATATTCAGTTAATTCTAATTTTTCAGAAGTTAACAAAACATGTAAAACTTTCAACAAGGAGATCATCATCTATGCCTTATCAAACTTCAGGGGCTTAAAAAATATATCCTGATATCATTTTCTATATAACCTTTCTATAGTTCAGGTATTTTAGAGAATTTTAATTTTCCTGACAAAGAGGTAATCAGATTAAGTTTTGTTCAGTCTGAAAGGGGACTAAGACTACAGAAAAAAATCTATTTCTGTGGCCTGAGGCTGGGATGCTTTAATTACCAAACAAGTTATTCTATATTACTATAGAAATGAAACACCAAAAAAAAAAAAAAGCACCCAAAACTACCCCCAACCCCAAAAAACCCTGCAAATATTTTATGTTCTAGAAATCTTTACACTAATTCAAAGAAAGATCTTATTAAAGGAAAATTGAGTATGTTCCCACTCTTCAAATAGGAAAAGTAACCTTTAAACAAAATATTTTTTGTAACTAGAAAGTTCTTTTCTATAAAGTATGATCATATATAATCACTGGTAGAAAATATTTAATCTCAAAGAATCAATTAGTACATTAACAGCTCATATTATAATCTAGAATTAATCAAGGCATATAGTTATGAAAATAAGATTTGTTAAGATTTCAATTGCCGAATTTTACACAGTAAAAACTGTGTTACGCTTTTAGAATCATTTTACATTTTACATTGGTAAAACCATAACCAATTAACCACTGCCATGATTTTCTATGCAATTTAACATCAATTCAATGATCATTTCAGATAAGGCTATCAAATAAGAACATTTTAACTAAGTTCAAGCTCTTTGTCCAGATAATCTCTTGTAACCAGATGGAGTAAGTAAAACCATCTGTATTATCAGGCAGTCCCTATATAGGACAAAATTTGTTTCTGCATCATAAAAAGGAGTTATAAATTGCAGGGGTGGGTGAGAGAGATACATGGAGAGAGGGAAAGAGAGCAAGCATGTGAACTAGCAAAATAACATAGTTATATAACATTAAAAGTAGGTAAAATGAGGAGGGAAAAGCTATTAGGATTTACCCTGATACAGTTCAGATACCCTTGCTCATACTGAATGAACAAATAAAATACTTACATTTAGTTTTGGGTTGATATTTAATATTATATGGTGAAAAGTCGACGCAATCAACCATTACGGTAATAATATGAGTGATCCTATCCAAGAACAATAAATTCTGGAAAAGAACAGTTAGGTATTGCATGATAATCTTTTAACTAATGGCATGGTTTATAAAACTTGTAAGCATGAATAAAAAATATAACACTTTAACTCCCACGTATAATGTATAGTAACACACACCATAGTTTATGCCATTTAAGATACATTAACTATATGTGTGTCTGTCAGTCCTTAGTCGTGTTCAACTCTTTGTGACCCCATGGACTGCAGCCTGCCAGGCTCCTCCACACACAGAATTCTACAGGCAGGAACACTTGAGTGGGTTGCCATCTCCTTCTCCAATTAACTGTATGGTTATGACTATTTCCCAGTTATCTGCTGTGTGCCAAGTATTCAATACTATACCTTTTTTTCCCTCAATACTGAAATGGAAGTGTTTACTAAACCCAGAAAAACCAAACATAAAAAAGTTGCTGAGCTCCCTGATATTCTTTCCATCTCCCTCCTCAGATCCAAATGAAACAGAACAGAGGAAATCCCAATACTACCAGTCAAAAACATCTCAAAACAAAACAAAACAACTCAGTGAGCTTTCATATAAGAAACTGAGTAACAAGACAGAGGGAGGGTTCTGAGAAAAAGATCTAATCATTATTAGAAAAACCATATGGGTAAAAGACTACTGTAAAGTTCTATACATTTTCCCTTCCTTTATTCTCCAATACTGTTCACTTCTCCAATTCACTGAACTAATTTATGAGTCTGCCAAAGACAACCTTCCCCAGTGGATGTTAAGAACCAAGAAGGGGAAGGGAGAGCCCCCCTGGCCTGTTAACCCACGGATACCACATGGAAGGTTCATTCCAAATGATAATCTACACACCCATACAGAAAAGATACTAAAGATCTAGATGCTTCCATCTTGATCACAATTACAAGGCAAAGCTTCCTTATAACTACAATTTGCTATCAAAGCCAGATAAACAGGAGTTCTCTCCTGGGTTAGGAAACACATTCCAGCTAATAATATTGCTCAACATTAGCCTTTATTGTCAAATATATGTGTTAAATACAAACAGAACTAATCAACAAGGAAAGAGGTAATAACAGAAACAGAAGAAAATACCCTCAAAGGTAAGAGGAAATCACATTCACTTAAAAACATTAAATGTAAAAATAAAATTATAAAACACTTCAGCATTTAAACCGAAAGATGGACACAGAAATATCAAGCTCCCAGAAAGCAGTACGAGAAATAAAGCAAAACACGAAGAGGTATAGAGAAAGAGACACAGATGATGAAACTGATGATGACGACGCCTGAAGACCCTAGTACTTTCCCTTGGATGAAGGCACAGCTCCTTAAATTGAAAGGATCTACCAAGTACTTAAAATAACAATTTTAAAAGATGCCTCAAGACACAACCTTGGTGAAATATCTAAATTCCAAAGGTAAAAAGAAAACTCTAAACTTAAACTAAAAAACAGGTTGATAATAACAAAATTAGTATCAAATGATGAATCTGAAACAGCAGCAGTAACAAAAACAACAAGTCTTAGATGTGTATTTTGTAGAAAATGAAAAACTTTACAGAAGATGGAACAAATGAGCCTATCTTTAACTTCAGAGCTGTGATTTAAAAAATTTTCTGGAACCTAAAATTTGTAATTAATTGGTTATATATTTGACAAGATGTTATTAGTCACAGAATATGTTTATCATTTCTACAATATAAAAATTGGACAAGGAGGAACTCCAATCACACAAATGAAGGTATCTGCAAAAAATTTTAAAACACTAATCTACAATGTTTTAAAAGAATTTCACTGTGACCAAGAAGAGGATCTCAAGGACACAAAATTGGTCTAATATACAGAAATGTAAAGAGATTTCAAATATGCTAGCAGTAACTAAGTACAGGCAGGGAAGAGACCATTTATACTAGATGAAAAACAACTATAAAACCCCCAAATCAAGCAAGCTAGGTTAAGTTTAGAACTAAAAAAATACTTCTGAACAGAAAAACTCAAAGTTATAAAGATATAAATTATTTTCCAAATTAATCTCTGAATGCAATATAACCAGTCATGCCAAGTAAAATCCCAACAGGGTATTTTATAAAATTTAGGAAGATTCTAAATTTCTTCAGAAAAGAACAAAATGTTAGTCCATCCAAGACAAGAATTTAAAGGCAAAAACCAAGGGTCAAGCTTTTCCCTAAAAATCACAAAAGCATTCAACAAGTTCACTGTTTCTGTGGCCAGTAACAGCACACTTTTAAAGCCACTCTGCCAAATACTTTGATATCAAAATTCCATAATCAGAACCGACACATTATAACTACTCTTGTCAGCAGGGTAACCACTATCAAGGACTAGAAATCTTCTCAAATAAAAAAAATGGCACACTTCAGAGTAATAAATAAAATAAACTTCAACTGGGAAGAATACTGTATTCACATATCTATGTGCATATAAATATGTAGCTTATTGGTTTATTCTAGAATGATACATATCAAATTGCTGACAGCAGTTATTCTTTTTATAGAGTAAGGGAAAGGTGTGAATAGGAACCTACATTTTTAAGAGCACAAACTTCCAAAGGACAGACTTTAAAAAGCTAATAGGTATATTAATGACCTAAATGTAAGACCAGAAACTATAAAACTCATAGAGAAAAACAGGCAGAACACTGTAAGACATAAATCACAGCAAGATCCTCTATGACCCACCTCCCAAAGTAATGGGAATAAAAACAAAAATAAACAAGTGAGACCTAATTTAACTTAAAAGCTTTTGCACAGCAAAGGAAACTATAAACAAGGTGAAAAGACAACACTCAGAATGGGTGAAAATAATAGCAAATCAAACAACTGACACAAAGTATACAACCAGCTCATACAACTCAACACCAGAAAAACCCAATCAAAAAGTGGGGAAAAGACCTAAACAGACATTTCTCCAAAGAAAACATATGGATGGTTAATAAACACATGAAAAGATCCTCAACACTGCTCATTATTACAGAAATGAAAATCAAAACTACAATGAGGTATCACCTCACATGAATCAGAATGGCCATCACCAAAAACTCCACAAATAATAAATGCTGGAGAGGGTATAGTGAAAAGGGAAGCTTCTTAAACTGCTAGCGGGAATGTAAGTTGATACAGTCACTATGGAAGACAATATGGAGACTCCTTAAAAAACTGGGAATAAAACTATCATTATGACCCAGCAAACCCATTACTAGTCATATATCCTGAGGAAACTGAAACTGAAAAAGACACATCTACCCCAATGTTGTGAGAAGTGGACCATAAAGCAAGTTGAGCGCCGAAGAACTGATGCTTTTGAACTGTGGTGTTGGAGAAGACTCTTGAAAATCCCCTGGACTGCAAGAGATCCAACCAGTCCATCCTAAAGGAAATCAGGCCTGCAAGGACTGATACTGAAGCTGAAACTCCAATACTTGGCCACCTAATGCAAAGAATTGACTCATCTGAAAAGACCCAGATGCTGGGAAAGATTGAAGGCAGGAGGAGAAGGGGATGACAGAGGATGAGATGGTTGGATGGCATCACCAACTCAATGGACCTGAGTCTGGGTAAACTCCAGGAATTGGTGATGGACAAGGGAGGCCTGGCGTGCTGCAGTCCATGGGGTCACAAAGAGTCAGACACGACTGAGCGACTGAACTGAACCCCAAGGTTTACTGTAGCACTATTTACATTAGCTAGTATGAACAAGCAAACTAGATGTCCATAGACAGATGAATGGATAAAGCTGCGGTACATACTTTTTCTCAAATGCACATGGAACATCCTCCAGGAAAGGCCACATCCTGGACCACAAATCAAGCCCTGGTAAATTTCTAAAAATTGAAATAATCTCAAGCATTTTTCTGATTACAATGCTGTAAGATTAGATTATCAACCACTGAGAGAAAAAATGTAAAAAACACAAACATATGGACGTTAAGTAAGGATCACTAAGGAAATCAAAATATGCATAGAAACATATGATAATGAAAACACAACCCAAAACCTATGGGATTCAGTGAAAGTGCTAAGCGGGAAGTTCATAGCAATACAAGGCTACCTCAGTAAACTAGAGAAACGTCAAATCAACAACTTAACCTTACACTAAAAGCAACCAGAAAAAGGACAACAACAAAAGAAACCCAGTTAGTAGAAGGAAAGAAACCATAAAATTCAGAGCAGAAATAAATGGAAAAAAAGGAGACTATAGCAAAGGTCAATAAAACTAAAAGCTGGTTCTTTGAGAAAATAAAATAGAGAAGCTATTAGCCATACTCATCAAGACAAAAAGGAAAAAGTCTCAAATCAATAAAATTAGAAATGAAAATGGAGAAACTACAACACAGAAATACAAAGGAACGTAAGACACTACTATGAGCAACTATATGCTTATTAAATGGACATGGAAGAAATGGACAAATTCTTAGAAAAGTATAACCTTCCAAAACTGAACCAGGAACAAAGAGAAAATTTAAACAAATCACAAGCACAGAAATCGAAACTGTATCTTCCAACAAACAAAAGTCCAGGACCAGAGGGGTTCATAGGTTAATTCTACCAAAAATTTAGAGAAGAGCTAACACCTATCCTATTCAAACTCTTCCAGAAAATTGCAGAGGNTCCAAGTACTAACATCAAAGATTTCAAGGGAGGAAAGGAAGCCAGGTTGAAAGAAGAAAGGGGAGGAGGCAGGAGATGGGAGGTGATATGGGTGGCCTTACAGACGTCTCCTGCCACCTACCGATACCCACGCATTATGGGACTTTTCCCTGGGCTTCTGGAGAAGGGAGGACTAGAACTCGGCCCTACCAGAAATCAGCCCACACCAGAACTGGAATTCGAGTTCTCTGCCAAGAGGAGGTGATCAGTCTCCAATTCTCAGCTCAGGCTGAGGGCCCTTCGACCAGATTCCTGCATCCAGGACTGGGGGACTAGAAAAACAGGGAAGGATAGGAAGCGTTAAGGAGAGGAAAAGAGAGAGGGAAGGGGAGAGAGGTCAATAAAGTCTCTTGTTCCTTACCAGTCGGGGCACTCTGGCCAGTTGTCCACGTCAGGAGGAGACCAAGGACAAAAGGGTTCCAGTTGCGGCCGCTGGGTCTGGTCCATTGGCAGGCAAGCTGGCCCGAGTACCCTGAGTGGTCAGGATGTCAGTCTCAGCGAAGAAGAGTCCCCGCCAGAGTCGCTATTTGTTGCAGNGTTGTCCACGTCAGGAGGAGACCAAGGACAAAAGGGTTCCAGTTGCGGCCGCTGGGTCTGGTCCATTGGCAGGCAAGCTGGCCCGAGTACCCTGAGTGGTCAGGATGTCAGTCTCAGCGAAGAAGAGTCCCCGCCAGAGTCGCTATTTGTTGCAGAGAGGGGAACCCCTTCCAGGGCCCAAAACTGGGCTCTTGTCTAACACTTGGAAATGAATTGTCCAAGGAGACACACACTACTATATATAAAATAGATAACCAACACTGGTTTACTGTAGAGTACAAGGAACTATATTCAATATTTTGTAATAGATTATAATGGAAAAGAATCTGAAAAGAATATATGTATGAGTATAACTGAATCACTATGCTATGCTCCTGAAACTAACACGACATTGTAAATCAACTATACTTCAATTTAAAAAATAAAAGTTCTTTCATGTCATAGTGTAATAAAAAAAGAAAAAACTGGCTAGAAATCCTAATCTGACTTCATTACTAAGAAGCTGTGTGGCCTTGGGCAAGTATTAAACCTGTTTGAGCCTCAGTTATACCACATTTAAAGTGAATATACCAAGGCCACGTCAGGGGTGTGTGGTGTGCTCTAAGTGAAATAATGTACAGAAAGCCAGCTACAAAGTAGATGGTTCAATGTTCCTCTCTTGTCTCCTGTCTGAATCCTGTTTTCTGACCTTGTTTCCATCTTTCGAGCTTCTGGCAGAAGTGAGTTGGCTCATCAATTATTATTTCACAGAGCAGGTTCATTGCCTTTTTGTACCCTGAAAAATAGGAAAAGAAAAATAACATTAGTAACCTTTAATTGACCCTCCTGAGAGGGATTGGATGCCAGGACTGAATTTTAGGAGCCCATTCAAATCCAAGGAGCTGAAGCTAGATATTAAATTCTTATGCATGCAGAGAAAGGAGAACTCTCTGTGACCCAGGACATCTTTTGGTTCATGGTCAAATGCATCATCTCTGAGAGCAACCACATTGTTTAGATTCCTGTTTTACTTATTTTAAATAGGGAACAAACAGTGCCCCTGGCTTCTCCCCCAGCAGTACTTTCTCCCCCTCTTTTCTGGGAGCTGCTAGAGGGGGGCTTGCCAATGCCAGTCAGAATTCTCAAAGAGATTGTACTTCTAGTCTTTTCCAATGTTTGTTCTCCTTCTAGGATTCCTACCACAAGAGCTCTCTTCTATTTGCAGTGACCTGTCCAACCTGTAGGAAACAGACAAATGTCACTTTGCCCTGATTTCATCCCTGCTTCTGTTTTTCTCATTCAGAAGCACTATAATTCCCCAAATTGAATTTGGAATGAGACACCATTCACTGACCATGGGGACAGTAAATATATGCATAAATGGAATCAAACCTCTTTTCTCAAGCAATTTGTCTTCACTGTAGCCTGAAATTGTCTTTTAAAGCTGGAGAACAGCCTTCANAAAAAAAAAAAACTCTCTAGAAAACAGGCACAGAAGGAACATACCTCAACATAATAAAACCCAGATATGACAAACCCACAGCAAGCACTATCCTCAATGGTGAAAAAAAGGAAAGCATTTCCTCTAAAATCAGGAACAAGACAAGGGTGCCCACTCTCACCACTACTATTCAACAGTTTTGTAAGTCCTAGCCACAGGAATCAGAGAATAAATAAAAGGAATTCAGACTGTAAAAGTAGTAGTAAAACTCTATTTGCAGATGACATGATCCTCTACAAAGAAAACCCTAAAGATGCCACCAGAAAATTACTAGAGCTAATCAACGAATATAGTAAAGTCAAAGGATATAAAATTAATACACAGAAGTCCCTTGCATCCCTATATGCTTACAATGAAAAATCAAAAAAGAAATTAAGGAAACACCACCACTCACCACTGCAACAAAAAGAATAAAATACTTAGGAACAAATTAACTTAAAGAAACAAAAAACCTGTATTCAGAAAACTATAAAACACTGATGAAAGAAATCAAAGATGACAAAAACAGATGGAGAAATATACCACGTTCTTAGATTGGAAGAATCAATATAGTGAAAATGAATATACTACCCAAAGCAATCTATAGATTAAATTCAAATTTTTTTTAACAAAAAAATTTCACAATTTATATGGAGACACAAAAGACCCTGAATATCCAAAGCAATTCTCTAGGAATAAGATTGGAGCTGGAGTAATCAACCTTCCTGACTTTAGACTATACTACAAAGCTACAGTATTGTACTGGCACAAAGACAGAAATATAGATCAATGGAACAAAACAGAAAGTCTGGAGATAAACCCATACACCTATACACACCGTACCTTTGACAAAAGTGAAGTCGCTCAGTCGTGTCCGACTCTTTGCGACCCCATGGACTATAGCCTACCAGGCTCTGAGGAGCCTCAGTCTGTGGAATTCTCCAGGCAAGAGTACTGGAGTGGGTTGCCATTTCCTTCTCCAGGGGATCTTCCCAACTCAGGGATCGAATTTGGGTCTCCCGCACTGCAGGCAGATGCTTTACCATCTGAGCCACCCAGGGAAGCCTTTGACAAAGGAGGCAAAAGTGTACAATGGAGAAAAGAACAATCTCTTCAACAAGTGGTGCTGGGAAAACTGATCAACTACATGTAAAAGAATGAAACTAGAACATTTTCTAACACCACAAAAAATTAATTCAAAATGGATTAAAGACCTAAATGTAACACCAGAAACTGTAAAACTCTTAGAGTAAAACAAAGGCAGAACACTCGATGACATAAATCACAGCAAGATCTTCTATGACCCACCTCCCAGAGGGGACCTAATTTAACTTAAAAGCTTTTGCCGGAAAACTGTAAGCAAGGTGAAAAGACAGTCCTCAGAATGGGAGAAAATAATGGCATATTCAACTGGTAAATAATTAATCTCCAAAATACACAAGCAGCTCAATACCAAAAAAAAAAAAGAATCCAATCAGAAAGTGGGCAAAAAACCAAAACAGACATTTTTTCAAAGATGGCTAGTAAATACATGAAAGATGCTCAACATCACTCATTATTAGAGAAATGCAAATCAAAACCACAATGCGACATCACTGCACATAGATCAGAACCACCATCATCAGAAAGTCTACAAATAATAAATGCTGGAGAGGGTTTGGAGAACAGGAAACCCTCTTACACTGTTGGTGTAAATGCAAACTGGTACAGCCACTGTGGAGAATAGTATGGAGATTCCTTAAAAACCTGGGAACAGAACTGCCATACGACCCAGCAATGCTACTGCTGGGCATATATTCTGAAGAAATCAGAATTTAAAGAGCAACCTAGAGTCCTTTGGCAGATGAATGGATAAGAAAGTTGTGGTATACAGACACAATGGAGTACTACTCGGTTATAAAAAGGAATGCAATTGAGTCTGTTCTAATGGGGAGGATGGACCTGGAGCCTACTATATAGAGTGAAGTAAGTCAGAAAGAGCAAGGAAAATATTGTATATTAACACATATATATGAAATTTAGAAAGACAGTATCGACAATTCTACTTTTATGGCAGCAAAGACAACACAGATGTAAAGAAGAGACTTTTGGACTCAGCGGAAGGCAATGATGGGATGATCTGAGAGAGTAACATTGAAATATATACACTACCATATGCAAAACAGATGACCCATGCGAGTTCGATGCATGAAGCAGGGCACCCAAAACTGGTGCTCTGGGNAGGGTTCAGGATGGGGGGGTGGGCCACACGTATGGCCAATTAAATGTTGATGTATGGCAAAACCCATCGCAATATTATAATTATCCTCCAATTAAAAAAATAGAAATAAAACTACCATATACCCAGCAATCCCACTACTAGGCATATACCCTGAGGAAACCAAAACTGAAAAAGACACATGTAACACAATGTTCTCATTGCAGCACCATTTACAATAGCTAGGAAACAAGCAAACTAGATGTTCATAGACAAATGAATGGATAAAGAAGCTGTGGTGCCTATATACAATGGAATACTACTCAGCCATAAAAAGGAACACATATGAGTCAGTTCATCCAATGTGGTGGATGAACCTACAGCCTATTATACAGAGTGAAGTAAGTTAGAAACAGAAAAACAAATATTGTACATTAGTGCATACATATGAAATCTAGAAAGATGGTACTGATGAACCTCTTTGCAGGGCAGTAATGGAGATGCAGACGTAGAAAACAGATTTATGGACAAGTGTGTGGGGAAAGAGAATGTGGGATGAATGGAGAGAGTAACATGAAAACATATACACTGCACTAAGCCACTTTAGTTGTGTGCAACTCTTTGCAACCCTATGAACAGTCCGAGCTCACCAGGCTCTGTCCATGGGATTTTTCAGCCAAGAATATTGGAGTGGGTTGCCATGTCCTCCTCCCAGGGATCTTTCTGACCCAGGAATCAAACCACGTTTCTTACATTACATGCACTAGTAGGCAGGTTCTTTACCACTAGCACCACCTGGAAGCCCAACATATACACTACCATATATAAATTAGATAGCCAGTAGGAATTTGCTGAATGACTCAGGAAACTGAAACCAGGGCTCAGCAACAACTGAAGATGCATGGGAGGTGGAAGGAGATTCACGAGGGAAGAGACCTATGTATTATACCTACGGCTGATTCACGTTGACGTACGGCAGAAACCAACACTATATTGTAGAGTGATTATCCTTTAATTAAAAGATTTAAACAAAAAAGCTAACAAGTATGAAAAAGCAAGATACAGGATGGCAAAGTCCTTGTACTGCTCATCTAGAATGGCAAAGGCACACCAGAGCAATAAAAGCTGATCACCATCAAGTGGTCCTGATCCATGGACCTTAGAGTCCAACGACACAAAACTGTCTCGCAAAGCCGTTACCTGTTTTATACCCTAACTTCATTACTTATAAACTAAAAGCATTAGTTAATGATAGTTCACAAACATTATCTCTATTTACTTGAAAATAATTTACTTTAAATGCAAAAAAGGTCGGTATCAGAATAAACTCACTGAAAGGCCTTCATCTTCCAAACTGGACATTATCTTGGAAGAAAGTTCCTCACAGCATAAATTCTCTTCCGCAGTTGCCACCAAAGCTGCACAGCGAGCAAACGCTCTATATAATTCTGACCAAGTTTTAAGTAAGGTCTTCATGGTGACCTAACAATAATAAAAAATTTAGAAAATGTGTATCTACATATCAAATAACTTAATAGAATACAACTTTAACATTTTAAAAACACAGTAACACTGAAGGTGTCAGAAGAGACTAGCACAGCATAATAAGTTTGCCCACCTTCCCAGAGCTCTAACCGAAGAACTGTAATACCACCAAAATACCAGCAATTAACAAAGGCGAAGAGGAACTTCACTCTCTTCACCACTTTCCTTTCTTCTAAGCTGATTATAAGTCATAAGAAAGTCTTATAGAAGCTCAATACAAAGAGTAACATAATATTTAAAAACTGCAAATTCCTCGAGTAAAAATTTGCCTTACCACTGGAATTTTTTGTGCTGGAAAAATATGGTTTATTGGCAAAATCAGTGCACCATAGATAGCACTGAAATTATGTTCTAAGGCATCACCTTGATTCACTTCATTGGTCTGAAAAAAGAAAATTAATGAAGTTAGACAAATCACCATCTAATTCTAGTCTTAAATAGTGACATCTTACAGTAAGAATCGTGTTCCCCAAAGTCGAGATGTTAAAACAGGTGGTGAACTCCTAACCTCTGTAATCTCTGAAATTAGGGTCCTTGCAGATATAATCATGCAATAACGAAGTCATGTTGACTTAAGGCACGCTCTAATCCAATAACTGGTGTCCTCATAAAAGAGGAAGTTTAATAGAAGATAACTTGGAAGAATGCCATGTGAAGATAGGCTGAGATTGGAGTGATGGATTCACAACATCAACAATTGCTGGAAGCTAAGAGAAGCATGGAACACACTCTCTTTTAGAGCTCCAGAAGAAACCAAATCTGCCAACATCTTACTGTTGAAATTCTGGCCCCAAGAGCTTTAAAAAAAAAATAAGTTCCTGTTGATTTAAGCCACCAGTTTGTGGTAATCTCTTAAGCAACCCTGGGAAACAATATACTGTGTTTTAAGTCCTAAAAAAGAATCCCAGAGGTGATTCCAGAATCTTTTACTATACACAGAAGGTAAGACTCAAGCAAGGACTTATAAAAATGGCCTCTAGTAGACCTCAAACAGCAGGAAACCATTTAGGAACATAAATCTTGTTCTTCCAAAAGAATATGTATAATGGAGTGTTGGCTCAAGTAGCCAAAATAAGGGCTACTGTATAATCACATAATTCTTCAGAGTCCTCACTCCATTTGTAAGTAATAACAGACTAATTCACAAAGAATAATTCCATTTAAAGATTGATAAAGCTGCTAATGAACTATTAATAGTGACAGAACTTGAGCTCCATACCTTGCCAATATTATCACTTTAAGTATTTAAATGTAAAGGTCAGTCAACTCAACAATTAAAGGTTTAGGAACTACTATATGGCTTTGAGGTAATCACCAACATGATTTGCCCATAGAAATCTAAAAATATATAGTTTAGTCAAGACATCCATCCGTATTATTCCCCATAGCACAAATGAAAGAATCCAAGATATAAACAGGGAAATTCAGATCTATCATGTGAGCCTTCTGGCTTTCTAATCATAGGAGAAAATGGACTATTTAGTCTCCACTAAGTTACATTTTTTTGAATAAGGAAGAAACACAATGAAAAGAAATCAAGTAATTTAAAGAACAGAAAATTAACCTATCCCACAGATAAAATATGTAATATCTTCCATTCAAATACAAATTTCTATTCCTATACTCACGTGCTATATAACAAAGAAAAAAAAAGGCAAGGTACTAAACTTGAGAGAAAACATGCAGCTGACATATCATACCTGATTAATCAATTCTGTTAATGGGGTGACTATAATATTCCACATTCTCCAAAGATGCTCCTTGTTGTCCAACTGCTTTGAATTTTGATTAATAACATTTAAGACAGAGTCACTGAAAGCTAGTGGTGAAGTTGGACCAGAAAGAACACAGCCCACAAGTGTTTCCAGGTTGAGAAAAAACCTGATGGAAAAAAAAATTTTGAACTATGCATTAACTGTACTTTTTGTAAAAAATAAATTACATTATAGCAAAGTTACCCCCAAAATGAATCTCAACTTTTTTTAATTTTTAAAAAATTTATAATAGTCTGTAACTCAAAAGAATATCATTCAACAAACTTTCCAAAATAAACAAAACTGTTTAAAATTACCTTTCGTCTTCCACACATTCCAACAGATTATTATTGAAAATTAACTGAATTAAGAACAAAGCAGGGGTTCCCTGAAGAAAGATGGGAGATGGCAATCAATTTTCTTGTTACACTTGTTTTCTACAATTATGTGAAATATGAACCTTTGAAGTTTGAGGAATTTTGAAATTACTTAGAATACAACAAAAATTATAGCAAATGTACTTCCATAAACTACACACAAAAATCAAGTTCTTTATATTTAATTATAGCTGATCCATCTAGTCAAGCAGTTGAAGAATATCAAGAGATTCCAGATATAAACAATGACTTAAAACTTGCTGGATCAACAATACCTACCATCCAGCAGATATTAAATATATTTCACTATAACTAAGCCAGTGTTACAAAGCTTCCAAAACTTCTAACAGTAACCAAAATCACATTTACAAAAAAGCAGAGAGAAACCTTTTATTCTAGAACCCTTTAATCCAGGAAAACAGTTCCATCAATATGCCATTATTTAATTCCTCACAAGCATACTTCATTGTATTGTGCTTTGCAGATAAACGGCATATTTTACATATTGAAGCCAACCCTGTTTTGAACAAGTCTACTGGAACCCTTTTTCTAATAGTATTTGTTTACTTTGTCACATTTTGGGTAATTCTCAGGATTTTTCAAACTTAGTATGTGTCCTGACTGCTCGATGGAGCAGCTATTATTTTGTCACCCTCCCACTCCTCTGGCCTCTGCATTCCCTGAGACACAATACTGAATTTAGACCAATTAACAACGCTAAAGTGTCCTCTAAACATTGAAGTGAAAGGAATTGCACATCTCTCACTTTCAACCAAAAGCTAGAAATGATTAAACTTAATAGTGAAGGCATGCTTGAAGTCAAGACCAGGGGAAGTAAGAAATAGCAAAGAACTACTGGACACAGAACAACAGACTGGTTCCAAATAGGAAAAGGAGTACGTCAAGGCTGTATATTGTCACCCTGCTTATTTAACTTCTATGCAGAGTACATCATGAGAAATGCTGGACTGGAAGAAGCACAAGCTAGAATCAAGATTGCTGGGAGAAATTTCAATAACCTCAGATATGCAGATGACACCACCCTTATGGCAGAAAGTGAAGAGGAACAAAAAAACCTCCTGATGAAAGTGAAAGAGGAGAGCGAAAAAGCTGGCTTAAAGCTCAACATTCAGAAAACAAAGATCATGGCATCTGGTCCCATCACTTCACGGGAAATAGATGGGGAAACAGTGTAAGATTTTATTTTGGGGGGCTCCAAAATCACTGTGGATGGTGACTGCAGCCATGAAATTAAAAAACGCTTACTCCTTGGAAGAAAAGTTATGACCAACCTAGATAGCATATTAAAGAGCAGAGACATTACTTTCCCAACACAAGTCTGTCTAGTCAAGGCTATGGTTTTTCCAGTAGTCATGTATGGATGTGAGAGTTGGACTGTGAAGAAGGCTGAGCGCCGAAGAATTGATGCTTTTGAACTGTGGTGTTGGAGAAGACTCTTGAGAGTCCCTTGGACTGCAAGGAGATCCAGCAAGTCCATTCTGAAGGAGATCAGCCCTGGGTGTTCTTTGGAAGGAATGATGCTAAAGCTGAAAACTCCAGTACTTTGGTCACCTCATGAGAAGAGTTGACTCATTGGAAAAGACTCTGATGCTGGCAGGGATTGGGGGCAGGAGGAAAAGGGGAAGACCGAGGATGAGATGGCTAGATAGCATCACCGACTCAATGGACATGGGTTTGGGTAGACTCCAGGAGTCGGTGATGGACAGGGAGGCCTGGCGTGCTGCGATTCACCGAAGGCTCAAATGATTAAGTAACAATTTTAGCCAGAAGTACTTTTAAATTAAGGTATGTACATTGTTTTTTTAAAGCCATAATGCTATTTACTTACACTTAATAGACTATAATATAAACATAACTTTTACATACACCAGATAACCAAAAATTTCATGTGACTTGCTTTATTCTGATATTTATCTTCTTAGCAATGGTCTGGAACTGAACTTGTAATTATCTCTGAGGCACACCTATACTTTGTGATTGTTTTCCTTTAATATAATCAGCATATTCAAATTCAATTCTTTTCGAACTTTGTAATCTTAAATTTCTCTAGCTTAAAAACACATGGATTTTTAGCTAATTTAATCATATCATTACATCTAAGATACTTGCATTAAGAATATCCATATTAGCAACCTGATATGCTGGAGAACCTAATACTTTCTGAGGAAGTCCTTTAATTGTAATTTCCATGAGAACCTAAGAAAGACAAAAGGTTTTACTGTACATTAGTCATTAATATTCACTATAGTTTTAACAATTTCTTATAAGCAATGTTCACTCATTAATGTAAACACATTCTTATTAGCTTAAAACATTCAAGTACAGAAATACAAAAAATAAAATAAAAACGTCCTTCCTTATCTCCAGGAAAAATCAATGCTGTCAGTCTGGAGTTTTTTTAGACCTAACTTTCCATATAAAGTACACAGAGAACATAACTTCCTGAGCTGGCTGTCATGTATCTATTTTTTTATGACATTATTGATATTATACCATGAGATACTTTGAACTTTCTTCACCTGACTATGAAAGAGTTTTCAGTCTACATAGACATATTAACTGATAAAACGAATATGCACAGCTTATTCAAACTTTTTATAAACTAATGGTTCTAGAGGCTATTTTTAATACTACAAAAAGAAATTCTGCAATCAATTATGTACTGACTAGAGCCAAAAGCCAATATTCAAAGGATTTCTAACTAAAAGCTGGATCTAAGACACATCCCTCAAATGTGACAGAGCCTATCAAACTGCCATCCAAATGTATTATTACACAAGTATTAACCTGTGACATGTATTAACAGTGACATGACAAAAATAATCATTAGTGAAAATGGTTTCACATACTCTCATTTTGAACAGAAACTAATGATAATTATGCATTCGTAGGCACATTTATTTTGTTCCAGCCCACAGTGCTCTGCATTTATCAACTCATTTAATTATAAACTACTACTACACCTCTTCTTTACAGAGAGGCAAGGGATAAAGTGTCCAAGTTCACTCAGTCAGTAGTTAGGCTGAGGTTCCCTCATACTAGAGCCTGGCTATCAACCACTATTCTCTACTGTCACAGCAGATATCACTGCAATGCACTTAAAGGAAACAGACTCAAAGTTTATGTAAGGGTATGATTTGTTCCATCTGCAGATTATTTTGGGAAACTCACTATTACAAAAAGTATTCCCAATTTTCTTTTTCTTTTCTCTATTATATAGGTCACTGTTAAAATGCAAAAGCTCTACAAGATTATTACTAGGTATTTTTTCCAATGTACAAAGTAACAATTAGTGGAGCTCAGCAATCTTGTTATAAAATTAGTGTTCATCTGAGTTTCTTCAGTTCAAGTTTCACGCTTCTTATCCCATTTTCTCTGTATAGCCTATGCTTTTTCTTATCACACTGGAAGATTTTTGGAGTTGCCATTGTCATTTACTTTATTAAGGTTTCAAATGACCACAAAACCAATGGGACAGCATTTATTTCAGGGTTAAATTACTGATAAATACTTGATATAAAACGTCTTCCCAAATCTTGATCTGTGCTAGTACCTTCAAAATAAAATTCAATTTCAGAGTATGGTTTTAAAATTCTAGCATACAGGTATTGTACTTACCAGTGTTTTCAATACAGGAAATACTTCTGAATTCACTATGCTTTCCAAAGATTTTAATAAAAGAGTCAAAACTTCAGAACCTGGTCTCTCTTTTTTGTTACCTATCCAAAAGCACAAGAACGGTTATAGTTCTAAAGATGTATCTTTAGGAGTGAAAATACAGTAAATTCAGGAGTAAAAATATATACTCAGAGAGCTATTAAGCAATTTAAATAAAGTGATTTGATTAAATAGAAGTCTACAACATACAATAAGTGATTTTAAAATAAATTTTATATATGAAAGCCAACAATTCACTGACTGCTATAAAAGTCTTAATCATTATAGTGCTTACCTGATTCAATAACTGACTTCACCAAGTTAATTAACTCCTTCCAAATAGCATTAATAACTACATCTGCCAAACAAAATAAAAGGCACTTTAGAATGAAGTAGATATAACAACAAAGGCTCCCCCTTTTATGCTTATACTATAGAAATAAACTGAGCAATACTTTGAAATACAATTCTCCTTGTGATAGTCAACATTTTAACTCAGTTTATAATATGCTATCACCTCATTTCTGTTTAGAGAAAGATGTTTTCAAATGGACTGACACACTCTGGGTAATTTTTTCTATCAACCATATTTTTTGTTATTGAACATTTTTTGTTTTTGATACAAGGAAAAACCAAGATTCAGAAGGATATCTGAAAGCCGCTAGAAAAAAATCTTCCAGCAAGTTAAATAGCAAACTATCTTATTTTTGAAATGTGTCATTATTTGGTAGGCTTTAGAACACAGGAGGTTTAGGTATAGATACTAAAATCACAAAGCCCAGGTTTGAATCATAGCTCTATCACTTACTACGTAACCAGGCAAAAGTTACTTCTCTGTACAACACAATCCCTTATCTGCAAAATGGGCTGACACATAAGGTTACTATTAGGATTAAATGAATTATATATAAAGCTCTTGCAGAACAATCTAGAAGCAAGTGGCACCAAATAAATATTTACTATTTTCTTTTTAAACACAAGTTTAAGCAATAAAAATCTTCTCTTAAATATTCACCAGAAGCATCTTTTCCAACTGCAACAAAGCTATCATGAACAGCAGTGATAAGTGTATTTGAGTGTTTGGAGAAAAAAGAAGAGCTGCTGATTAATGGATGTTCAAGTGGCTCTAAAAAAGAAAAAAAAGACAGTTATTAAAAATCAAAGCTTTATGAAATAAATTTCCCAATATAAAATGGTAGGTGGTCTGCTATGTTTTCTATTAAAAGACATAAAATTTCTTCACCCCAATTTACAGTGTTATGAATTGTTTTAATAATTGAAATTATTTTTTAAAAATTAAATACCTAGGCTCAGTATAAGTTTGTTTTGCTTGGCAAAACTCACAACTTCTGGACCCAACAAAAAATGAAGCAACATTTCAAGCCCCAAAAGTTGTATAGAAGGGATTGTGGCCATTCCAAAATTTGAATTCAAGTTCATCCGAGGGGTTACGGAAGATCCATATGGAGAAGCACCTTCAAAAAACAAAACAGCTAAGTTATGTACGATTACTTAAATATATTTTACTTCATTTCAGTGCAATGTACCTTTAAGACTAAGTAATGTGTTTCTCAAATAAAAGTTGAAGAGTTTTTGTTTAAAGCCCATAACAGAGTTCTTAATACTAATCTTACTAAGGACCTCCCCAATGGTCCAACTGATTAGACTCTGTACCCTAGCAGAGGGCAGGTTCGATCCCTGGTCGAGGAAGTCACAGCCCCAAAACAAAACTAACATGCCAGGTTAAGAACAAGATTAGAGTCTTACACACATAAAAAAATGAGTGTCATACACCATTTCAATGAAAATAAATCTCAAGCATTTACCTATACCCTTAAAATATTTATATGCAGGCATTTCTAAAAATATACAATTTGACTCAGAACAGACCTGCTACTTTTAATAATAACTCTAAGATTCTAAAAACAAACCTAAGGATCTAATGCACTTCACATAATGTCATGGAAAAAAGTTGATCTTTTCCAACTATAATAATGCAATGACAGCAGTAGACAGTAATTGGATTCTTTACCATCTGAGTCACATACAGTCCTAATACATACAGAAAACAAAACAATTTTGTGATATGGGAGCCAAAATTATGTGATTAATTTTAATTACATGGAACAAAAACTTGATTCAAAGTCTTAAAAAAAAACAAAAACAGCAAGTAGGTCTACCTCTTACCTTTGTGTACTGGGGTCATAGGGTTTAAACCTGGAGTAGCTACACGAGATGAACTCCCTTGAGGTGAAGCATTAGAATCAGTGCTTATCGTGCTTTGAATCAGAGGCACACAAACCTATTGAGATTAAGAAAAAAAGAGAGGGAACTGTATCTGTGAACTGCATAAATGTCATTTTATAAAAAAGTCTTACAAAATAGTTAAATTTCCTTAAGAAGCAATATCAATTGTCTTGGTATGTTGAAATTTTATTCGCCTTGATGTACAAGGTAGAAACTGAAATCTGGAAAAGTGAAAAATTATAATATTTACCCTAAACATATTATTCATAAATTTCAGTACTACATTCCAGATGGAAAATTATACATGTAAAGAGCTTTTACAAATAACATATACATGAGTTTTAATGTTACTGGCAGATAGACCATTTTAAGCTTTTTAAAAAAACACCTTAAAAAATATCAACTAAGACAACTGCAAGCTCATTTCTAAGATTACTCCAAGACCTGTCAAATCTAGCCAGTAAGTAGATTATGCCAAGGAATGGATGGGACAATTGGGCAAGATTAGCCTACAAGGAGGGCAGCCCTGGTGGTGCAGTGGTAAAGAATCCTCCTGGTAATGAAGGAGAAGCAAGAGATGGGGGTTCAAACCCTTGGTCAGGAAGATCCCTTGGAAAAGGAAATGGCAACCCATGCAAAGAGCCTGGTGGGTTACAGTCCATGGGGGTCAAAGAGAGTCATACATGACTGAGCGACTGAGCACACATAGCCAACTAGGAACTAATAATGGTAGAATTTGGGAAAATTATGATCCCAATCACATACTAGCAATCAATGTCCAGTTTTAATTAGTTCATGCTTTAAGCTGAAACTCTAATACTTTGGCCACCTGATGCGAAGAGCTGACTCATTTGAAAAAAGACCCTGATGCCAGGAAAGATTGGGGGCAGGAGAAGGGGATGATGGAGGATGAGATGGTTGGATGGCATCAATGACTCAATGGACATGGGGTTTGGGTAGACTCCGGGAGTTGGTGATGGACAGGGAGGCCTGGCGTGCTGTGGTTCATGGGGTCACAAAGGGTCAGACATGACTAAGCAACTGAATTGAACATGGTTTAACAAATTTAAAAACTTCAATATAGTAAGCAATTAAGCATTTAAAAAGAACTTGCTAAAAAAAACCCCAAGTATACCTGAGGAAGAAATGATAAACGAATTCAGCAAGGTATGCACGATACCAGGTGAACACACAGAAATCTGCTGCACTTCTATTCAGTAATACCATCAGAAACGGAAAGTAAAAAATCCTTTTTAAAATCACCTAAAAAAATACTTAGGAATACTCTTGATCAAGGAGGTAAAATTCTTTTATTCTGAGAACTACAAAACATTAATAAAGGAAACTGAAGATGATTTAAAGAAATGGGAAGGTCCGTTCACGTGGTCTGTGCTCTGCAACAGAAGCCACCGCTATTAGAAGCCCGGGCAGCACTGCAACAGAGCAGTCACCGCACCTCAAAACTAGAGAAAGCCCGAGCAAGGTAATGAAGAACCAATACAGTCAAAAATAATTATAAATTATAAAGACAAAAAAAAAAAAAGAAAAGAAATGAGAAGATATTCCATGCTCTTGCACTGAAAGAATATTGTTAAAATAGCCATACTACCCAAAACAATTTAATAGGATTACTATTAAATTAGGCATATGGAACCATCCCAGAATTGCCATAGCAAACCTGAGGAGAAAGAATAACACAGGAGTATAACCTTCCCAGACTACTACAAAGCTACAGTAATCAAAACAGTGTGATAACTGGCACAGGAACAGATATATGGATCAATGGAACAGAATAGACAGACCAAAAATAAACCTGTGGTCAATCAATCTTTGACAAAGAAAAGAAAGAATATACAATGGTAAAGACAGTCTCTTTAGTAAGGACTGTTCGGAACAATCAATGAAGTAGAACACTCCCTTATACCATACACAAAAATAAATTCAATGTGGTTTAAATATTTAAATGTAAGACAGGACACCATAAAATTCCTAGAAAGTAACATAGGCAAAATACTTGCTGACATAAATTATAGTAATGTTTTCTTAGATCAGTCTCCCAAGGCAATAGAAATAAAAGCAAAATAAAACCCCCAAATGGGACCTAATTAAACGTACTCAGTATAGCAAAGCCCCATTATAGTAAAGGAAGGCATAACAAAATGAAAAGACAATCTACCAAATGGGAGAAAATATCTGCAAGTGATGTAATCAACAAGGGCTTAATTTCCAATATGTATGAACAGCCCACACAACTAAGTAATGAAAACCCAATTGAAATGGGTGAAGACCTAAACAGACACTTTTCCACGTCTACAGGCACATGAAAAGATGCTCAATTTCATTAACTGCATTAGAGAAATGCAAATCAAAACTATAAAGAGGTACTACCTCACATCAGTCAGAATGGCCATTATTAAAAACTCTACAAATAACAAATGTTGGAGGGTGTGGAGAAAAGGGAACCCTCCTACAATGTCGGTAGGAATGTAAATTGGTACAGCCACTATAGAGAACAGTATGAAATGTCCTCAAATAACTAAAAATTGAGTTGCCATCTGATCCAGTAACTCCATTTCTGGGCATCTATCTGGACAAAACGTTATACTTTGAAAACATACATGCACCCCTATGTTCACAGCAGCACTATTTGTAATAAATAGCTAGGACACGGAAGCAATGTAAATGTCCATCAACAGATAAATGCATTAAAAAACATGGTATATACAACAGACTACTAGTCATAAAAAAAAAATGAAATATAATAGCACCTGCAGCAACATGGATGGACCAACAGATTATCATATCAAGTGAAGTCAAAAAGAGACAAATACCACATGGTATCACTTATATGTGGAAATAAAATGACACAAACGAACTTATTTTCAAAACAGACACATAGAACAGATTTGTGTTTGCCAAGGGGGAAGGCAGGTGGATGAGGACTGGACAGGGAACTTGGTTAGCAGATGCAAACTGTTAAATATAGGATGGCTAAACTACATGGTCCTACTGTAGAGCATAGGGAAATATATTCAGCATCCTGTAATAATGGAAAATATGAATAATATGTAACTAAATCACTTTGCTGTACACCAGAAACTAATATATGTAAATCAACTACACTTTAATAAAAAAATAAATTAAGGACTTCCCTGGTGGCAGAGTAGATAAGAATCGGTCCCTAAAGAAGGGGACATGGGTTCAGTCCTTGGTCCGGGAAGATTCCACAGGCTGCGGAGTAACTGAGCCCATGTACCACGATTACTGAGCCTGTGGCTCTAGAGCCTGTGAGCTGCAATTACTGAAGTCCACTCGTCTAGAGCCTGTGTTCTACAATGAGAGGCCTCTGCAATGCAAAGTCCACACACCAAAGAGTATCCTCACTTGTTGCAACTAGAGAAAGCCCATGCAATGCAACAAAAATCCAGCCCCAAAATAAAAATAAAATTATTAAAATATAAATTAAAAATAAAGAAGAGTAGTTATCAGAGCTACCCTTTTTTACTTAGACAAAATAACAAGTTTAAGTGCCAGCAAGGATATCAAAATCTAAAGGAATAAATTCATGTGTACACAATGAAAAGCTACAACGGTATTAAATGATTGGTTATCACTACATGGCCTAGAAATAGATTTAAAAATTAGAATTACTCCAACTTTGTATCATCTATCCAGTGTAGCATATGATTTCTATTTCAGTAATGCTGACTCTACTCAATTATATTCTAAGTCATATGCAATTCCTTAAAAAAAAATCTTTCATAATACCTCTAGAATAAGGACAGACATATATGAGTGTCTATGATTAAAAAGGTTGTAGAGGTCCATTTCAGACAACTGGAGAATATCCTTTAAGGAAAATGACCTCAAGTTCTGTGTCAGTGTGAAAAACATTTTTTATATGTTAACATGGTCCGCTGGTCTGCTAAGCACTGAAAGTTAGACTGGTAGGATTTTAAGAACATACTATTAAAAAAAAAAAAACACATCAAGTATCATAATCAACACTTGTAATGTTACCTGTTCAAAATTAGCAGGAAGATGAGGTCCTAGTCTCATCAACAAATACCACCAGACTTCTAGTTTTGTCAGCGCTAGAGTTTCTGTTCTCACATGGATAGAACTCAAAGGCTGCATCAACAACTTCAGTCTTTTTGCACTACACAGTATTTCTTAAAAGAAAAGAAAATAAGCACCCAAGTAAAAACACTGAAGAGCTAGATTAAACTTTAAGCATGACAGCATTCAATAGTCTTTTACTTTAGCAAGAGATTTAAAAAAATTTTTAATCAGCAGCTATTCCTATTCACCCCAAAATTTTCATGCTGACAAACTCTACTACAGTTAGTTCACAATACTTAATAAGACGTATCAAAAAAAAAAAAAAAGGTAATATTTATTAGATACCCTATGCCAGGGCTGATTTTCCCACCATTCAGCAATGTCGGCAGTATTTTTGGTTGTTCCAACGGGGAGGTAGGGATAGAGCTACTGGTATCTAATGGGCTGCATCCAGAATGCTGCTCAATTTCCACTGACACACAGGGCAGTTCTTCACAACAAACTGCCCAGCCTAGAGGCTAATGTGTTCAGTAACTCTAACTGCTTGAGTATCCTCATAATCCCCATTTTACAGATTACAAGATAGAGCATATTTTTTACCTCATAAAAGGCTGTCATTTAAAATTACTAAAGTTTTTATTGAAATTTTTTTTTTTCAGCACTGCTTCTATGTTTGGGTTTGTCTTTTGGCCACGAGGCATGTGGCATCTTAGCTCCCCGCCAGGGATCAAACCTGCATCTCCTGCACTGGAAGGCAAAGTCTTAATCCCTAGACCACTAGGCAAATCTCAAAAAATCTCCTTGTTATTTCTTTTGTCAAACATTTTAATTGTTGGTGCCATGAGACTTAGGAAATCTAAATATTCACATTTATTTAGAATTAGGTATCTACTTTTAAACTACTTTATCTAGTCTCACATTTAGCCATTCTCCCAGTGAGATTTAAGCAGAAGTGTACGTGGAATTTCTGAAACGTTATCGATTGTTGACTCCCTGGGAAGAAGTTCACTTTTGCCCCTTCTGCCTTCCCTCCTTCCTATAGGCTGCAACAAAGGCATATTGACAATGACAAGAGAAAGACAAGCATCTGATTCCTTAATGAGTTCATGAATACACAGCATCAGTCAGACTGTCTAGATCTTGACCCATTTCAAATCAGATAGCATTTTATTGATCTTCTTTAAGTCACTCCCATTTTATTATCTCAAAAATCTATAATTTGAGTAGATTTCAGTTCAGTTGCTCACTCGTGTCCGACTCTTTGAGACCCCATAAATCGCAGCACGCCAGGCCTCCCTGTTCATCACCATCTCTCGGAGTTCACTCAGTCTCACGTTCATCGAGTCAGTGATGCCATTCAGCCATCTCATCCTTGGTCGTCCCCTTCTCCTCCTGCCCCCAATCCCTTCCAGCATCAGTCTTTTCCAATGAGTCAACTCTTCCCATGAGGTGGCCAAAGTACTGGAGTTTCGGCTTTAGCATCATTCCTTCCAAAGAAATCCCAGGGCTGATCTCCTTCAGAATGGACTGGTTCCATCTCCTTGCAGTCCAAGGGACTATCAAGAGTCTTCTCCAACACCACACTTCAAAAGCATCAATTCTTCGGTGCTCAGCCTTCTTCACAGTCCAACTCTCACATCCATACATGACCACAGGATAAACCATAGCCTTAACTAGACAGACCTTAGTCCACAAAGTAATGTCTCTGCTTTTGAATATACTATCTAGGTTGGTCATAACTTTTCTTCCAAGAACTAAGCGTCTTTTAATTTCATGGCTGCAGTCACCATCTGCAGTGATTGTGGAGCCCCGAAAAATAAAGTCTAACACTGTTTCCACATCTATTTCCCATGAAGTGATGGGACCAGATGCCATGATCTTCATTGTCTGAATGTTGAGCTTTAAGCCAACTTTTTCACTCTCCTCTTTCACTTTCATCAAGAGGCTTTTTAGCTCCTCTTCACTTTCTGCCATAAGGGTGGTGTCANTAATTTCATGGCTGCAATCACCATCTGCAGTGATTTTGGAGCCCCCCAAAATAAAGTCTGACACTGTTTCCACTGTTTCCCCATCTATTTCCCATGAAGTGATGAGACCGATGCCATGATATTTGTTTTCTGAATGTTGAGCTTTAAGCCAACTTTTTCACTCTCCTCTTTCACTTTCATCAAGAGGCTTTTTAGCTCCTCTTCACTTTCTGCCATAAGGGTGGTGTCATCTGCATATCTGAGGTTATTGATATTTCTCCCGGCAATCTTGATTCCAGCTTGTGCTTCTTCCAGTCCAGGGTTTGTCATGATGTACTACTCTGCATAGAAGTTAAATAAGCAGGGTGACAATATACAGCCTTGACGTACTCCCTTTCCTTTTTGGAACCAGTCTGTTGTTCCATGTCCAGTTCTAACTGTTGCTTTCTGACCTGCATACAGATTTCTCAAGAGGCAGGTTAGGTGGTCTGGTATTCCCATCTCTTTCAGAAATTTTCACAGTTTATTGTGATCCACACAGTTAAATGCCTTTATTCTATATCTGTTCCCTGGTGGCTTAGGGTGAAGAATCTGTCTGCCAGTGTAGGAGATATGGGTTTGATTCCTGAGTTGGGAAGATCCCTTGGAGAAGAAAATGGCAACCCACTGTAGTATTCTTGCCTAGGAAATCTCATGGACATTGGAGCCTGGCAGGCTGCAGCCCACGGGGTTGCTAAGAGTCAGGACACAACAGAGCACCCATGCAGACACTTTATTCTGTACTGCTGTGTCCAGATTTCTTTTGGCTAATTGAACACTGCCATCTGGTGTGTGACTGTGGGAAATAGCAGGGATTGGTTTCCCAAAAGGAAGGTCCTTTAGAATAACAAAAACGTTGTCATTTCATTTTTGTCTCCTTAACCTCTTTTTCCAAAGGAAAAGAATTCAGTGATCAAAGAGGTGGTTAGAATAGCCTTTCATAGGCCACTCCCGTATTCTTGCCTGGAAAATGCCATGGACAGAGGAGCCTGGTGGGCTGCATTCCATGGGGTTGCAAAGAGTGGGACCTGACTGAGCGCGCGCACACACACATACATTCACACAGACCACGAAGAACTTAAGACTAACTTGAAAGGGTAAAGCTANTGGTTAAAAAGATGGGAGGAAGAGGTGTGCTTGCTGAAAAAAATGGGATTAAATATCAGCCTGGGTTTTTTTTTTCTATCAACCCAACAAAGATTATCCGAGAGAACCTCAGTCTAGAGTTAAAAATGGGGTTATGATCTCATTATCAGACAGTATTTCCCTGGATCTGCCTTCTGCTGCTAGATGGGAAATCCAATCCCTCTTGGATTTTTCCAAGTGGTCAAATGGCTACCTGAGGTGTTCACGTGTGCCCTGGGGAGTTGTTTGCTTGATTCCGTGGGGGGCGTCTAGCATTTTCCTCCTCTTCTGTTGAGGTTATGCTTATGGTTGCTACACGTAAAGAAGGCTGAGACCCCAAACCGGTCCATCCAGGGGAAGCCATTAGCTTTCTCAAGTCTTTCTAAGCATTCAGGGTGGTTGGGCTTCCTCAGTGGCTCAGCAGTACAGAATCTGCCTGCCAATGCAGATGATGCAAGAGACTCATGGGTTTGGTCCTTGGTTGGGAAGATATCCTGGAGAAGGGCATGGCAACCCACCCCAGTTTTCTTCCCTGGAGAATCCCATGGACAGAGGAGCCTGGTGGGCTACAGTCCATGGGGTCACAAAGAGTCANTAAGCAGGGTGACAATATACAGCCTTGACGTATTCCTTTTCCCATTTGGAATCAGTCTGTTGTTCCATGTCCAGTTCTAACTGTTGCTTCCTGACCTGCATACAGATTTCTCAAGAGGCAGGTTAGGTGGTCTGGTATTCCCATCTCTTTCAGAATTTTCCACAGTTTCTTGTGATCCACACAGTTAAAGGCTTTGGCATAGTCAATAAAGCAGAAATAGATGTTTTTCTGGAACTCTCTTGCTTTTTTGATGATCCAGTGGATGTTGGCAATTTGATCTCTGGTTCCTCTGCCTTTTCTAAAGCCAGCTTGAACATCAGGGAGATTTAATCCTCAACAATACAATACCTCGCACTGAGAGCTTATCAACAAAGGTGACATTTCCAATTAAAATACACGCCTGCCAATATTTTCAATAAAAGTAGTTGTAGTTAATGCAAATGATGCATATTTTCAAAGGGAGCAAGGATTACTAATGGTCTTTGCAAGGGAAAACAGGATGAAATCAACATTACTTAGCCTATCTTATAAACTATTAATTATATCCAAGATTACAGTTACGTAGGCAGACTCATACTTCTCACTTATGGGAGAAATACTTTCTAATACATATATTAAACACTTCCAGTGGACAATAAAAAGATAAGGGTAAGAAACATCAAAGGGAATCACTCCTATATACTAATGTTAACCCACTATTAGGTGCTATTCTTAAAGGTCCTGAAAAAAAATTCCTCTGTCACTAATACTTGTATTCCACAACAATCACAACTGTTTGCTGTAGTCTACTCATTTTGTGACTTTTGATAATACTTAATTGTTCTGAAAGTGTTAATACTTACCACCTGAGGTCTATTATAACTGAGAAGCTCAAATAAGTGTTGGAATGTACTAAGAAAACCACAAACGGCATGTTACTTTGTTCAGTTTTTGAAATAGTGTAAATTTTATACCTATGATTTTCAATAATGCCTGGCCTTTACAAATTCTATTGTTAGCTACAAATTTATTTCCCTAACATTCAGTATTAAGTAAAAAAAAAGATCATAAAAGCTTTTTCATCTTAAGTAAAACTCATAACAAAAATCAGCCTTAAAATATTACTTACCTGGATTTAAAGCAAAATTATCTATTAAACTCTTCCAAGCAATAAAAGCTATTTTTTTAATCATGGGTGCTCCACTACGAAATCCCAGTTCTTCCAGCTGTAATAGAGAATTAATGAAACTCCCACTTCGATGCAAGGTCTAAAAAGGGAAAATCATTAAGAAGTTTTTTACTTGCCTGAAACAATTATAGGCACTATTACCATTCATTTGTCTAATGTATTCCAATAAAAAATACACAGGATAGAACATTAATAGTCACAAGTGATTATAATCTGAACAGAATATAAATAAAAAACTGGCTTAGAAATTCACAAAAACTGTTAAGAAAGCCATTAGAGCTAGTAAAATACTTTTAGCAATGTTGCAGAGTACAAGTTGTTGTTTAGTTGCTAAGTCTCATTTGACTCTTTTACGACTGTAGCTGGCAAGGCTCTCTGTACAGAGTACTAGACCAACACACAAAAATCAGTTGTTTCTACACAAAAGCAATGAACAGTCTAAAAAGCAAATTAGGAAAGCAATTCCATTTATAACAGCACCTAAAAGAATACTTAGATATACATTTAATCAGAGATGAAAGACTTAAACTAAAGGCTACAAAGTACTGTTGAAATTTGAAAAGACCTAAATAAATGGAAAACCATTCCCTGTACATGAATAGGAAGATTTAATATCGTTGTAACAGCAATATTATAGAAAGTAATCTACAAGTCCAACACAATGTCTATCAAAATTCCAAAGGCCTTTTCCAACTGAGAGATAAAAGCTTACCCTCAAAAATTCATTATGAAAGAATCCCATTTAGCCAAAACAACTGGGAAAAAAAAAATTATGAGGTTGGAAGACTAACTCCCTTGACTTCCAAACCTACTACAACACTACAGTAATTAAAGTGTATAGTAGTGAGGACTTCCCTGGTGGTCCAGTGTTTAGGACACCATGCTTCCAAATCAGTGGACATGAGTTTGACCCCTGATTGGAGAATTAAGATCTCTCATGCCACATGATGCAGCCGCCAAAAATAAAGCTATGGTAATGGCTTAAGGAGAAACAACAAACCAATGGAATAGGGATTCCAAAAACATTCTCACAGATACTGTTAACTGATTACCAATAAGAATTACCAAGATTACCAAGACCACTCAACAGAACAGTCTTTTTAACAAATAGTGCTTGGAGTATTCACCTGCGAGAAAAGGAAGCTGGATCCTTGTCTTATTCTCCATACAAAAATAAACTCAAAATGGAACCAAGATCAAAACTTAAGAATTAGCAAATAAACTCAGAGAGAAAACAGAATAGAGGTTACGAGGGGCTGAAGGAAGCGGGGCAGAAGGAGCCACTGCTTATTTAACATGTACAGTTTTTGTTGGGGACGGCAAAAAAAGTTCTGGGTATAGACAGTGGTGATGTTTACACAACTATAAATGCTTTTAATATCACTAAACTGTATACCTTAGGATGGTTATGATAAATATTATGCTTATCACAATAAAAAAAATCACAACTTCCCCCTCAAAACCAAGCTTAAAGAATATACAGTCAATTCTCATTATTCACTAGTTATGCTCTATGAAGTTGCCTTGATACTGTATTAGCAAATTCTGTGCCATGGCTTCTAAGGAAAATGCAGGATTAGGTTCCTACAAGTCTCTGATCACATTTTCATCAACCATCTAACACACAATCTTGCTTCCTGTGTGTTTGGTTTAAAAACAACTTACTTAATATATATCAGTTTGATTCACTAATGCTGAGCTCACAGCAGACAGCGCTATAACTCAAGTCTTTTCTCCTAAGGCACACAACAGACTTCCTCTGCTTAGAAACCAGACAGCACTTCAGCACTACACTTGAGGGCCATTTAAAACTGCAATCTCCAAGAAAAAGTGCAAAACATTAAAAATGTGGCACCAAATATACCATGAAATGGATATCTGTTTAAAGGACATTGAGAATTAAAGCAAAAAAAGCAGAGAACATAACCCTGGCTCAACCTCAGACTGGAACATGCATTTGCTTAAACATAAGACCCAAATTTGTCGCCACTCTACATGTCTACAATTGACTGCAAGAGCAGCACACATACTGACACTGGGTTTACAAATAAAGTTTAATAAGTAGGTCAGTTTTGATATATATGGCACACATGAATAATGAGGATCAACTATACTATGGAAAGTTAAGAAAATAAAAGGTCTGGTGTGTATAAAAACCTTAACTGTGAACTTACCTTCCCAAGAAGTTTGACAAATAAAGGCCATAATTTTAACACGTAAGTCTCATTTTTACTCATAAACAGTTTCTGGAGTTCTGAAAGTAATTTCTGAAAACAAAAGCAAAAATATTTACCAAAAGACTCCTGAATAGAATGCAGTATTAAACTGATTGTCGCAGCCAAGTAACTTCCCAATATTTTATCAGGATATAGCAAAGCTGGCAGTTTATAGTAAATGTCCAAGTATAAAGACCACTAACATTTTACTATGCTTGTCTTATCACCTATCGGGCCATTCTTCCATCCATTAATATAGCTTTCTTTTCCCCCACCAATATACTTTCCCCTAGAAACTTCAGCATGCATATCATCAGAGTTCAAATGATAATGTTTTATACTTCTCTATTAACTTAAATGCATTAATAGCTTCATGGGTAATACATCTGATAAAATTTGAGTTCAAATTATTATTAAGAATTTTATACAATGGACGCTTGAATAAAGTGTGTTAACTGTGTGGTTCACTTACACTTGGGTATTTTTCAGCAGTAAACACCACAGTACTACAGTCCGTGGTTTGTTGAATCCAAAGGCGCAGAGGAACCACAAATAGAGGGTCAATTATAAATTATACACGGGTTAAACTTGAGCTGTTCAAGGACTGTCTATCTTAGCTCTTAAAAGATTAATAAATTTATCAGTTAAAAATCTTACAAAAACATTGGAGTAACTTTTATCTCAGGCAATACCATGAGGAATCCTGAATTTTAAAAAACGAAACAAACAAAACCCCAGGTTTTAGAATGTGGACGTCTGCCCCTCTGCCTGGGGTCCCTGCTCCTATGCAACCCCTGCCTAGAATTTTTTCAACATAGGCAGAGGGATCCCCTTAAGAGCCAAGTTTGTACGTGTATCACTCAGACTTGAAACCTTCAAATATAGTTTTCGATGTAATCCAGATGCTTTAAAACCAAGCAATAAAACAATAAAAGCCAAGTGCTTACAATGGTCCACAAGGTCCTATGTGGGTTGGCCCTGTTTCTGACATCATCCTCTACCCTCTCACTCTCATTCACTCTATCATACTGCCCAGTGTTTGATGAACACAACCTAACACATCAGAACAAGGCCTTTTGCTTCCATGGTTCCTCCTAACTTGAATAAGTTTACTCCTTATCACTCAATTAACTCCAATACACCTTCAAATCACCTATTCTTTTTCCTTCCCTGACCACATCACCCTTCCTCTTGGAAGGCACTTTCATCCAGTCCCTGTTGTTTCCCATAATCTCTTTCCTAAATGTACTACATACTTTATTATTGCTCCCACTAGAAAATAAGCTCGAAAACAAATTGCTTTTGTTCACTGCTATATACAAAGTACCTAAACCAATGTCCAGTATATAACAGGCACTCAATAAATGTTACAAGAAAAGCTGAAAAACCTGAAACTTTGGACAAATAATAACTTTAGGAAATTGTACACACTACATGCACTTTTATGCCTTAAATCTGTAGCTCCTGGGATTATGCTGTAACAATCCAGATAGCAATGAATCAGATAATGCTCTCCCTTTTCCAAAAATGCAATTTCTTCATCCTTTGGGGATGAAATAAAATGCCTGGATTGCAGTTAACAGTGAATAGACAGCTCCTTTCCTTACCGTAATTAGAAGTTGATGACATTAATTCAAGCAATTCTTAAATTTAATTCAAAGAGGAACTTTCTAGACCATAGTGCAATTACACCAATATGAGTCCTATGCTTGGTGCAAAACCTCACAATGCAATATCCAAAAAATTATTACTTACGGTAGTCATAAGCTGCTCTGTGATAGATGCTATTTCTTGTTGTTTCTGAAGCAACAAAGGCATTCCCATCTCTAGAGCAGTGGCTCCCCGCAAATGAACTTTTTGTGCTGAATGAACCAGTAAAGGTATGACCAATTTTGCCCACCTAATTGACTCTTCTCCCATTTGAACTGGAGCTTGTTCAATTAGTCTGTAATAGAGAAATCAATGACTACATGAGTTTAAGTAGTTTTATTTCTAAACTACCCTTATGTCTAAACTACCAGGAAAGTAAACAGTACACAGAAATATGCACAATATGGTCTATTTATTTTAGATTATCCACAATACACACACACAAAAATAGATCTAACATAATTTGTAGACTTCCCTATTTTAATAAATTTTTCAAATAATGAAAACACATCTTTATTCAGATTAAAAAACTTTAATAATTATTTTTACACAAATTATATTCTTATAAGAGAGAACAGCTAGAGAACCATGATATACTGTGAATATCAATCAGGGCATCAGAATACTAGTTAAAACATATAGCTCAACAACTAAAGAACATTTTCAACTAAAGAATGAAAAACAAGTTAAGACAAAGCACATCAGTAGTTTGTGTTGTCAGCATATCCATTGTGAAAAACAAGGATGGGTAGGAAGAAGATAGAAGATTTTCCTGTGCCCCTCATCCGCTGTTAGAAACTGTTTTCATACTTTCCTAAATACCTGCTACCGGGTTCCCTGGTGGCTTAGATGGTAAAGAATCTGCCTGCAATCCAGGAGACCCAGGTTCCATCCCCAGGTCAGGACGATCTTCTGGCAAGGGGGATGGCAACCTACTCCAGTATTCTTGCCTGGAGAATCCAATGGACAGAAGAGTCTGGCAGACTACAGTCCATATGGTCACAAAGAGTCAGACACGACTCAGTGACTAACACTTTCACTTTCAAATTACCTGCTATGGCCAACTTAGAAGTCTCTATTTTTTAAACTTTTACAAAAGCTTTAACAGAGATATTTTTAAGACTATTTCAGTAAAAATAAAGAAACCTAGTAACTTAATGCACATCTACTTTCCTCTTCCTATTGAGAATTTTAGTCTAGAAGACATTTCCTTCTTTCAATGTCTAACTCAATTTCAAGTCCCAAAAGATTACTCCTTTAATTCTAAATTACTGAAACAATTCTAATTTGCATAATATCCAAACTCATACCTTATAATGACATTTAATGCTTCATAATCCACAACAGCAGAATGCATCTCTCCTCTATTAAATACTATTTCTAATGAGTCAATTATACTAGATACCTGAAAGACAGAAACAAATAAACACACATCGAGTAAGCCTCTATTTTTTAACTGGCATAGAGTTAAGACGACATATACAAAAACTATACTCACTACTTTGCCAACAACTTCAGTGGGAAACGTCTGCTTGGATATCACCCAAAGTGCCCTAGTACGAACATTTTTATCTGAACTTTTAACAATATCATTCAGTTTTGAAAGCAGTTCTTGAATATTTATCTCTGAAAAACAAGCAGAAAAACAATTATGCAGAATTTTTACATCCTTTAAAATCCCTAACATAATAAAAATCATTGTCATTAAAATTAAATGCATATGCAGAGAAAAGGACCAGAAAACTTATGCTAATAATCAAACTTTTCCCCAAAACACAAAATTCTGGTCAGAGAGAAGGTATACTCAGTGAAAACAGATGGTAGAATTGAAATCAATAATTTTTCAACTAAAATATTTCTTTAGGATCTTATTACTAGATTTGATGCTTTCAAAGTGTGGTGATGGGGAAGACTCTTTAGAGTCCCTTGGTCTGCAAAGAGATCAAACCAGTCAAGGCTAAAGGAAATTAGTCCTGAATATTCATTGGAAGGACTGATGCAGAAGCTGAAACTTCAACCCTTTGGCCACCTGATGTGAAGAACCGACTCGTTTGAAGAGACCCTGATGCTGGGAAAGACTGAAGGCAAGAGAATGGGATGAAAGAGGATGAGATGGCTGGATGGCATCACCCACTTGATGGACATGAGTTTGAGCAAGCTCTGAGAGTTGGTGATGGACAGGGAAGCCTGGCATGCTGCAGTCCATGGGATGGAGAAGAGTTGGACACGACTAAGCGACTGAACTGACTGATTAGGTTTGAACGTACGAGTCAATTTTTGGCAAGATGTTATAAATCCTGTATCTCTGCTACAAAATGAACAACTCCTACTTCAGATTGCTAACATTTCTGTATATTAAATAAGTGAAAACTTTTCCTTCAGAAAAAAAGATGGTAACAACTCTCTGATATCTTTATTCCCTATTCCTAATTATCCATCACTAAAGATCATCCCCATACCTATACTATAAGAAGCTACTTATAGAGCAACAATTAGGATTACAGTCCTCCCCTGATATCCATGGGGGATTGGTTCTAGGACTTCTTCTCAGGAATATAAAAAACCAGGAGATGCTCAAGTCCCTTACGTGAAATGGTGTAGTACTGAGATCTCCATATCCATGAGTTCTGCATCCAAGGATGCAGAGGGTCAAGGATGCAGAGGGTCAAGGATGCTAGAAAACTCAGAAGAGCATCAGATCCTGTGCTTTCATCACCACTTTTAGCTCATAATTATCTAATTTACCACTATGTAAAAGAATTTTTCTAATAGCAAATTCCTTAACACATGCTTGTATAAAATAAACGACCCATCCATCTTCCAAAATTAATTCCATCTAGTTATAAACTTCCAAAGCAGGTATGTTTATTATAAAAGATGGTTTTCTCAACATTTTAAAATAGGCTTACTGTATTTTCTTTTAGAACAAATTTTGTAGTTATCAAAGCTAGAGCTATGTCTAAGAAACTTTACTGCAACAATATAATCTACAGACTCATTCTCAAAGCAAACCCTAAACTACAGGTTGTGAAATTGAGAAGTAACAGTATTTTTAACAATATCAAACTATAAACTCTAAAAATATTCCATCACAACAAACTTACCTGATAATCCAGCGGCAATTTTGGGATTATATAAGCAAAACCCCAAGGCCTGAAGAGCAGCACTGCTGAGCTCTGAGTTTCGACTGGCAATGTGAGTCTACAAAAACAAAACCACATTTTTACAAATAAGTACAACTGCAAATGAATTTTTAGATGGAAACGTCGATTAAAAACAAAATTATATTTTAATGGCAAAAATCAGCAAATCCTTGAGTAGATTAAAAGGGAGTTAAGATTAAGCAGCCAGGCTTCAGCAATACGTGAACCATGAACTTCCTGATGTTCAAGTTGGTTTTAGAAAAGGCAAAGGAACCAGAAATCAAATTGCCAACATCTGCTGGATCATTGAAAAAGCAAGAGAGTTCCCGAAAAACATCTATTCCTGCTTTATTTGACTATGCCAAAGCCTTTGACTGTGTGGATCACAATAGACTGTGGAAAATTCTTCAAGAGATGGGAATACCAGACCACCTCTGCCTCTTGAGAAACCTATATAAAGGTCAGGAAGCAACAGTTAGAACGGGACATGGAACAACAGACTGGTTCCAAATAGGAAAAGAAGGACATCAAGGCTGTATACTATCACCCTGCTTATTTAACTTCTATGCAAAGTACATCATGAGAAACGCTGGACTGGAAGAAGCATAAGCTGGAATCAAAGACTGCCGGGAGAAATATCAATAACCTCAGATATGCAGATGACACCACCCTTATGGCAGAAAGTGAAGAGGAACTAAAAAGCCTCTTGATGAAAGTGAAAGAGGAGAGTGAAAAAATTGGCTTAAAGCTCAACATTCAGAAAAGGAAGATCATGGCATCTGGTCCCATCACTTCATGGGAAATAGATGGGGAAACAGTGCAAACAGTGGCAGACTTTGTTGTTTTGGGCTCCAAAGTCACTGCAGATGGTGACTGCAGCCATGAAATTAAAAGACGCTTACTCCTTGGAAGAGTTATGACCAACCTAGATAATATATTGAAAAGCAGAGACATTACTTTGCCAACAAAGGTCCATCTAGTCAAGGCTATGGTTTTTCCTATGGTCATGCATGGATGCGAGAGTTGGTTGGACTGTGAAGAAGGCTGAGAGCTGAAGAATTGATGCTTTTGAACTGTGGTGTTGGAGAAGACTCTTGAGAGTCCCTTGGACTGCAAGGAAATCTAACCAATCCATCCTAAAGGAGGTAAGTCCTGGGTGTTCATGGGAAGGATTGATGCTAAAGCTGAAACTCCAGTACTTTGGCCACCTCATGCGAAGAGTGGACTCACTGGAAAAGACCCTGATGCTGGGAGGGATTGGGGGCAGGAGGAGAAGGGAACAACAGAGGATGAGATGGCTGGATGGCATCACCGACTCCATGGACGTGTGAGTGAACTCCAGGAGTTGGTGATGAACAGTGAGGCCTGGTGTGCTGCGATTCATGGGGTCGCAGAGTCAGACACGACTGAGCGACTGTACTGAACTGAACATTAAGAGACCATGGATACAGCTTGACAAAAAAAGAGGGAAACTATATGGAGATCAGCTAAAAATTTTCCTTAGGAAAAAAAAAATAGCATCTCTGCACACCTGAAACCAAAAAAAAGGCGGGGTGGGCAACAAATGGAAGATGGTGAAGACACTAGATAGGAAGTAGGAGCAAAACTTACATAAAGTAAGCAAAGATTCAAAGGCAAAAGCTGACATTCAGCTACAGAGTGGAACAACACCTCTATTAGAGAGGGAAGGAGTTAGAAGTAACGTTCACTAAGTAGCTAAAGTGTAACGGGCTTTAAATGTCACCTCAATACTTCAGATAGAAGATTCTGAATCCATTACCATTTGCAATTCAAAGCCCAACCCTATACTCTGCATGTAAAAGCTATAAAATCTCAAACCTGTCACAGTCTTGCCATTTGTTCCTAACCCTACATTTACTTGTAACCTTGCATCTTTCTTGGTACCATTTCCTATTCCAAACTAATATATCTCTGCTGCTGCTACTGCTAAGTCTTTTCAGTTGTGTCCGACTCTGTGCGACCCCATAAGTCTCCCCATTGCTTCTAAAATCAGATATCCAAGAAATCCTCAACTATTTGCTATGGTTGACCAGGAAGAATGGTAAATGTTGGCAGTCATATATAAGAACAGACACTTCCTTGGAGCACCCATTTTATAATTAAT
>SJYV01041202.1:458347-496986 GCA_006410875.1 Neotragus pygmaeus | reverse complement strand
GGTAAGCATCGGTCTGCTCTCCAAGGGAGGCGGAAGGGTCTTCTAAAGTCTCCAACAGCGGTGCCAGGGGGCTCGGATCCGCGGCCGTCATGTTGGCCACCCTGAGGCCCGGACCGGAAGAGGAGACAATTCGGTGACCGCTGGAAACCGACCCGGGCGGCCCGGCGTGAGTCCGGGTCCCAGACCCGCGTTCCCGCCGCGAGCTCACAGCCCAACCGCGTCCACACCGGGGCCCCTGGCGCACAAACCCAAAGGCCTAACCTTCCCCGGAGCGCCGCAACACGCACCCAGGGCCACGCCGCGCTCCGGTCCCGACCCGCGCCCGCCACCACTTTCCCGGGCAGCTTTCAACAGGGGGAGGAGACCAGCGTGGGGCGGGAGAAGCCCGGGGAACAAGGCGTCCAGCCGCGAGGGGGCGGAGATTGACCAGGCTGAAGGTTGCCCGCCGCCTAGCACTGAAACCCCAGCATTCACCCCGACGTACGAGGATAGGCCTGCGTCGTCTCCGCCGCTGCCCTGCAGCACCCGGACGTGGCCACAGCTCCACTTTCCCGGTTCGGGCTGTTTACTCCCGCGTGCGGCCCGCTCCCTCCTCGACCAAGATGGCGGCGGGGGCGGGGGCGGGCCCCGGAGCGCGCGGGAGTAAAACAGGCCTAGCGGGAGAGGCTCGAGCCAATCCAACAGGGGGCGGAGTGCCCACATCATCGATCGCCTCCCTTCCCCGCCTGCTGTCCCGCCCTCCCCCTCAGGTCACCTTGCGGGGTTGGGAGGGAGGTTGGGCCTAAATTTTACCTTCTAGAGACTTAAATTCAAAATGTAAGCGGATCGCCAAGTTCACCAGACTAAATTTAGTGGATCTTCCAAGTGCAAGTCCAGTATTTGTGCAAGTATTAGCAACAAATCATTTAACAACAGGAGATAACTGTACTATGATGTTTACGAGCAGCGTAGATTGGTCTAGGTTCCAACCCTAGTTCCGCGTTACCTTGGCAAGTTAATCAACTTTTTTATGCCTCAACTTCCTCCTGTGTACAATATGGGTGATAATAGTACCGACTTCAGGTTAAAGCCAAGTGAGAAAACCTTGAAGAGGCCAGAGGCTCTCTTGTTTTAAGAGAACATAACAATGGCCGGGAGCATATTCACGATTCAACTGCCGGCTTCTGCCCCCTTCCCCCTCCCGCCTTAGATATTGTGATTCAGTTGATTTAGGATCTACATTCTTCTAATTGGCCTCAGGTGTTGAAGGGTGGGACTTGATTAACATTTAACACTTGGAGACTTAATACTTGGAGAACCTACTTATACTCTTAATAAAAGTCCTTGAAAGTGAAGTCGCTCAGTCGGGTCCGAATCTTTGCGACCCCATGGACTGTAGCCTACCAAGCTCCTCAGTCCATGGAATTTTCCAGGCAAGAGTACTGGAATGGGTTGCCATTTCCTTCTCCAGGGGATCTTCCCAACCCAGGGATCGAACTCAGGTTTCCCGCACTCTTTACCGTCTGAGCCACCGGGGAATGAAAGTCCTTACCCTTTTTATAGACCTTTGAGCACTTCCCGCTGGACTCAAAATTATATCAACTTTAAAATAGGCATCTAAGGCCCAAGAGCAACTGGTCTTTCCACCCCGGCCTCATGGGTGCAGCCACCGGCTTGAGCCTCTACTTATCCACACTCTACAACTATCAGCTGTACTGAATTCAGGGCTGTGGTTTGCCCTGCTCTGTGTTATCTGCACCTAGCAAAGCGTCTGCCAAACCAAGCTCTCAGAGCATGTTTCTTAAACAAAAAGATGAAGGAAAAGAGAGGAGACACACAAGTCCTTATGAGCCAAGCTGTGGAAATGAAAGATTTTAAGAAATAGTGTAAAGCTGTGTGTGGATGAAATGTAGAGACACTTCAAAAATAGTGGAGGAGAAAGCTTTTCGATGCAGTCTGATAGCAAATCCTTAAACATTTGGAGGGGAATTTGCTCTTCCTGCATTTTGGCAAAACACAGATACTTAAGAAGGGAAAGAGGTTATTAGACTGAAATATATGGACAGCATCGTATTGCATTGAGATTTCAGTATTGCGGAGCTCTTGTGTTGGAAAGAGAGAGGATCTTGAAATCCTGTTATTTTTTATGAAGGCTATGAGATTAGTGGACAAAACATTAACTTTGTCTTGAGACAAGTATTCAGTACCTCCACCCAGCTGGTGTGCCTCGCTTGGCCTTTCTCTTTTTTCTAACACTTATCACACTCTGATATTTCATTGTGTATCTATTTTTTATTGTCTTCTTCTCTCTACTAGAATATCAATCCTTTGTGTATAGGGCCTTTGTTCTATTCTTTTTTTTTTTTTTTCCTAATTCCTCATTTATAAAAAAGAGGTTGGGGTGGTCATCTTGCTCCTCTTTCAAGTGTGTACAACCATGCTTTTCCTGAGATGTTTTGTAATATTTTATCATTGTCACTCTCATACCCGAGATCCTTTAGCAGTTCCCATCAATCACAGGATGAATTTCAAAATTCTTGGCATAACATGCAAGCCCATTATTGGGTCACTGCTTCACCTCCAGCCTGAGCCCCACTTCAGCCAGGTTCTAAACAATTTGCCAAAATCTGTAAATTTTCTGTGCCTTTGAAGGTCTATGTTATTCTTTGTGTTTAGAACATTAAGTCTATTTTTCAAGTGTGATAAATGTCAACTAAAATATACCTTTTAATGAAATCCTTCCTTTATCTCCTTTATCCCAATGGAGAATTAAATGTCTCTCTAATAGCTCAGAGGTTAAAGGTCTGCCTGCAATGTGGGAGACCTGAGTTCGATACCTGGGTGGGGAAGATGCCCTGGAGAAGGAAATGGCAACCCACTCCAGTATTCTTGCCTGGAGAATCCCATGGACTGAGGAGCCTGGTGGACTACAGTCCACAGGGTCGCAAAGAGTCGGACAAGACTAAGGAACTTCAAATTCACTTTCTCCCTGCTGATACCTCTTTGTATGTAAAACTGTTAAAGTATCTTCCATATGCCTGAAGTGGAAGAGTTGCAGGTTAGCCTCAGGGGCATTAGTTCCAGCCATTATCTCAATCATTGCCCCCTCCCTGTTCTTTGGTATTTTCGCTGTCTGATCTAAAGTATCAATACTAAGATATTGCAGAGTCTAGACAAATCTCATTCATCGCATAGATCCTTCTCCAGACATCTTTCCAACTAGATTGCTATACTCAAGCTTCTTTTTTATAGGAATTCTGAAGCGACCACCATTAACCCGCTCCCACTAAATTTTATATTACCAGACATCCAAAGGATATTTTGTTTTAGTTTATTAATTTGTCCATGTATTAACTCATCCATCTTTCATCTATTCATTCAACTAATTTCTATATTCTCTGCCTCTCCAAATCCTGTATCTCTGTCTCTCCTCAGAACATAAAGGTCTTGCACGGTCCATCACTTCATGGGAAATAAATGGGGAAACAGTGGAAAAGTGTCAGACTTTATTTTTCTGGGCTCCAAAATTGCTGCAGATGGTGATTGCAGCTGTGAAATTAAAAGACGCTTATTCCTTGGAAGAAAAGTTATGACCAACCTAGATAGCATATTCAAAAGCTGAGACATTACTTTGCTGACTAAGGTCCGTCTAGTCAAGGCTATGNCTGAGTTAAATTCACCATTCCAGTCCATTTTAGTTTGCTGATTCCTAGAATGTCGACGTTCATTCTTGTCATCTCCTGTTTGACCACTTCCAATTTGGCTTGATTCATCTACCTAACATTCCAGTTTCCTATGCAATATTACTCTTTACAGCATTGGACCTTGCTTCTATCACCAGTCACATCCCCAACTGGGTATTGTTTTTGCTTTGGCTCCATCCCTTCTTTCTTTCTGGAGTTATTTCTCCACCGATCTCCAGTATCATATTGGGCATTTACTGACCTGTGGAGTTCCTCTTTCAGTGTCCAATATTCCTGCCCAATTTCCCCATTCTTTATGTAATCACATATTTTCCAGCAACAATCAAGCCTATGTCATGTCTATCAGTGACTCCTTTGTCATACTTGTCCCTGTGTCCTAATGAATCTTCCTTCCTAATAATTCTTAGATCTGTCCTCCTGTCCAACTAGAATCCAGTTTATGACCTAAACATATTTCAGAATTATAATATTGCTTTTCTAAAAACTGTTTCTTACTGAGTGCCAGATGTTTTATTTTATTTTTTCTTTATTTTAAAAAAATATGGAACGCTTCACGAATTTGCGTGTCATCCTTGCACAGGGGCCATGCTAATATTCTCTGTATCGTTCCAATTTTAGTATATGTGCTGCCAAAGTGAACAGCAGATGTTTTAATATACGACCTCATTTATTTCTCACAGTGGTTCTAAGATTAAGTACTTTTCCTGAGTTTACAAATAAACAATGTGAATCTCAAAGAGTAAACTAGGGAACTTTAATGTAGTCATGTATAACCCAAAATTAATCTGTTTAAGCTACATTCTTTCATCAACTTTTAATGAGCTCTGCCTTGTAGGATATGATTTTTATGCTGGATTTACTCTTGAACATTGTAAGAGTCCTACAAAAGCTCACTATTGAAAGAACTCTTTTAGTAACCATTTAGTAACATAAAATATCTATCTGTAATCCAAATTATTAAGGTTAACGCAGTGAGCCCAGTTTTGGAATCAAATAGGTGAGGAGTGAATTACTGCTCTTCCACTCTGCAACTTAGGATCCACCCCTAAAATGCTTAACTTTTCCATGTGTTCATCAGTAAAATGAGAAGAAAAATACCATCCTCAAAGTTCAGTAAATGATAAATATCCTTACTTAATGCCTAGCACAAATCCTGACACATAGTAGGAATTTGACTGGTTTTTATTACATGAATAGGCTTCCCTGGTGGCTCGGACAGTAAAGAATCTGCCTGCAATCCAGGAGACCTGAGTTCGATCCCTAGGTTGGGAAGATCCCCTGGAGAAGGGAATGGCAACTCACTCCAATATTCCTTTCTGAAGAATTCAATGGAAATGGGATCCATGGGATTGCAAAGAGTCAAACACGACTAACACTTTCACTTCACTATTACAGGAATACGTTGATTGAAAAATTGCATTTTTTTTCTGAAATATATGAGTTGGTTTCATTTTGTCATTTAAAAACTGCGAAGTATAATGATTCCAGTACTTTGGCCACCTGTTGCAAAGAACCTACTCATTGGAAAAGACCCTGATGCTGGGAAAGATTGAAGGCAGGAGAAGGGGATGACAGGATGAGATGGTTGGATGGCATCATAGACTCAATAGACATGAGTTTGAGCAAACTCTGGGAGATAATGGACAGAGGAGCCTGATTTGCTACATTCCATGGGGTTGCAAAGAGTTGAACATGACTTAGCAACTAAACAACAACAATATGGGTTCTGAGAGATGTTTGAAACATTACCCAGCATGATGACTATTTCGCTAGATTCATTTAAAGAAGGGCAGACTTTGAGATCTTTTTAGCTTTTTAAATCCTATGTTACTAAGAGATCCCGTGATAGACTTTTCAATAATTAATAGATGGAAAAAAATTTAAAGATTATTTTATCATTATTAGTTCCTATACAATAAAAATATAGAGCTAACAACATAACTCATGACCATCATGAAATCCACTACCCTTGCATTCAGACCTACTAAACAATGTTATATAATTATATTAACTAAGAGGTGTTTTAATCCTTTAACAGACCAAGAGCTTTATCTGTACATGTAACTACACACTTTCCACTGAACTGTGCAGAGGGTTCCTGCCATTTAGGACCAAGTCAACTCCTTTTCAGATGAGAAAATTGAGTTCCTTCAAATTAAAATGAAAAGAGAGGGGAAACATAGTATGAGTGTGGCTGATTACTAGGGTTTAAATCCTGACCCTACAACTTCTTAACCTTGTGACTGGCAAGTCACTTGATCTCTTGTGCCTCAGTTTCCTTTTCTGTAAAATGGGAGTATTGCCTCATAGACTTATGAGGTATATGTAAATCAATACTTGAAAAATGCTTAAACAATGAGTCGGTACATGCTATTAATATTCAGAAAATATTAGCCATAGAAACATTGGTTTCTCAGATTTAAATAAAACATGTTAGAAAACCATGAATACTCTCCCAACAACAATAACAAAACACTATTTCTTTGAAATGGTTTTTCTAGCCCACATTAAAAGTATGAGACTACAGTTCATTAGCAGTTATTTAATGCTATATTTCTCAAAATGTGGGCTTCTTTTGTGGCTCAACTGGTAAAGAATCTGCCTGCAATGCAGGAGACCTGGGTTCAATTCCTGGGTTGGGAAGATCCCCTGGAGAAGGAAATGGCTACTCACTCCAGTATTCTGGCCTGGAGAATTCCATAGACTATATAGTCCATGGGGTCACAAAGAGTTGGACACAACTGACTTTCACTTCAAGTCTCAAAATGTGGTTCCAGAATCATTGCGTCATGAACTGGAAAGCTTCTCAAACTGCAGATATCTAGTCTGTATCTCTCAGACCTACTGAATCAGTTGTTCTTGGACAAGTCAAGTAGTCTACATTTTTAATATGCCCCTGAACTATTCTTTTCAGAACCAAAGTCTGAGATTCCTACTGTGCTCCAGGCACAAATTTTCTTTAACTTTTATAGGACAGCTTTTAACTATTAATGTTATTTGTAATTGAAACACAGATATCTGCTTTTGAAAGGACCCCTCAGTATATGGCAGAAATCACTTGCCTATATCTCAAAACATATTTATGGAGGGAAAACAAGTCTTTAGAAGCTCAAGAGCTACAAAGATAATTGAAACTGACAGTCTTGAGCAGCCAAAAGGAATAGTGACTCATTGTTATGCTTCAGGCCTCTGTGGAGAAAGAACATAACCACAAATTTAGAAAATTAATCCAGTTTGAATTCATCACCAGGGCTACTCATGGGCAGGATTACATGTTCTACTTTTCCTGATCACTGGATTAAGGGAATTTTTCTTAAACTGCCTATTCTAGTAAAATAATTGTAAGTCCTCTAAGTGTACTACAGATAAAACGGAATTTGGACCTAAATCTGTAAGCTTCATTTTTGGCCCTCATGATACTGTTAGAAATGTTAATTGGTGCAATCTCTAGGAAAGACAATTTGCGGTATTTATCAAAGTTACAAATTCTTTGATGCAAAAATGCCCCTTCTAAATGATGAATATGAATATGCTCATTCATAAAGTTTGGAGACATTTCATTGCCAGATTGTTTGATTAAGAAAAAAGATTAGAAACAATTCAATGAAGGCATGTTAAATAGATTAGGTACAACTCTATTGTAGAATACTATGCAGCTGTCTATGTACTTACTAATATGAAATCCAAACTATTTTAATGGGAAAAAAGTGTTTCACTGAAAGGATCCAGACATCCTTAGAGAAATGACTAATACNAAGTTTGGAGACATTTCATTGCCAGATTGTTTAATTAAGAAAAAAGATTAGAAACAATTCAATGAAGGCATGTTAAATAGATTAGGTACAACTATATTGTAGAATACTATGCAGCTGTCTATGTACTTACTAATATGAAATTCAAACTATTTTAATGGGAAAAAAGTGTTTCACTGAAAGGATCCAGACATCCTTAGAGAAATGACTAATACCAGGGCTGGGTTGAGAAAGTATAAGAAGAGCCTAGAATATCTTTTTTGTGCCAGAAAGTAACAAGTGCTTGAAAAATGTTGGGAATATGTTTAAAGGACACAAGAGCCAGCTTGAAGGGCTGAATCTGGAACAGTGGAATCATAGACTGTTGAATAAAATAAGAATCATGAGCCTATACTGATACTAAAAATATTAGTAAATAAAGGAAACAGACAGAATGACAGAATTAGGAAATGCCATTTTGCAACCATGATAATTGATTCAGGCAATAATTATCAGCAATATTAAAACCATTGAGCAAAAGTCTAAGGAGGAGCACAGTCTCAAAGTATCTCCTCATAAGATATTTAGTAAATAAGAGATAAATGGTAACTTTACAGTGGAGACAACTATGAAAATCACCAAAACTTGCACAAACTAGTATCACTGAGGTTCCATGAAGTAATTCTCTGGGGTAACAACGTCACTTCTGTGATGTACTTACAAATAATTTATAAACTAAATCTATCCATTAAGAAAGAATCAGAAAAATCCATACTGAAGGGTATTCTATAAAAACCAAAGTCAAACAAGCTGGCCCATCTTCTTCAAATAACAAGGTCATGAGAAACAAAGAAAAGCAGAGGCACTGTTTCAGAATAAAGATGATTCAAGGGCCATAACAACTAAACGCATGCATGATCATGATCAGTAGGGACTCTCAGGAGTTTTCTCCAGCACCATAGTTTGAAAGCATCAATTCTTTGGCGCTCTACTCTCTCATTCTCATCAAGAAGTCCTTTAGTTCCTCTTCGCTTTCTGCCATTAAAGTGATAGCATCTGAACATCTGAGGTTGTTGATGTTTCTCCCGCCTATCTTGATTCCAGCTTATAACTCATCTAATAAATCAACTATGCTTCAGTTGAAAATGTTTTTGCTCTAAGGGAGTAGTGAAATTTGAACAACGACATGTTATAACAAATATATTTGATAACTGTCCTATGGTTCTATAAGAAAATCAGAATGAGAAATTCTCACAAATTTAGAAAAAGATGGATTTTCCCGCAACTATAAAACCAAGTTGGGCTTCTCAGGTGGCTCAGCGGTAAAGAATCTGCCTGCCAATGCAGGAGATGTGGGTTCCATCCCTGGGTCAGGATGCTCCCCTAGAGAAGGAAATGGCAATCCACTCCAGTATTCTTGTCTGGGAAATCCCATGGACAGAGAAGCTTGGTAGGCTACAGACCATGGGTTTGCAGAGTCGGACACAACTAAACAAAAACATAACCAAGTAACGATGAGAACACATTCAGCTGATAAACTCCTCTCAGTGAACCTGCTTTTGTAAGCCAACTGATCATCATTAGCCTTTTGCTTATAAAAGTCAGCTAATCAGGGATAAACTCAATCCAAAAAATATGCCTTAGAGTACCAATCAATCAACAATAGTCACTTGCATAACCAAGGTTTTAATGATCATGCCAACCCTTCTATGCCTCTCAAAGCCCACCCATCCTGAATGCCATGCTTTCCAAAGACTCTATGAGTCCTGCAGTTAGGTTTGCTCAGATTCTGCCTGACCAGCGTAGTTCTCCATTACTATGGTAAGGAGTAAATTCAGCTTTGTCTTTTTATTTCATATGGCAATGGAAGTCTCATTGTCCCTTGGCAATTCTGGAATTTCCGCTAAGATTGTTTTAAAAGCTGATTTTGCATTATTCTAGGTAAGCTCTGGGTCAACAGGTGCACTTACTGAGCCCTTGTGTCCAAACTTAGTCAGGTCAGCTCCCAGATGAGTCAGTTTCAGTAACCACCTGAGCTCTACTTCACTGACTTCTCATTACTGTGTTTATTGTTTTAGCTTGGGATGTTTAACTAAGTTTTTTGCATAAGGTTGTTACACTTGGGTCTTTGTTCTAAGTAATTAGACCTTTTGGTTTGGAATAGTGTCATTTGGTAGCTACATGGAGGAGTTTAATAAGGTTACGTGACCTTATTAAATGTTTGCCATAGACCTGCATATTCTCCTGCTGCTTGCTTTGGTTTTGTTTTGTTAGAAATTTTAAAACATTTACCTTAAAAATTCATTTAAAAACAAAAACGAGTCCACTATGTGTTAGTATAAATAATATATTTTAATGACAAGATTTTATGAAAATAATTAGAAGTATAGCATTATGTTTTATTTTTTGTTTGTCTTAACAGAAGACAGCTGAGTTCTCAGAAAGTATTCTGCCTTTAATTTATTGTGCTGTGTTGTTTTGTTGAAGAACAGGAAGAAAATCCAGCCTGGCATAGGGAGGTAGTTGGAAGAAGGAACAGTGTTTATATAGCCTCTTCAAATAATTGTGGATATTTTTCTTTTATGTAACAGCAAAACTTGACAAGCAATAGTTTCTTAAAGATTCATTGCAATGTGGAATCTGAAATCAGATGAACTTTTTATATTCTGTTAAAGTACATCAGTGTATCTTGAATTTTGAATGGATCTTTTAATCATGTATGATTTTGTATCAGTTTGCATTGGTCATTTGAAAAATATTGTCGTTGAGTAATTTGGATCCTTCAAATGTTTACACATTTCAGCATGCATGTGATCACTACTAATCTCTTTCTATTGATATATACTTACTGGAATTTCTGAGCCACAGGAAATAAGAACATAAGGCAATGACAACTCGTTTTCCCAAGTACTGTTCCTAATTCATAATGCCACAAGCAATTTTATAGGAGAGTTCGATTTTTTTTCCCCTAGAACTTGATAATTTTGAACACTGGTGTAAAAGAGTATCTTGCTGTGGTCTTGATCTGCCTTTTTCTGAACATGAATTTGAGCAATTTTTCACATTTATTCTTTTATATGAAATAAATGTCATGCTTTTCATTCCTTCCTTTTTTTCTAACAGCTTTATTGAGATAATTTCCATTCCTTACAACTTACCCATTTGAAGTGTACAATTCAGTGGCTTTAGTATAGTCGCAGATTGTACAACCATCACCAAAAGGATATACAATAACAGATACATCAATACTACCTGATGTCTTCATGCTAAAATAATTGCTGTCATAAAGCTAGACACTCATAATAGAGATATTACAAAGGTGAGCATAGTATTCTATAATCACTATAGTAATACTTTATATATACTATATAAATACATTTACAGATTGTTATGCTAAACAGATTTCCCTGATTAAAGTCATTATACCGGGACATCATTAAATCATCAAAAACAAAAATAAGAACAATAAATTCATGTAGAAGTTTAAAGAGTTCATCATAGATGGATAAAATCTGAACACCAAAATTCTGAAAATAAATACTGGGGATGATTAAGGTAGCTAATCTATGAGAATAAAGTCTGGCAAATCCATAATGGCCATCTGACAGCACCCAATAACACCCCAAATGAACACTTGTGGAATCTTCCATGAAACAGCCCATCATAGTAGGGACAAATTGGCCACAGAATCAAACCATTTTGTGAATACTTCCAGGAACAGAGGACTTAGCCAGTTCATGCCCTATTACAACACAAATTAACCTGGAAAAATTGTGAAAATAAGGCAAACATTAAGATCATGTCCTAAAAGACCCTTTGAGATCACTGAAGGAATTGTGGCAATTGGTTCCCTCTATCATTTATGAATATATACTATTAATAGTACATTTATTTTCTGGATAAGTTAAGACATTTGCCTGTTGAAAAGCCACAACATTCACAATGGTTAAAATACTATTAGATCTTGAATTTCCTATATAGAATGTTTCATCTTATTTATCCAGCAATATAAATCGATGCTTTTGAACTGTGGTGTTGGAGAAGACTCTTGAGAGTCCCTTGGACTGCAAGGAGATCCAGCCAGTCCATTCTGAAGGAGTTCAGCCCTGGGATTTCTTTGGAAGGAATGATGCTAAAGCTGAAACTCCAGTACTTTGGCCACCTCATGCGAAGAGTTGACTCACTGGAGAAGACTCTGATGCTGGGAGGGATTGGGGGCAGAAGGAGAAGGGGACGACCGAGGATGAGATGGCTGGATGGCATCACTGACTCGATGGACGTGAGTCTGAGTGAACTCCAGGAGTTGGTGATGGACAGGGAGGCCTGGCCTGCTGCGATTCATGGGGTTGCAAAGAGTCGGACACAACTGAGTGACTGAACTGAACTGATGGGGTAAATTTTAGTTACACAGGATTCTGTCCTTTACTCCAAACCTTATTGTCTATACCACTGACAATCCTCTAGAAAAATATAAAGACCTTAACACAACTGAAAAGTTACAGCTATTGGAGATCCTAAACTGACATTCTCCAGAGACCCTCCAGTAACTGATGGTTCCTGAAAGTGGGTTGCTGATTCAACATCTTAAGAATAAGCTGGTAGCTACACACTGTAAAATGTGTTTTCCCAAGACCTCTGGGAGATTTCCCTAGTGGACCAGCAAGATTCTGGGCTTTCACTGCCATGGACTGGGTTCAATCCCTGGTCAGAGAAATGAAATCCTTCGAGCTGTGTGGCCAAAGAACAGAAAATCAGAACAACAAAAAAAAATCTATAATTCCCAAGAGAGTTGGAGTAATACTCTTCTATATATCACACTCCTTCTTAAATACTTTTACACAATAATACTTTTTATTCTTTACTGATTGAAAGTTTGTATTTTTTATTCAGTCCATCATGTTCCCCTAACGAATAATAATGATGTGCTTAGATGTAAACTTTACTAAAAACAACCACCACCTCTCCTCAGTAAAATTGGAAAAGAATAAAATTAAATAAATAAATGTATTTTTTTAAGCTGGAAAAGAAAAAAATTAAAAATAAAAACAATCACTTTTCTAAATCTATAATTTAGTTCTGCTAGGCTTTGCTGATACAGCCAGGTTNCACCACCTCTCCTCAGTAAAATTGGAAAAGAATAAAATTAAATAAATAAATGTATTTTTTTAAGCTGGAAAAGAAAAAAATTAAAAATAAAAACAATCACTTTTCTAAATCTATAATTTAGTTCTGCTAGGCTTTGCTGATACAGCCAGGTTGAAAAGGAACTGAAGGTATGTTAGTTACATAATAAAAATGAAATATTTTTGAAATTTATATAATATTGTAACATATGGTATTATAATATATAATATAGCTTATATATTATAACTATATTATATAATACACTATATATTACTTAATAGTGTATAAGAGAATAGATTATATAAAAATATATTAAGTATAATATATACATGAACAAAAATATTCTTCTGTGGCAAGAAAGGGATATAACTATTCTTGTGCTTTAGTGGTAATTGTTTCTCATAACTACACCCCAAAACAACAGATCTATAACTTCTAGATTGATCATACCCTTTGGGTACCTCCAGGATTCTTTTTCCTTTGCAAAAGTCAGTCTCTTCAGTGCTGACCCAGAACCAGGGTTAATGATATGTAAGGCTATTTGTGAGATCATTTGAGGAGTTTAACTCCTCAACACTTTCAGTGAACTACATTTCTTTAAAAAGAGTCTAAACGATGAAACCTTTTGTGGGAAAAGCCTCCCCAAAATGTTTTCCTCGACCCACAAGCACAACTTCAAATGGTAACTAAAAATTTGTTCCTTATCATCGACTGAGCCCTACAGGTAATAGAATAGAATAGCCTTAATTTTCTTTTTTTGGCTAGCCAGGAGAGAGTCTGTGCTATTACTAAAATTTCTCCTCATATAGGGAATAACACGTTAGGGGAGATAAAACTAAAGTTGGAAGAAAAGGCAAACTGACTAAGGTCAGCCTGGTGAGCTGTTAGGCCTTGTTTTATTCCTCAGTCTTGTAAAATCTTGGTGCGTGGCTATGGCGTATCTTCCTTTCCCTTTTAATATTAACAGGGACTTCTCTTTTTATTTGTTGTGTCACTGTTGTTCAGTGTCTATTGTCCAAACTTTTAAATGATTCCACCCAGCCATTGGGCTAACAGTGATTCAGGAAATGATTCAAAGATAAAAGCAAGATAAAATCACAATGATGAATGTGCAAATTGAAAATCATATCTCCATAAAGGGAACCTCAACACTCAGGAACAATCAATAAAAGTGGTGGTAAAAATCTGGACATTTGGTCCCTCTTTCAGCTTTGACTGAATGAGGATGAAAAGAGAGGGCTGATTATAAAAGGATCCACACAAATGCTAGAAAACACTGCTTCCTCAGAAGCCGTAATTATAAGTAACCATCAGAGCTGGTCTTAAGCCTGTTCAATTGATCAGCTGCTCACCTCAGTGAACACAGATTTTAAAAGCAAACTAATCAGCATCAGGGCCTCACTTCTGAAAGTCAGCCCATCAGGTTTGAACTCAGTCCAGTAAACACGACGTGGAGTGCCAAATGGTCAACAGAAGCCTAAGTCACCACACCACAATTAATGATGTTAACCCATGGATGCTTCCAAAAGCCCGCCGATCTCAAAATCCTATTTAAAAAAAACTCTTTTCTATGGTAAACAATCAATTTGACACTGTTATATCAAGTGTTGATCCTGTCATCATTTGACAAATATCATCCTGTTTTAAAGAATACACATGAAATATTTAGAGTCAAACATGTGTCTACAACTTAACTTCAGATGGTTCAGTGTTTGTTCATATGAGAGACAAAGAGATAAAGCAAATGGGTGAAAATATTAGCCATACTTTTGCTAGTTAACTTAGGTGACTGTTCATTATAGTAGTCTGAACTTTTCTGAAAGTTTGAGTTTTCAAAACTGAAAAATGTGAGCAGGAACAGTGATAGCAAGAAGATGGTGGAAGAGGAAATTCCAGGCCTTTGTTCCCCATGGAGCCACTAACTTAATAACAGTAGAGGTGCCAGGACTCCCCTGGTGGTCCAATGGCAAAGAATCCACCTGCCAGTGCAGGGGACACAGGTTGGACCTCTGGTCCCGAAAGATTCCACATGCCCTCGGGGCAACTAAGCCCATGCGCCACAACTCCTGAGCCAGCACGTCCTGGAGTCCCTGCTCCAAACAGGAGAAGTCACAGCAATGAGCGCCTACACACCACCGCTAGAGAGTAGCCCCCATTCTCCATGGCTAGAAAAAGCCCAAGAGCAGCAACAGAGACATAGTGAGCCAAAAATCAAAAAGGTAAATATCTAAAAATTTTAAAAACACAATAGAGGTGCCAAATTGTCTCTATGAGAAAGCAGTTAAGAGGCTGCAACAGCCAAGTGCAAAGCCAAGAAGAGACATAAAGAAGCAAGATCTTCCCATTTGCCTATCTTAGCTCCTCTGTCTACCCTGCCTACTCCCAGTAAAGCACTGGCACTCCCAACTCCTAGATTCTCCCTTGGAAGGGAAACAAAAAAGTGAATCTAATGGTCTGGTTTTTCTGGCCAAGGGATTGATTTCTGTCTTGTCTGATTCAGTGTGCTGATGGGAAAAGAATGGATGTGCACATTAAATACTGGGTTGGGGGAAGCTGAAAAGGATGCCGTACAACAGCTTGTTATATCAGGCAGAAAACTGGAGCTACCAAGAGAACATTTCATGCAAAGATGGACACAATAAAGGACAGAAATGGTAAGGACTTAACATAGACAGAAGAGATTAAGAAGAGGTGGCAAGAAGACATGGAAGAACTATACAGAAAAAGTCTTAAAGACCTGGATGACCACAGTGGTGTGGTCACTGACCTAAAGCTAGACCTCCTGGAGTGTGATGCCGGGGTTCAGCCCCGGTGGATCCAGGGAATTCGAAGGGGAGACGGTGTAGGCGAGGAAAACTTATTTATTTAGAAATATAAGATTAGATTAGGAAGAAATAGTATAGTAGGAAAATGTAGCAGAGAAAAGATGCTGAATAACTTGGTTTACGGGGAAATCCAATAAAACTTCAGGACAAGAAGTTTGCACTATCTATGTTAGGCCACTGGCACTCGTTTGAATAGCGGAGGGTGCCCAGCTTTGGGCTCCCTCTCTCATGGGACTTAAAAGCCAGGGCAAGTAAGTAAATGTGGCGAGCCTCCCTGCTCCAGATGGGAATTCAGCCAGAAAAGGAGAGGGAGGGAGAGGGAGAAAGAGCGAGAGAGAGACACGGGGGAAAACAGATTTCCAAGAAACTAGTTTGAGGGACTAGTCCGAGAAACTGGTCCATCCTTTATTGTTCAGAAGGCTTTTTATACTTTTGATTATATATAGAGATCAATGGATAATACAAAATTATTCAGTGTCAACTGCCCTGACTCTTATCGAGACCAGCTTTCTCTCTGCATACCTAGTTGTATACATAAGTCTTAGGTGATTTACATCATCTTCTGGCCAGAAGGCCAATTAACATTTTTGGCCCTTTTCTGATAAGGGTAATAGTGTTGTTCTTCCCAAAGTCTTGTGCCACTCTCAGAAAGCACTAAATAAAGTTACATTGTTACATAGCATGGATACAACATTTTATAACAAGAAAGTGGAGTAGAGTGATTTATAACAAAGAGAAAATTAATTAACTCAAAAGTCTAGTATTGCTAACGTCAAAACTACTATATTCCTATTTCTGCATCCCGATTACATTGATTAATATCCTGCCAGGTGCCTAAAAGATAAAGGATATGGAGGCCTGGCAGCAAACATTAACTCAACAAACTCTTCAGCAAACTAATTCTTAGCTCCAAAAGACTCTATATCTTTAAGGTGTTTTGAGCTTCATGCCTCTCACGGTTGGGGGCTGGAAACAATCCATAAATTGTAAAGTCCGGGCAGATAAGTTAGAAAGCCTTCAAAGGGGTTTAAGCTGAGACATTCTTTTTATATGCAGGAGATTGTTAACTGGAGCCCTAAGTTAATTCCCTCTAGAAGCAGAATAGTGGAAAGCATAGTACAATAAGGCAGGCAGACTCTGGTTTTGGGGGTAGATGTTCAGGAAAACCCAGGGCNAGCGGTTTAAGCTGAGACATTCTTTTTATATGCAGGAGATTGTTAACTGGAGCCCTAAGTTAATTCCCTCTAGAAGCAGAATAGTGGAAAGCATAGTACAATAAGGCAGGCAGACTCTGGTTTTGGGGGTAGATGTTCAGGAAAACCCAGGGCGAACCCCTGAAGCCTGACTCGCCTTGCCCATCAGGCCTTTCCACATGACCTTGTCATGGGTGGGATCTCTCGTGTTGGCTCCTGGCAGTGTGAAGACAAGTGGGCCTTCGGAGGCATTACTACGAATAAAGCTAGTGGAGGTGATGGAATTCCAGCTGAGCTATTTAAACTCCTAAAAGATGATGATGTTAAAGTGCTGCACTCAATATGTCAGGAAATTTGGAGAATTCAACAGTGGCCACAGGATTGGAAAATGTTCAGTTTTCATTCCAATCCCAAAGAAAAACAATGCCAAAGAATGTTGAAAAACTACTTTACCATTGCTCCCAATTCACATGCTAGCAAGGTAATGCTCAAAACCTTCAAGCTAGGCTTTAGCGGCACTTGAACCAAGAACTTCCAGATGTACAAACTGGATTTAGAAAAGGCAGAGGGACAAATTGCCAACATCCATCGCATCATGGAGCAAGAAAATTCCAGAAAAACTTCTCCTTCATTGACTGTGCTAAAGTCAATGGACTGTGTGGATCACAGCAAACCGTGGAAAATTCTTAAAGAGATGGGACTATCAGACCACCTTACCTGTCTCCTGAGAAACATGTATGCAAGTCAAAAAGCAACAATTAGAATCGGACATGGAACAATAGACTGCTTCAAAATTGGGAAGAGAGTATGTCAAGGCTGTTCATTGTCACCCTGATTATTTATATTTATATATACATAGTATATCATGCAAAGCAAAGATGGGCTCAATAAAGGACAGAAATGGTATGGGCCTAACAGAAGCAGAAGATATTAAGAAGAGGTGACAAAAACACACAGAAAACTGTACAAAAAAGATCTTCACAGCCCAGATAATCACAATAGTGTGATCATTCACCTAGAGCCAGACATCCTGGAATATGAAGTCAAGTGGGCCTTAGAAAGCATCACTACAAACAAAGCTAGTGGAGGTGATGGAATTCCAGTAGAGCTATTTCAAATCCTGAAAGATGATGCTGTGAAACTGCTGCCCTCAATATGCCAGCAAAGTTGGAAAACTCAGCAGTGGCCACAGGACTGGAAAATGTCAGTTTTCATTTCAATCTGTAAGAAATGCAATACCAAAGAATGCTCAAACTACCGCACAATTGTACTCATCTCACACNCTCAATATGCCAGCAAAGTTGGAAAACTCAGCAGTGGCCACAGGACTGGAAAATGTCAGTTTTCATTTCAATCTGTAAGAAATGCAATACCAAAGAATGCTCAAACTACCGCACAATTGTACTCATCTCACACGCTAGTAAAGTAATGCTCAAAATTCTCCAAGCCAGACTTCAGCAATACGTGAACCATGAACTTCCTGATGTTCAAGCTGGTTTTAGAAAAGGCAGAGGAACCGGAGATCAAATTGTCAACATCTGTTGGATCATCAAAAAAGCATGAGAGTTCCAGAAAGACATCTATTTCTGCTTTATTGACTATGCCAAAGCCTTTGACTGTGTGGATCACAATAAACTGTGGAAAATTCTGAAAGAGATGGAAATAACAGACCACCTGACCTGCCTCTTGAGAAACCTGTATGCAGGTAAGGAAGCAGCAGTTAGAACAATAGACTGGTTCCAAATAGGAAATGGAGTACATCAAGACTGTATATTGTCACTCTGCTTATTTAACTTCTATGCAGAGTGCATCATGAGAAATGCCGGGCAGGAAGAAGCACAAGCTGGAATCAAGATAGCCAGGAAAAACAGCAATACCCTCAAATATATAGATGATACCACCCTTATGGCAGAAAGTGAAGAACTGAAGAGCCTCTTGATGAAAGTGAAAGAGGAGAGTGAAAAAGTTGGCTCAACATTCAGAAAACTAGGATCATGGCATCTGGTCCCATCACTTCATGGCAAATAGATAGGGAAACAGTGGAAACAGTGTCAGACTTTATTTTTCTGGGCTCCAAAATCACTGCAGATGGTGATTGCAGCCATGAAATAAAAAGACGCTTACTTCTTGGATGGAAAGTTATGACCAACCTAGACAGCATATTAAAAAGAAGAGACATTACTTTGCCAACAAAGGTCCATCTAGTCAAGGCTATGGTTTTTCCAGTGGTCATGTATGTATGTGAGAACTGGACTATAAAGAAAGCTGAGTGCTGAAGAATTGATGCTTTCGAACTGTGGTGTTGGAGAAGACTCTTGAGAGTCCCTTGGACTGCAAGGAGATTCAACCAGTCCATCCTACAGGAGACCAGTCCTGGGTGTTCACTGGAAGGACTGATGAAGCTGAAACTCCAATACTTTTGGCCACCTGATGTGAAGAGCTGACTCATTTGAAAGACCTTGATGGTGGGAAAGATTAAAGGTGAGAGGAGAAGGGGGTGAGACAACAGAGGATGAGATGTTTGGATGGCATCACCGACTTAAGAGACATGAGTCTGAGTACACTCTGGGAGTTGGTGATGGACAGGGAGGCCTGGCATGCTGCAGTCCATGGGGTTGCAAAGAGTTAGACATGACTGAGCAACTGAACTGAACTGAACAACGTGTATCATGTGAAATGCCAGGCTGGATGAATCAAAGCTGGAATCAAGATTGCTTGTTGCAATATCACTTTGCTGACAAAGCCATGGTTTTTCAATAGTCATATATGGATGTGAAAGTTGGCCCATGCTTTCAAACTGTGGTGCTGGAGAAGACCCTTTAGAGTCCTTTGGACTTTGAGGAGAACAAACCAGTCAATCCTGAAGGAAATCAATCCTGAATATTCATGGAAGGACTGATGTTGAAGCTCCAATACTTTGGTCACCTGATGAGAAGAGCCGACTCATTGGAGAAGTCCTTGATGTTGTGAAAGATTGAGGCCATGAGGAGAAAGGAGTGACAGAGGATGAGATGGTTGGATGGCATTGCCAACACAACGGACATGTCAGACTCTTTGCAACCCTATGGACTGTAGCCCACCAGGTTCTTCTGTTCATGGGATTTCCCAGGCATGAATACTGGAGTGGGTTGCCATGCTCTCCTCCAGGGGATCTTCCCAACCAAGGGTTTGAACCCAGGTCTCCCTAATTGCAGGCAAACCCAATTCTCCCTCATTGCAGCTGAGTTACCAGGGAAGCCCCAGTGGACATGAGCTTGAACAAACTCTGGGAGATAGTGAAGGACAGGGAAGCCTGGCGTGCTGCAGTCCATAGAGTCGCAAAATGTGAGACAGAACCTAGGGACTGACCACCACCACCCCACCAGGGAGACCGCAGTACCTCAGATAGACACTAGAGGGAAAAGAAGATTATGAGCTCCACGAAGCAGCAGAGGCAAACCTCTGACTGGGAAGTTACCTGCACAAGTCCAGAGAAGATCCTTACCCAGAAAAGTTTTCATAGGTCCCCAGATCTCTAGCTAAGCTAGTTTTCATATGCCCAAATCTCTAGCTAAGCTATTTTTCAGATGCCCAAGTCTCAATAAACAAGCACAAAGCAAAGAAACGGAAACATGGCCTATTTAAAGGGAAAACAATTAAAATGAGAGAATAACCAAAACAAATTTGTAAAATAAGCAGAAATTTGGAGAACTTTCTGATTTCAAAACTTATTATAAAGCTTCAGTAATCAAGTGAAGGTGGTACAAAGATAGACCTATAGATCAGTGGAACAGAATCCAAAAGTAGACCTACACATGTATAATGGAATTTTGACCAAGATGCCTATGCAATTTAGTGCGAAGAAAGAAAGAAAGATGACCATTTGCCATTTAGAATATTAAATTGTATTAACTGACCTAAATGTGAAAATAAAACCTATGAAATTTCTGGAAGAAAATATAGGAGAAAATCTTAATAACTTTGGAGTAAGTAAATATTTCTTAAATAGGACTTAAAAAACATAAGCTATAAAGGAAAATGATACATTAGACTTCACTAAAATGTAAAACGTGGTCTTCCAAAAAATACTGTTAACAGAGTGAAAAAACAGACCAATAGAAATATTTGCAAAACATACATCAAAGGACTACATCAAACATACATCAAAACATACATCAAAACANCCCTGAGTGTTCATTGGAAGAAATGATGCTAAAGCTGAAGCTCCAGTACTTCGGCCACCTCATGCAAAGAGTTGACTCTTTGGAAAACATTCTGATGCTGGGAGGGATTGGGGGCAGGAGGAGAAGGGGACGACAGAGGATGAGATGGCTGAATGGCATCACTGACTTGATGGACGTGAGTCTGAGTGAACTCCGGGAGTTGGTGAAGGTTAGGGAGGCCTGAGGTGAGGTGAGGTGAAGTCGCTCAGTCGTGTCTGACTCTTTGCAACCCCATGGACTGTAGCCCACCAAGCTCCTCTGTCCATGTGATTCTCCAGACAACAGTACTGGAGTGGGTTGCCATTTCCTTCTCCAGGGGATCTTCCCGACCCAAGGATCGACCCTAGGTCTCCCGCATTTTGGGCAGAGGCTTTAACCTCTGAGCCATGTGTAGCCTGGCATGCTGCAATTCATGGGGTCGCAGAGTCGTACATGATTGAGCAACTGAACTGAACTGATGTGTACTTAGCATAGTAAAAGCTCCCTAATGCCTTCTAACAAAGAAACCTATTTAACCCAATGTTTCCCCAATTTACCTGACCTTAGAGCCCTTTTATCATGTAATATCTATTAAAAACACCTAACAGATCTGTGATTTTCATAAGACTTCCTTGGGATTGCTGTACTAATATGAAAATGCAATAAATACAACTTAAAATTTTTTTCAGTGATGAAAGACATTTTTAACAACTTGACAAATTACTTCAATCCTTTATCGATGAAACGTTTGGGCCTTTTGTTACCACATGTTATGGGAATTATAAGATACAGCAGTATTTATGGGTTTGCAGACTCAAGAATATTTCAGACTGCATTTCCTGCAAGTAACCAGAGACTACACACCTTTTAAGTATATATAGTTCTTTGCCTTTTACAAGCTAGCAAGCCATGTCTGTCTTCAGTTGTTAACTTAAAAAAGTTATATAGTAATAACTGTTGGATCCTTCACTTTCAGTGACACTGAGAAGGCAAATCATAGTTTTGTTTCTCAGTTTAGAGCCATTACCTGTACTAATGATGTCTTCTGGAAGATCATCTCCACAGTATCTGAAAGAGAATTTTTAAAAAGGAGAGGTCACATGAATGATTATAATATAGCTCTTGCAAGTGACTAGCTGATAATTGATGTACTTTACATTTCCCCTAAGAGGTGCGTGTGTGCTCAGTCCTGCCTGACTCTCTGCAACCCCATGGACTATAACCCACCAGGATCCTCTGCCCATGGAAACTTTCCAGGCAAGAGTATTGAAGTGGGATGCCATTGCCTACTCCAGTTCCTCTAAGCAATGGCTCATTTTTCTATTATTTACAACATTGGCACCCCACTCCAGTACTCTTGCCTGGAAAATCCCATGGACAGAGGAGCCTGGTGGGCTGCAGTCCATGGGGTCGCTAAGAGTCGGACACGACTGAACGACTTCACTTTCACTTTCCACTTTCATGCATTGGAGAAGGAAATGGCAACCCACTCCAGTGTTCTTGCCTGGAGAATCCCAGGGACGGCAGAACCTGGTGAGCTGCTTATGGGGTCGCACAGAGTCGGACACAACTGAGGTGACTTAGCAGCAGCAGCAGCAGCATTGTTTATTTATTTTTACTAGACTTTATAAGAGAGCCTGCGTGAGTGCTAAGTTGCTTCAGTATGTCTGACTCTGTGTGACCGTATGGACCGTAGCCCGCCAGGCTCCTCTGTCCGTGGGATTCTCCAGGCAAGAATACTGAAGTGGGTTGCCGTGCATTCCTCCAAGGCATTTTCCCGACCCTGGGATTGAACCCGAGTCTCTTACATCTCCTGCACTGGCAGGCTGGTTCTTACCACTCGAGCCACCTAGAAAGCCCTTGTAAGAGAGAAGAGAAGCTAAAATGTTGTTTGAAATAGATTTCTTGCAGTGTTGAGACTCTCAGGAAAGAATTTGTGGCATTTCTACTCCATGTGTCTACAATGCTTTATGTGTGGTAGACAATTTGAATCTATTTGGGAAATTTTAAAAATTTGTTTCTGATTAATCTCATGAAGTTTTCTTCACAGTTAAAGAATGGAGGGTATGACTGATTTAAAAAGGAAAAAATTACATTTGACCTTATAGGATGATGTGATTTTTATCTGAATCATGGCTTGAAAGGAATTTCCTTGCACATAATTATGTAAAAAGTAAGGGTTTTTGTTAATTTCTAAAGAAAAAGGAGTTTATTCCAGAGAAGGAGAAAGTCTATCATAGAGGTAAATCACACAATATAATCCAATAAATAACAAATTAGCCTGTAAATTAAAAAGTCATTTTATCTAGAACTGTAATTGATTTCTGAAACTAGATTTAGAATAAAAATGTTAAGTCCCAAGGTAGGAGGTCTGTTCTTTCAAAACAGACTTTGTTCTTAATTCCTCAGATCCTACTTCTAGTCTTATTCAAACTATTTTTTAAAACTATTTGTATTTCTTTCCATAATAGTAGTCTCAGCTAAAGAACAAAACAACAACAGCAAAAAAACACTTTCCATCCAAAAACCGTTATTTACTTATGCAAGAAATACATTTGTTTGTCTATTTAAGTTACAGATTTCAAAGTCAATAAAAATATATTGTCTATTATTTTAAATTATCCCCACTACTATTTTCTTTCATTAAATTACTATCATGGATAATAGAGAATTGATAACCAATAGTCCACTGATGATAGATATTTTAAAATATGTGTTAAGTGGGGACCTGAATATATAGAACACCTAACTGTGCTCTCTTTAATTTATAATATTTCATACAAAGTTGCAAAATTTGTATTGTAAAATGTAAATTATATTAAAGATATTGGGTGAGAACACGCACCAAAAACATTGTGTCCCAGTATGCTGAAAAACCAGGAGAGAAATACTAAGGAAAGGAACATTTGTTTTTTCATGGCAAAGAAAGCTATTTTTAAGAAGATATCCATTATATAATTAGCCGAACTGTATGAGAGAAGGGGCTCTAGTGTACTTGTTTACTTTATATCCATAATGATTAGTACAATGCTTTGTACACAGAAGAAAGGCAACAATTACTGAATTTAGGTTGACATAAATCAGAACACTTAAAAACCCCAATAAATTTCCCATCCTACATATCTTCTTTCTCCTGTTAGTCAAATCTTGAGGTCTGCTTAAATAAAATATTTAACTGTTACAATTTAACAAATCAAAAAGTAGCTATCACTATTTTAATTGTAAGTAGAGGTAGCAGCTGACTATGGCTTGTTAGGACTAACAGTGGAAAGAAAAATCTTGGTTAGGAAAGGAAAGGATGTTGCAGGGGAAGAGATAAACTGGAAAATCAATATTGTAGGGACAGTTGGGGAGAAATTAAAGAAGCGTCATGCAAAATATCAGATGTTCATTAGCTTCCTGTACGGAGAAGCAACACATACCTTCCCACAAAGCCATGGACATCATCGTAACTGTCATATACTTCAACATAGTCAGCCAAGCAAGCTGGGTCATCTTCAAGGTCAAAGTCCAAAAAACTCAGGTGAATGCGCTGACCATACTTGAGTCTAATGTGCCAGTAGCAGATTTGGTTATCATCATACTCATTTGGGAAGCCTGGAGATTTAAAAATTCTCTTCGGATCTGTAAACACACCACCACACTCCTTTGCTGAAATGAGAAAAGAAAAAGCATTTAAAAAGATGATTCCTACTCTAAAAAGATATTCATTTCTTAGTATCCATCTATTTAGTACTTTTTATGAAATAAAAATAAAGACATGAATAAATATATAGCCTCCATAGTATATCATGTGTAATTGTAGCTGAAGAATAACTGTATTTTTTGTTAATAGTTGCTAAATTCTCGAAAATAAACATAGACCACTTGTGATTTTTTTTTAAAGTAAAGTAGCAAAAAGAAATAATTGTGCTCCTGTTTACATTTCTTGCTCTGTTCACATCATAAGCATAGAGCACACATCTTCAGTGCACACTTAAATGTGTTTTGACAAATCTTGATACATATACCTACCTGTATTACCAACATATACCTACTTCACCAACATACATCTACATCACCAGCCATGACAGGGACTTTGTCCTGTGGTGTCACCACTGTGTCTTCAGGGACTTGAATACTTAGAATAATGCATCTAATAAATTCTATTTGGAAAATCCTTATAAAGACCACTAAGCAACTTGAAGGTCATTCTAATCTAGTTAAAAGGAAGTATTTATAATCATTCTATACTCCTTTTACTGGTTTAAATTAGCAACTTAATTCTAATACTATTTGAGGATTTGGTGGAGATATCTATGTTGATTTTTTTCAAGTCATTTACCATTTCATAAATTTCTGTCATGTCCCATAACCTCTTATAAGAGTGAACAGTCTCTACCAGAACAGTAACTTTGCAGTATGACCTAGAAGGAAAGCTATAGCAGGGTCCCAGTTCATTTTAATTCATTATCAACTAAATGTCTAGTGTCTTAAAAAAAAAGATAGAAACTGGAAATTCAAAAATAACCTGACTGGTGGTGTGGAGGCGGTGACTTTGGTAGTATTCAAAGATATTTTTGTTGTGTCAATTAGAGGCTTTTTACAAGAATATTCTTCTTTAAAATAACTATGATAAAAAATTGTGCTAGAATCCTTAACACCATAGAGGTTAAGGAGCTTGTGTCTCCAGGGCAGAATAGGCTCTTAGAAAGGCTAGGGAGTGACAGGGAAGGTCAGCACCCTGGTCTGGGCTCGGTAACCAGTCTGTACCTCGGCGTCTTCATTGATAAAATAAATGTAGTCATGCCTCTTCTATTATCTCCCTCACAGCACTATTCTGAGGATAAACATAGAGGATAGCTTAATGGTATTATGCAAAGTGTAAGCTATTCATATTGCGTTATTAAATATTATAAAATATGTAGTGTTTATGTGCACATAAGGGGCTTCCATGGTGGCTCAGATGGTAAAGAATCTGCCTGTGATGCAGGACACCTGGGTTGGGTCCCTGGGTTGGTAAGATTCCCCTGGAGAAGGGAATGGCTACCCACTCCAATATTCTTGCCTGGAGAATTCCACGGACAGAGGAGCCTGGTGGGCTACACAGTCCATGGGGTCTCAAAGAGTCAGACATGACTGAGCGACTAAGAAGTACCTACTCTGGGATCCTACATTTACATATATACAATATCTATCTATCTATCTATCTATCGCCCCATGGCTTGTTGTTTGCACTATCTTACTTCCCCATCCAGGGACTGAAACCACACTCTTGGCAGTGAAAGTATGAAGTCTTAACCACTGGATCACTAGGAAATCCCCAGCCTCCTGTATCTTTGATGTATATATCACTATATTAGGGAAAAATCCAAATATTGAACTACTTTGGTTGTATATTTAGCTAAATCTATTAGCTCTATATTTCGTGTTATGTATAACTGTTGCCTCATCTCTGGCTTATTTAGAAAATGACAGATTTATGAAGCAGACTTCTTAAATCTGACTTTATAAATTTGAGGACTGACTCCTAATTGGTTAAGCAGTGTTTATGCAGGAGGGAGTCAGCATCATGCCACATGGTCAGAGCTTGAATGAGCACGGTTACTTCTGAACACTTCTAAATGATCCTGTTCTTCCTTGCTTTAAGCAGCTGTAACTTGGCGATACTGATTAATTAGTAATCATTAATTTATTTTCCTGATGCTGTTATGATTTTTTTCATTCCAATCATTTTTCAGTGAATTGTGCTTCTCCCTTGCTAGTTCAGGTGGCCCCCAGTCCTCTTCAGGTTAACCACATGCTAAATAATCAGCATGTCACGGAATCTAAAAGTCAGCTGAGAACTGAGTAAGAACAAGTCTCCTAGGAATCTGTACACATTTTCCCAGAGTGAAAAGTATCCAGCCTCTATGAGAAATAAATACAACTTACAAACATTTGTACGTTAATTTGGCATTCTTATAAAAGAGCAGGGAAATGTACAGAACCCTAGGAGACTTGTTCTTAGTTCTCAGCTGACTTTTAGATTCAGTGACATGCTGATTATTTAGGATGTGGTTAACCTGAAGGGGACTGGGGGCCACCTGAACTAGAATGGGAGAAGCACAGTTCTCTGAAAAATGATTGGAATGAAAAAAATCATAACAGCATCAGGAAAATGATAATTACTAACTAATCAGTATTTCCAAGTTAGAGTAAAAAGAGAAGTGCCTGTATAAATATATTTAAGGAAAAGGGGGAGTTCCCTGGTGGCCTAGCAGTTTGGATTCTGGGCTTTCACTGCCTTGGCCTGGGTTCAGTCCCTGTTTGGGGAACTGAGATCCTGCAAGTAGTGCAGCATAACCAAAAAAAAAAAAAAAAGGAAGAGGGGAGGGGAGAGAGAGGAAAAGGAGGAGGAATATAGATTATTAACAATGACTAAATATACGACTAAATGTTGCATGTGTGCTTGCATGCTCAGTTGTATCTGACTCTTTGCGACCCCATGGACTGTAGCTAGCCAGGGTCCTCAGTCCGTGGAATTTCCCAGGCAAGAATACTGGAGTGGGTTGCCATTTCCTACTCCATAAATGTAGTGTCGTATAGGCTTAATGTAGGTCAAAGTGGTTTGAAAGAGTCTATATGAATGCACTGTAAGTATTTATTCATATTTTGTCACAAGCGGGAGTAGGTGATAGCTCTAGACAAAATTCTTTTCTACCAGAGTACATATTATTTTGAAATATAGGTTAGCTACAAACATGAGAAACTGTTCTCCAATGACTAATATTATTAAACGGTAACAAATTCTATAATACTATGCTAGAACTTCACTGTAACTCTCCTACTGTGTTACAGACTTTCTCATAAAGTAGATCCAAATGGGACACCACCTGAGGATATTTATGATCATAAATATTGGAGATAGTTTGTGACATGTTGTAACAGTCTGTAATATTATCCTGGGGGAAATAAATCCCCAGTCTATTTTTCTCTAAGAACATGGAACAAGAATTACTTTTCATAGTAATTATGATGAGTTAGTTTTCTCTTTAAAGTTTTCCCTACTATAATCAACCATGGAAAAAGAATATGAATAAAACATATACTATATAACAATAACTAGAATATCCAGTATATATTCATTAAAAAAAAGCAGAGTGGGAGTAGCTTAGTTTGGAAGTTTAAGAATTTATACACAAAAAGAAATTAGGAAAAACAATTTGTTTATTCTGTCTCCTTTTTCTCATTCTATTAAAAGGATAACTTTGAACAGTTAACATTTTGTAGTATTATACTACTTCATAGTTTTAGCTAATTCACTGTGATAAGTTTATAATCTGCTTTTTTTTTTTTTTCCTTTGTGTTCAGGAAGTTCCCTGGCACAGAAAACTAAATTTGAGACCTCACTTGCCTACTAATTACCAGCTGTCTGATGTGGGGAAAGTACTTAAGTTCTTGAACTTTGAGTTTCCTGAATTCTAAAATGAGTATAACAATAACTCCTTGCAGAGTTGTGAACATTAAGTGACAGTGTGGATGAAGGGACTTAAGTCAGCATTTGGCACAACATAATCATCCTATGAATGGTAGTTGTTATTAATAATTATCATTACTGGGGACTTCCCTGGTGGTCTAGTACTTAAGAATCTGGCTTGCAGTGCAGGGCCCGCAGGTTTGATCCCTGGCTGGTGAACCAAGATCCCACATGCTATGGGGCAGCTGAGCCCACACACTGTAACTAAGCCCTGATGCAGCCAAATGTATATCTAAAAAAATTTTTTTAATTGTCATTATTAAATTGATTTGTCTCTGGAAAAAGAAGACATTTCTTTTTCATAACATGTAACTGTTTTTGTATAGTATAAAATTATTCTTTTCCACAAACCATGTGGGTTGTAGCAATATGCATCCCATCTTTCACTTCTGTTGAGACGGATTCCATAATCGATAATACCAGTTTTTCCAAATCCACAGTTGGGCCCTGGCTTCACAATAGGATATCCAACTCTGCCCTTGGCCATCCACCCAGCAGCACAGACATGAAATCCTGCAAGAGAATGGAAGGGTAATGGCTTAACTTGTATGTTCCCTCAGCTGAGCAAAGGTCATCTCAACCAAGATGGCCCCTCCCAACAGGGACAGTGTCTTAACAGCAGAAATCCACCTCATATATAAGGGGAAAAATGGTTTTCTTTAAAAATAGAGTTTGAACACATATAAAAGTTCTTATAACATCTGACTTTTACTAGAAAATGACATCTTGGCAAAAAAAAAAAGAAAGAAAGAAAAGATGGACGAAGGAACAATAATACCACGGATATGAAAACTATCCAATTTCAGATCTGGCTTCTTTTCCCAAATGACCCTACTAGTGCCATGAGATAACTAAAATTATCACCAATACTGAAAAAAATCTTTTCAAATGATAGTGTCTCTCTCAGGATCAATTAAGATATTGCTAATATTTTTAAAAATTTGAATAAAGATAAAAGTACTCAACATTTCAAACAAAGCCTTAGCCCTGTTTTCCTTGCTCAGCTTTGGAGGCTCTTTTAACATTTGCCAATGCCATCCAAGAACGATTTGACTACAATCCCCTGGTGGCTAGTAATGGCTCTGCTTTTGCATGCATCATTCCAGTTACTGTGTCACACACAGCCCTGTGGGTATAGACTGAGCAGTCATCTGGGGAAGACTCTGGGCCATTTTTGAAAACACCTTTATTTTTGTCTTGGGTAATATAAAATATTTGCATGAGCTTTGCCAGGTATGTTCCTATAACCAAAGGGATTTCTTTAATGGAGAAGATAATTCTGAATGGAGGTGGCCTTTTGGATTCTCCTGAAAGTCCAGGAGAGACAGTAGCAGCCCCCTCGCTCTTTCCCAAGCCCCAGCTTTTATTATAAAGAAGCAAACAGTATTTGTTAATTACTGGGTTTTCACCAGGTGTCCTGACATCATCTTCCTAGTATCTTTCATCTGGTGCTTTACAACTCTTTTCCTCATGGCTTTTGATCCTAAAGTACAAATGCATTCTCCCATTTAACGTTAAAAAAGAAAAGGAAAAACTTGAAAAAAAAAATCACTAAATTCACTGTTTCTTCTACCAAGTGAATTTCTTTGTAAGATTCAACATAGTAATATCATTTAACAGCTAAGGAAACCCACAGAGATCAAGAAAAGATAAAATGGTATAATATTAAAAATGAATAGCAATGGCTTAGAATGAATGAGTAAATTAAATGATATCAAGATGATATCTTCATTTTCTTTTGACTAATTTATTTGCTCGGACTGGGAAGTGACCCCAACTCAGTTGCTTATTTTAGAAAGTGTCCATCATTTAGCTCTAGGCAGAGAAAACGGGAGAAGCCGAGGTGGAGAAGTAAGTCTTAATAAGAGGTTGCAGGAAAGGTGGAAAAAATTTTTTTCCAAGGGTGAAAAAGAAGAAATATTATATCCAAAGCAATTACCAATTTTTCTGGCTGCCTCTAACTGCTTGTAGGTGGCAAGACGGCCACCTTCATATTCACACACCGCCTTCGCTTCTGCATAGGTGAGCTTGTATTTGCCGGACCGCGCTTCTCTGTGGTACACGCCTGCTGCTTGTTCTGTGAATTCACAAAATGTCATAAATGCACTGTTATCCATTCTTGTCGAACAAGGGAAATTTTGTGGCCTCATCTGGAAGATTACATCAGCTATTGTTCCTGCCAAAGGGTTCCCTGGGTCGGCTGCCTTGAGTGGCTGAGTTTTCATTGTTAGAAAGCTTTGGGAAACATTTTGAATGAGGGGAATTTTGGGGGGACAAAAACTTAAGACTAAGTGATGTTTTTGAACTGAGAGCCTGAAAGAAAGGTTTAATACAGCAATGTATTTCTGCACTATCCAAAGGTGATAAAGTTTTAACTTGTTTTTTGGGCTTTGTTTTAAAAACTTGGAAAGGTAAACACTAGGAAAAGAAAAGGAATGACAATTGAAAAGAAAAGCCAATGAAAACTGGCTCATAATGAAGGAGAAAAATAAGCCAAAATATCCATTTGAGGGAAATGAGTAATGCAATGTAGTTGAGAATTTAGTAAACAAATTGAAAACTGAGGAACAGTTTGAAAGAATCCAAAGGCACCAAATAGTGCATTAAAGAAAAGAAAAATAGATATAACTGCAGCTGAGAAAACGTGCGACACACCTACCTACCAGTTCCTAAGTTCTTTACCTGGTTTGTCTTTTTTTAGTTCTTATTTGTTCCCAGCACATTTTAGATGGTATTAAGTCATACGTGAGCTGTCTCCTAGTAGATCACTGTTTAAATGGATTGTTTTTAGTTTGGAGTGCATTTTGTCATAGAAACAATGTGAAAAGATTCCCAGGATGATAATCATAACATAGCTCTAATAGTTCTGGGTAGACTCTCAAGATTATTGTTAAGTCTTTGTACCCTGACCTATGTCATCAGCCACCATTAAGACCATTTCCAACAAGAATTTATATTTCTAGCCTTGCAGCAAGATATGAATCCAGCAGTGTTAGAAATACTGTTCTTTATTCTCTACCCAAAGCTGAAGTTGACAATGTCAATTCAACAGGAGATGCTGCTTGGCGTTTTCCCTGCTTTTCTAGCCTCATGAGCTCCTGCTCTTATACCTTATATGGTAAAAGCCTATCATGCGTACATAGTGCGTTAGTCAGTCTGATAGACTGCTACTATCCCCTAAAGGAATGTAACTTAGCCATCAAAAGCCTACTATTTTGCTAGTAAAACTTCCTTATGCCTGCACCTTTCTGCCTATGAAAGTTTTGCAGTTTGTACTACTCCTTGGAGCTCCTTCTGTTAAATTGGATGCTACCGAATTCAAATGGACTGTTGCTCAGATAAACTCAAAATTTTAAGTATGTCTCAGTTTTTCTTTTAACAGAGGTTTGGAGGGGAAAAAAAGAAACAGAAAGATTAAAAAATAATTTTAAGTTTTCTTCCCAGTAGTTTTTCTTAAAACTTTGGTACTTCTTGAAACTTGTCTAGTAATAAGATAGTAACTTAAATAGCAGCAATGTCTATACTATAATTTTTAATTGATTAAATGATATTAATATTCCACATTGCTCCTGAAAGAGACCCAGACTTCCCATTATCTTGCCTTATGAACAAGTTGAGAACTCTTGGCATATGTACTTGAATATTTTAAGCACAGATTTATTTTAAAGTATTTCTTAATTCAGAATTTATAGTACTAAAATGGTCCTTTGATTAATGAGTCTTAATCTAAAGAGTTTCACCTTTCAGAAGAAGTAATAATTTATTAATTTTTCTAGCTGTCATTCATTAAAATTGAAAATCTGCTTAACCAATAATTTCCTTTTCCTTTTATTAATAGTAAGTGGTAACAGTAGCAGGTTGGCTCTGATTTCTACTTCTGGTTCTGTGATAGACCAGTTGTGTGACCTTGTTATAAATTACTGCCTGAACCTCAGTTTCTTCATCTATCAAATGGGAATAATGACAGTTTTTTTTGGAATATACAAACCATGAAAACTATAAGCATTGCTTCTGGATCCTAGTAGGAGCTCATGATAATGTTACTTTTCCCTTCTCCTTTTTCAGATTCGAAACAATGGTTAAAAGGAATTGCTTATTTGTACATTTTTTGATTTTTCCATTTAAACTATTTGAAGCCACTTGTCCTTATGTGTCTTAAAATTTACTATCTAAGAAATTAAGAGTATACAAGAGTTAAAAATAAACCTTAGGGTCCCTTCAGACTTCTCCTTTTACCAGCATAGAACTGAGACCAAGAATTTTAAGTGCCTTGTCCTTGATAGTTGCTAGCAGATTCCTGCCTTATAATTCAACTCTCTTCCCCCTCTAAACAGTTTTCTAATACTACGTTGATCTAACCAACTATAAACAGTTTATGCTAGGCTGACTGGTCAATAATTTGTCCCACTTTGAAGCAATATGCAATCATTCCAGGCCCCAGATGTGCAGCATACTCTTAACAAATATTTGGGTTTGCTTCCCTCTACCTCCGGGACAGCACTTCTATTGTCCAGGTTTCTATTTTGGTGATATACAACATCACTTAAAAAAAACCCAAAACTACATTTTACTTCATCATTAGAGAATTTGACAGAATTTCAGTTTATCCATTTGGGTTCAACTCTTTCTAGCTTTATGATCCTCTTTTTCATTTCTGACAAATAGGTGTATGTTTCCCAAGTTTAATGGTGTGTAATGAAAATAAACAGAAAGACTTGCTCATTCCTCTAGTAAATTCCAGACCCCATCTTGGCCAAATGGATTGCACTGTTCAGCATGAAAGTAGTTCACTGGCTCAAGCTGAAAAAAGAGCGGTAAGGCTGTGCATTGCAAATCGGGCTTTTTAATGAAATCCGCATGGCTGTAGTTATTACCAGAAAGAAATATGCCAAAAGGGAAGATATACTACAACTCTGTGCCGCTTAGCAAGCATAAAATCAAGATCTGAGTTAATTTTGCTTTCTCTTTATTTCTTTGTTTTATATAAGGATCTGTCAGTTTTCTTCTTGAGCAATTCAAAAAATTTTCACCATCAGATACAACAGTGAACATAAAGCAATAATAATCTGTATCATGAGAATTAAAACATTGTTTAGAGCACTCTATGGAGCATTTGGGGTTTTATCTATTTAGTTTTTTTTGGTCTATTGTTTATATTCTCAGTTAGGCCTGTGTCATTTCCTTACATTTAACAAAACAAAACAACAAAAGAAACTTTCCTTGTCTAACAGAAGAGGTAGTAAAGTATTCAAATGGCTAGCTCAAACAAAAGAAATCAAGTGATAAGAACACATTCAGAAATACAAGCTTTTTTCATTTTTTCTATATTACAAGATGGCTTTGTAAAACTAGTTGAAAGATGTTTGGAAAAACGTGAGTTATACTACAGGTCAGAGTACACAGAGCAGTGATGGTAAAATTATTTTATATTCTAATTTACCTGTTATAATTCTCTTATGGTTACCTGTTATGAAATCTGACTGCAAATGCATTGAAATAAGAACAAAATAATGTATTAGTAACTTTATTTTGTTAAAGACACTTTCCCCATTATACTACCACACCTGCTTTGAAAAATTTAAAGGACATATTCATATGGACTATAAATATTAACCTCTATTTTCTACTCAACAGTTCACTTTATAAAAAGCTATTCTAAAATTTTAGAAGGCAGGAACACTTAAAAAAAAATGATATATACACTCCATCAGCTGTTTTTCCCAAACAATTTTCTTAGAAAACATCAGCCTTAAATAGAAGAGAAAAATTTACAGCTTTGATTCACTTCTGTATGAATTCAAAGAAGTGACTTCCCCAGCAAGAAGCTCATGAGTGAAGTTTCTTACCAAGCCATATGGAGTTATGCAAAATTCCATTCTTGAATCCCCATCCGTGAGCCTCTTCCCATAGCAAGACAAATAAGTAAATTAAAATGATCATATCTCAGTCGTAGAGAAGGAATGTCCTGTCAGAGGCTGCTCGGGATAAATTCTCAGAGCAGAGGCTGAAATGTGTCTGAAACATCTGGTTTCCACATCTTTTAAATGTTTTTTTTTTTTTTTTTTTTCAGCTGTGAGGTCAGCAAGCGCTCTCCAATGGCATTTTCTGCTGTAGAGTTACACAATTAACTCACTGTCTGAGGCAAATCCTCTGACTCATTTGCATTGGCAACTAAAACTAAGGATATCGAACGATCATCTACATTTTAAAATTCACTTACTTGGAAAGGGGATAATTTATTCTGTCTGTCACGGAAACTCCTCTGTTAGGAAGTTCTTTATAACTTGGTGGAGATTCATCAGTGGTTTCAAAAAACAAAAGAAAGACACTTCAGTAGGAATTTTAAGGGAAACCCTGAGTATCTCATTTGCGATAAGTCAAATGTGGTATGGGGTTTGGGGTTAAACACTAATCTTGAACTTGACCCTGGTAGGATTATTAATACTTCAGTTTCCCCTAAACATTGTCAAGCTTGAACAGAAGATTTGAAACAAAAAGTGTGCATAGTTGGCCAATTCTGAACTGTCTCCAGTGTTGTAGGATTTCTTTACTTTCTTTTCTGTCTGCTTCTGTCTTAGGGTGGGGTTTGTTGCAGTCCTTAGATTACTGTGGTCCAAGGTAGGTAAATACATCGTTTTTCAGAAAAGTAGTTCAGTTTCAGATGCTTAGGACATTCCAGCAGTTTGTGGCTATCTTATTAGAACACAACATTTTCTAGGTCACAAATCCTTGTTATTTTGGGAGGAAGGTGGGTTGGTAGATTGTCATAAAGTTAATTAAAATACGGTGCCAGCTTCCCTACCCTAACTTTAAAGATTATCAAAATAACAGGTACAGTTATCATAGTGAAGTCACCATGCTTTAAAATACCCAAACTTACCTCTCCTCTTGGGCAGGGTCTTTGGGTAACCTGTTTGGTAATACCCCACTGCTCTGATGCTCCCTGGCCTTTCCTGTTGATTGACAGCCATTCGGGGAGCAGCTTTGACATCTCTTTCTCATTGGTCATTCTTTGCTACTTATCCTCTCTACTCCTGCTACGAAACTGCTTCCATTTGTTCTTATTATATTCATTTTTCTCATGCTTTCTTAGTTCCTCCTTTGATATTTAATCTTTTGAAATGGTCAGCTTTCTGGACTTGCTCTGATCTAAAGTTAGCTTGAATCTCTTAGGCATCTTTGCATTGTACATCAAAGGCTTGCCCTGATCTCATCTCCCCTGGAAAGAGCAGTTGTAGGAGGTAGGCTGAGGTTACAGAATTTACTGGACACTCACGGAGGTTGCATAAAGCTGTCAGGATTCAAAAATCTCTATTTTGGACCCAGAGCAAATGAGAGATGAGATGATTATATACCAGCTTACTCACAGAATTTTGAGGGTTTGAGTTTGGTGCCAAGAAGAATCTAGTCTAGACCAGGTAGGTGTGACTATGAAGACAAGTATGGTCAGCGGGAATAGGATGAAGAGATAGTTGGAAGGAACAAACCATGATATTTCCCTGGAAAATGGAATTATATGACTATTTTAAGCCATAGTTTAGGAAGTAAATATAACTTTACTTGCGCAAGGCAACAACTGAACCGTCACAGCTTTTCCCATTCTTTGCCTGGTCACATTCTCTGCCCATGTGCTTTCTGCATCTCTCGAAGGTACTCAGTCCCTTCTTGTCCTTATTTATAAAAAATTATTACCAGGAAAGGGTTGAAAATTAACCTTTAACTAGGCCAAATAATGAACAAGAGATACCCTTCTTTATTCATCTTATTTATTTATTCACGTTAACAAATCTCCAAGTATGACAAGGTGTACATGTTCACCTTATTTTAGCGTAAACATTTAATGATTACTTTAATGGATTAACCCAATCAAGGGAGGAGGGTTTCTTTCTCCTCCTCCCACTTCCCCCGGGCACTTTCCCCATCTCTGCACAGTGTTTGGAAACCCTACGTTAAGCAAAGAGGAAACACTGCCCAATCTTGTGAGTTCTGGTTCTGAGGGGGTGTTCAGTTCTGTTGTGGAAGAAAAAAGAAGAATGAGGGTTTTGTGTGGAAAAGATGCTGTGGGTGTAGGTGGGAATTCAGGGAGGAGCCAGACGGAGAAGGACAGAGGAGAGAAGGAGTTTTGTTTGTGAACTTAGCTTGAAAGTTGCCCAAGAAAACAAACCTTCCCTGCCCACCCCCTCTCCACCCCCAGTACACACTACCCATGATGTATTTGAGGAGTTGAGAGAAGATACACTGATGAAGGTTTCTTTCAAAAGCTAGAAGACTTTGCTAGTCCGGTGTTCAGCCTTTAGAGATAAATGTCACCTTACCTCACTACNATAAGATGTGTATAAGAGACAGCCAGTACACACTACCCATGATGTATTTGAGGAGTTGAGAGAAGATACACTGATGAAGGTTTCTTTCAAAAGCTAGAAGACTTTGCTAGTCCGGTGTTCAGCCTTTAGAGATAAATGTCACCTTACCTCACTACTCCTTCCATCTCTTGATTGCACTTGCCAGTCACTGACTGAAAGCCCAGCAGGACCTTTTATTTTGGCAGAGGCAGCTCCCCTTTCAACTGCTTTCCCAGTGTTTCAGTGCTCATGAGCCCAATCCCTTCTAGACACCTAAAGACAAGGTGGGGAGATTGTCATACTTGATTTGTGCTAAGAGTGCATTGAACAAGTTTTAAGATTGCCTGAAGTGGCACAGTGGTATGGTGATGTCACTATTCCACAAACTTTAAAAAGAGAAACTCTAAAGATAGACAGAATGTCAAATGTCAGAGGAAGAGAGGAAACATTTAAAACCTTTCGACATGTTCAACCTCAGCTAACAGGGAAAAGCTATGGAGAAGTGTCAGGTAGATGTGGATCAAGCAGTAGAGAGAAGAAGAGAGGAAAAAGAAACATGTTCTAAGAAATCACATGTCTAATTATAATAATCTAAGAAGAATACACTTGAATAGCTAGACATTGCGGGGAAACAATTGTTTGACATATAGTATTAAAACTAAAGCATAAATTATGTAATTTGTTGATTATATCATGTATTTTGTAATCTTGGGAAGTGAAGGAAAGAGCAAGAGAAGAGAAGAGAAGAAAAAGGTGGAGCTCAGTGAATTTCTAAATATGTCAGTAGAGGACATAATTAAGAACATTGCCAGTAAGGCCATGAAATTACAGTACAGGAGTTCTCCACCCACCCCAAGAGCTTCATACAGACCATGGTGTGAATAAAGGTAATAAAAGAAATAAAACTCACTTCCTTAGTGCACAATTTAAAACAATTGGAGAGAAATTCTAATGCACGGCCTAGAGCAAGTTTTAAGAAACATGTGGCTTCTTAAATTCATTTATTCAATACATAAATATTGAATAAATTTAAATTTCCAGTCATTTATTCAATAAATACTCAATCTTCAAGTGCTGCAAAATTTTACAGCACCAGTGAACTGAATGGAGTCTATATAGAACAATGGGAAATATATAGAAAAGTGAAACATTTAATTATTTTATATCGAAAAGCGTTTTAGAAACTGAATATGACATTGAACAGAACAATGTGCTTTCAAGTTTATGGGAAAACAGATGTCAGAAAGAGATCTGAAACTGACATTGGACTTCCCATAGGCATATAGTGTGACGATAATTAGTAAAACCTGCCAAGTATTTCTTGTTCTTCACCTTCCAGCAGCACTTTGGTAGCATTGTACCCTATGGTTTGGTGAGATCATATGACTATTTCTGGCTGGTGAGATATGAGCAGAGATTTGATGTGTTGTCTCAGAAATGAGCATTTGATTACTGATTCTCTAGAGCTCTCTTTCCTTCTGGCATGGAGGGAAATGTTTGAAATAGTGGCTGGTCTATCACTTGGATCCCTGACTGAGTCTGATTGTATGTGTGTGTGTGTGTTTAGTTGCTAAGTCACATATTGTGTCCAACTCTTTGTGACCTCATGGACTGTAGCCCGTCAGGCTCCTTTGTCCATGGGATTTCACGGATGAGAATACTGGAGTGGGTTGTCACCTCCTTCTCCAGGGAATCTCCCGACTCAGGATTGAACCCAGGTCTCCAGCATTGGCAGGCGGGTTCTTCACCACTGAGCCCCAAGGGAAATTCTTGATGTTAAGTAGCGTGAATGAAATATAAACCTTTATTGTTTTATGTCACTGAGATTTAGGGGTTGTACATTACTGTTCAGTTCAGTTGCTCAGTCGTGTCCGACTCTCCGCGACCCCATGAATTGCAGCACTCCAGGCCTCCCTGTTCATCACCATCTCCCGGAGTTCACTCAGACTCACGTCCATTGAGTCAGTGATGCCATCCAGCCATCTCATCCTCTGTCGTCCCCTTCTCCTCCTGCCCCCAATCCCTCCCAGCATCAGAGTCTTTTCCAATGAGTCAACTCTTC
>SJYV01041202.1:439018-454313 GCA_006410875.1 Neotragus pygmaeus | reverse complement strand
GACCTTTGTTGGCAAACTAATGTTTCTGCTTTTGAATATGCTATCTAGGTTGGTCATAACTTTCCTTCCAAGAAGTAAGAGTCTTTTAATTTCATGGCTGCAGTCACCATCTGCAGTGATTTTGGAGCCCCCAAAATAAAATCTGACACTGTTTCCACTGTTTCTCCATCGATTTCCCACGAAATCTTGACCTTTAGCCTACATATAAATATTTAATTTTTTACAAATGTTTCTACTAAGTCGCTTCAGTCGTGTCTGACTGTGTGACCCCATGGACAGCAGCCCACCAGGCTCCCCCGTCCCTGGGATTCTCCAGGCAAGTACAATGGAGTGGGTTGCCATTTCCTTCTCCAATGCATGAAAGTGAAAAGGGAAAGTGAAGTTGCTCAGTCGTGTCCGACTCTTCGCGACCTCGTAGACTGCAGCTTATCAGGCTCCTCCACCTATGGGATTTTCCAGACAAGAGTACTGGAGTGGGTTGCCATTGCCTTCTCTGACAAAAGTTTATAGAGGGCATAGTTTATGTTAAGTATTATGCTGTATGCTAGGTTTGGATATCAAGATTTAAAAGGTGACCTCAAAGAGTTCAAAATTTCCTTTTAAAAAGCTATCAAGTAGGCTTGATTCTTCACCTGGGAGTCTGGGGAAGGGGTATAGTTAAAAGTAATACTATGACCATTGTCTTTGCACATTCTCTGACTCAGTGAAGGGAAAACCTACCAGGAAGGTTTTTGGTCTTAGCATCTTCAGTATGAACAATGCTGGTAAGACTAGTAGCTGCTGCTTGCTGCGCCAAGACTGATGGCTGCTCACTTAGTATTAGGTATAATTAGGCAGGTAAATACACCCTTCTTCAGGGAAATACTTTGTATCATCAGGGACAGCTTCCCTTTAGAATAACTTCCTCCCTCTCTGCCTTCATGTTTTGCTCAATTGCTATGGGCAAAATCTTTGTGTCTCCTTCCATTCATCTTCCCTCATAACAGGTGAGATCAGAGAAAGGTGAAGAATCAAGCACACACCTTAGGCGTTCTTCTACCCCCGTTACCAAGCATCACTAGTGAGAGAATTCTGAGACTTCCTTTTTTGGGGAACATTTTATTTTTTATTGAGGTATAGCAGTATAGATGTGAGAGTTGGACCATAAGGAAAGCTAAGGGCCGAAGAATTGCTGCTTTTGAACTGTGGTGTTGGAGAAGACTCTTGAGAGTCCCTGGGACTGCAAGGAGNATCTAGGTCTTCACAGAGCACTGAGCTGAGTTCCCTATGCTTTACAATAGGTTCCAACTAGCTATCTCTTTCATACAAGGCAGTGTATATATATCAATCCCAATTTCCCCATTTCCCCTACCCCCACCTTCCCCAACTGTGTCCACGTGTTTCCAGGGCAGGAACAGAGATGCAGTCATACAGTGAAATCAGTGAATTGATTATGGAATACTTAAGATGGAAGAAGGGTCTCTCGAATGGGGATCTCAGTGGGAAAGTCTTCCAGACTTCACTTTCCTCCTCTCCAGCTGAGATTCCGTGGCACCCAGCTGGCACCCAAGTTCATTCACTCTCTTCCATATCCTCAATTACTCCATTGACTTCTATCCCATCACCCTTGCCCCCAAACCCTAAATCAATCCTCTGGGATATCTTCTCTGCATCTACATCCCACATGCTAAAGAAAAAAAAACCAGAACCCTCATACAACTCTATAGACTGGTCCCACTATAAATTCCTGGCCTCCAGTCTTAACCGAGCTCTCAGTGCTCCTCATCCTTTGGGACTTGTGCTCTCCTCTACAACAGCTTTTCCATGCAGAGAAGACATAAGCCATCAATATAACCCACGTTTTACCTTCCCTCCATCTTTCCAGTAACCACTGTTGACAGTTTTGGAATTTATCATTGCACCCCCCTAGTAACAAACACAGTTCCTGGCACATGAGGCAGCTTCATAAAAATATACTGAATAAGTAAATAAGCCAGCAACCATTTAATGAATTTACACAGCCTTGAGCCATGCAACAACAGAACTGAAGCATATAAGAATTGTCCTCAAATCACTGTTCATTCCACTGGAAGGAAAAAAACTGCAATATGTAGTAATAACATCATAAAAAGGATGCATCTGATAAATACATATAAAGACATCCATAATAAATACTATTCCCAAAAAGTTACCTTTTAAGTTCCTGTTCCAGCTTTTCTATTTGTTTTTTGCTCGAGTTGAGTTGACCTTCTTGGAAACTCACTTGTGACTCCTTGACTTGAAGTTCATGAGAAATCTTCTGCTTAGTCTTCTCCAGATTTTCACATATTTCCATCAAGCTTTGGTTCTCCCTTTTCAGGTTTGCACCCTCAGTTTTTTCATTCTCAACCTAATGGGGATTGTTCAAAAGGAAATACATCAGTTACTCATGAACTTATCAGACATTATCTGTGAATCTGAGTCTAACCCTGATGACTAATTTTCTGAGATACGATTCTAATAATCCAGAAGTCAATGCTTGATGAACAGAGAAATCCTAGATGATCTCATTTTGAAGTTTATTAATAGAAAAGTTTTACAAAGTCACGTATTACACTGTCTTTGGTTAGGTCTACACACACCAATCCTAGAGAGGCTTTAATATGCTTTCGAGAATTAAAAAAATTAACCTTAGAAACCCTCTCTTAGCTACTCATTTTCAAGTTCAGTTGTCAAAGCCAGTAAGTGTAAGAAACTGAAAAATTCTAGCAAAAACATTTTAGAAGCAGTAATTGTTATTACTACTCTAGTATGAAAGAAGTACTACTTAAAAAGTTTCCATTTACTAGTCCTGGAGAGATCTGGTAACTCCACCGTGAAATCTCACTGTCAGAAAGCAGTATCTAGGAGACTTCTTTGGAGAAGGCAATGGCAACCCATTCCAGTACTCCTGCCTGCAAAATCCCATGGACAGAGGAGCCTGGTAGGCTGCAGTCCACGGGGTCACTAAGAGTCAGACACAACTGAGCGACTTTACTTTCACTTTTCACTTTCATGCATTGGAGAAGGAAATGGCATCCCACTTCAGTGTTCTTGCCTGGAGAATCCCAGGGACAGGGGAGCCTGGTGGGCTGCTGTCTATGGGGTCGCACAGAGTCAGACACGACTGAAGTGACTTAGCAGCAGTAGGAGACTTCTTTGGTGATCCAGTGCTTAAGACTCTGAGCTTCCACTGCAGGGAGTATAGGTTCGATTCCTGGTCAGGAAACTAAGATCCCACAAACCGCACAGCGCCAACCCCCGCCCCCACACACACACAAAAAAAGCAGTATCTATTTGGGCTGCAAAGTGTTCTCATACTGACCCCAGATTCAGAGCCAGAGACTTTTGGCCATGTTGGTGCTGAATGCAAAAACAATGTCCCATTCATGGTCCCTAAGAAAAGTGAAAATGGAACTCAGCACTCCTACACACGAGCACATAAGCAGAAATGAGGACAGAGGATGGAGAAATAATGTAATCACAATAAAAAAGACTCAATAGAGGAGAGGAGAGGAAAGAGGATTACCACTGAAGACAGCAAAATCATCTTTCTCTAAATTAAAAAAGGACCAAGATAAAACTGTTGATCCAAATAATGAGTGCACAGTTTTAAATACCAGCATTTCAGTGATACCTTCTGTTTTTGCTTCTGCAACGCAGCCTCCAGGGTCTCAAGCTGAAACTGCCTTTGCTGCCTTTCTTTCTTCAGTTTGTCGAGCTGGCCTTCAAGCTCTTGAATCTTCTGAAGAGCTCTTGTAGGCAGGCCTTCCTTCCATTCTTCCAAAGCCCAGCTCATTTTGCTCTCCTTTCTTTATTACTCATTTATAAATAAACTGAAAAGAATAAACAGACTGTTGATCCTACCACAGTAAAAAGAAACTTATAGTCTCAGAGACAAACTAACCTACATAACCACCTCTAAGAATCAAATTTCAAAACTTCTTTCAAAAGACAACAAAGTATAGCATCCATCTAGCCACCCTCTGCCAGGTGACTCCCAATAACTCTGACTGTGAAGCAGTACACAATATGCTCATCTGGTTTCACCTTGCTTTCTGTTTTTCTTACTTCTCATTTCTTACTTCTCATTAGGCTACCTGCTTTCTACCACTCGGTTCATTTTCATTATACAAGGGATGAATTTTTTGGTATAAGGCTTCTGGGGAAATTGGGCTTACAGGACAAAGAAAATGCATAAGTTATTTTGCAAACATTTGTCTTTCTTCTCTTCATGTTATTAATTCCCACTCTTACTCCATCCCTCTTCCTCCAGGAAGACTTCCCTGAGGACATCCATCAAAATCTGGTGTTTTCTCTCCATCAGAGTCTCTCATGGCACAGGTACCTCCTCCTCCCCCCACATGATTATCATTTGTTGAGTCAGTGCATGAGTGAACGAAGTATGAATGCCATACTCGCACTAGAATCACTGCAAAATGCAGTCAAGTCATTCTCCAGACCAACTATGACCAGGAATCAGATATACAGCCTTAGTGACTCAAATCCCTTCTCAGCTATAGGCAAGATGTATGGCCTTGGGCGTGTTATTTAACAGGTCTGTGCTCTGTTTCCCTGTTTGGGAATAATAATGGTGGTGACTCCCTAAACCTTTAGAAAACTATCTCCTGATAAGCTTTCCATACATATTAGCTATTATATTAGTCCCTGAAAAACACTTTTTCATTTGTACATTGCTACATATGGTACCAAGACAGAAACTGTCTCTTATACACATCTAGATGTGTATAAGAGACAGCATCAAGGCCGTGATGCCATCCNCAAGGAGATCTAACCAGTCCATCCTAAAGGAGATCAGTCCTAAATATTCATTGGAAGGACTGATGCTGAAGCTGAAGCTCCAGTACTTTGGCTATCTGTTATGAAGAACTGACTCACTGGAAAAGACCCTGATGCTGGGAGAGATTGAAGACAGGAGGAGAAGGGGCGACAGAGAATGAGAAGTTAGATGGCATCACTGACTTGATGGACATGAGTTTGAGCAAGCTCCAGGAGCTGGTGAGGGACAAGGAAATCTGGTGTGCTGCAGTCCCTGGGATTGCAGAGTTGGACATGACTAAGTGACAGAACTGAAATGAACTGAACTGATAGCCAGTTAACAATGTGAACTGAATATTGTGATAGTTTCAGATGAACAGTGAAGGGACTCAGCCATACATATACATGTATCCATTCTCCCCCAAACCTCTCTCCCATCCAGGCTGCCACGTAACATTGAGCAGAGTTACCTGTGCTATACAGTAGTTCCTTGCTGGTTATCCATTTAAAATATAGAAGTGTGTACATGTCTGAGGCTTCCTTCTTGATTCCTCTCTTCCTCTCATTGGTGTCACACAATCCTTTTCCAAGTCCTGTGATCTCTACCTCTGAAAGAAAATGGCAGCAGAGATTGATGATTACCAAACCAGGTTCCCTTTCTAGCTGGGCACAGTCATAGATTACTTTTCTCTGCCTCCTTGGCAGTTAGGTGCATGGAGTATGTGATTAGTTAACACACTCTATGAGATTCTAGTCAACATAGTTTGGGTTAGCTTGATGCATAACTGTTTCAGACCAGGCCCATGAAAATCTCCCACAATTGGCCATGTATTTCCATCTGATAACTGAATGAGGAGGACTTCCATAGCCCTGGAGGAGAATGCAGTCAGAAGGTAGAAGGAGCCTCATCCTCTATGCACCAAATAAAAGCACACCAGTCAGGAAGACCAAAGAGAATTCTACTCTGCTAAGCCACGGAGATCATGATTTACTTGTTACCCTAACTAATATAATAGAGTTATATGGTAGTTGGGGGCTTCCCTGGTGGTGGGTAAAGCAGGTAAAGAATCCCCCGGCAATGCATGAGACACAGAAGATGCAGGTTTAATCCCTGGAATGGGAAGATCCCCTGGAGGAGAAAATGGCAACCCACTCCAGTATTCTTGCCTGGAGAATCCCATGGACAGAGGAGCCTGGTGGTCTATAGTCCATGACGTCTCAAAGAGTCGGACATGACTGAGCGACTAAGCATGGAAGCATATTGTCTTATATCTCTTTCTTTCTATCTCTATGTTTTCATCCCGTGACACCATAATCTCTTGCTTGGACTATTTAATAGTCTCCTGTGTCNTGGTGGTCTATAGTCCATGACGTCTCAAAGAGTCGGACATGACTGAGCGACTAAGCATGGAAGCATATTGTCTTATATCTCTTTCTTTCTATCTCTATGTTTTCATCCCGTGACACCATAATCTCTTGCTTGGACTATTTAATAGTCTCCTGTGTCCTTCCTTCCACTCTTGCTTTCTATAAGTCTGAATGACAATTCAGAAGCATAAATCAGAACTTGTAACTCCCTTGCTTAAAAACCTAAGTTTTCCTGTGGCACAAAAATAGCCTTAATCTTTTGATTTTGGTTTTTAACCTCCCCCCTGTTCTGGGTCTTGTTCACTTCTCCAACCTCACACACTGTGCTCTAACTTGAGTATGCAAAGCTCATCCCCACTATAGAGATTTTGCAAAAAAACATGCCTTTCAATTCACCTTCTTCCTTACATTCAAATCTGATCTTAATTACAACGGTCTAGGTGAGGCTTTGTTGTACAACCCAAAGCAGTCTTCTGTAGCTTTTTATTATAGTATCCTATTTTTTAAAGGTCAAGGTTTTCAAGATTTAATTTACATATGGTGAGTCACCCTTTATAAGGTATATCATTCTATGAATTTTGACAAATGCACACAATTGTGTAACCACCCTAAGGAAGATGTAGAGCATCTCAAAGAGTGGATATATGTATATTTATAACTGATTACTTTGCTGTTCACTTGAAAGTAACACAGCATTGAAAATCAACTGTTTCAAAAATTTTTTTCTAAAATATGTAGAGCATCTCCATCTCCTCCAAAAGTTCCCTTAATATCCCTACTTTAAATCCATCACAACCTAATATTCTTAATACACTTATTTCAATCTAATATTTTTCTTCTTTATTTATGTATTTGTTTATATTTTGATTCATTTATTTGTTTTATTATTTGTCATCATCTGCTAGGATATATAGATCCATGAAAGCAGGCACCTTACCTCCTGGTTTACCTCTGTTTGCAGCGCTGAGAATAATACCAGGTTCATCACAGATTCTGAACAAATATTTGTGCAAGGAAGGAAGAAAGAAAGGAAAGAGAACTTTTTGAGTCTGCTTGACTCATGTTTTCATATGTCCAACAGGGATATATAATATTATCCCTTTTGGAGTACTCATGAGAACTACAGGGGATGTTGACTGATTCTAAGCACCCCTGGCACCATGCTGGCATTTCGTAGCCTTCAGTACAGAGAGAGCTCCTGTAGCATCTGAAGTCAGTTCACAGTCTTCCTTGGCCTGTTTGGCACTTTCAGCTGGACTGGTCCTACTCCTGCTTTTGCTATTTTGTTCTGTGGTGCTGCCCTCCACGGGTCTAGGGCTTCTCTCTCGCTAGTGGCATCTCTTCAGGTCAGGGTGGTCACTGACCTCCCTCAGTAGCTTCCATAGTAGCTGACGAGAGAAGCTTTCAGATTCCTTCCTGCTCTGGCCAATAATTACACGTGTTTCTTTCACAAGACCCAGAGGGCTTTACAAGGAGCAAGATAAGGGATTCTCTGTTGTGTCCTGTCTTTATGGCTCCAGTGACTCAGCAAATCGGTGAGGTTCTGGGTTCTCTCAAGGATTTACTCCCTCTCTAAGACCTTATCAGTGCTCATCCTTGGCCCAAACCTCAAGAGAGTCAACGCCATACATATCAGCCCTGACATCCTTCTCCAAGGGACGGCTGCCCACAGCTGATATTCATCTAGCTCCAGGTTACAATCGTCAGACTTCAAGGGAAAGTGCATTGTCGCTATTCTGAAGCTTCCATCTCTAGGGGACTTTTATCTGCATACACTGGAGACCTTTGTTTTAAGGCTGCTTGGCCAATAATCCCGTGGGCTGAGGAGCCTGGTGAGCTGCAGTCCATGGGGTCGCTAAGAGTCGGACACGACTGAGCGACTTCACTTGCACTTTTCACTTTCATGCACTGGAGAAGGAAACGGCAACCCACCCCAGTGTTCTTGCCTGGAGAATCCCAGGGANTGGGCTGAGGAGCCTGGTGAGCTGCAGTCCATGGGGTCGCTAAGAGTCGGACACGACTGAGCGACTTCACTTGCACTTTTCACTTTCATGCACTGGAGAAGGAAACGGCAACCCACCCCAGTGTTCTTGCCTGGAGAATCCCAGGGACCGGGGAGGCTGGTGGGCTGCCGTCCATGGGGTCGTACAGAGTCGGACACGAGTGAAGCGACTTAGCAGCAGCAGCAGCAGCAGCCAATTTATGTTGGGAACAAAACTCAGAGCACAGACTTTTTTCTGTAAGTAATGCAGATACATTAGAAAATATGCTACTTCTTACCAGGATGTTCCCTCTAACATTCTGTATAATAAGACAGAAAAATAGAAGTGACTGTGATGTACATCAGCAAAGGAATGATTAAATAAATGATGGTCTGGCAATATCTTGGGGTACTGGGCAGCAGTGCAAAGAATGAGAAGGAAGAATTCTGAGAACTGGTGGGAAACATCTTTCTTTTAGTGTTATTTGAGTATTTTAATAATATTGTTGGTTACTGAGTAATTAAAATAATTCAGAGTTTAAAAAAATTTATTTAATCTGCTACTAAATTTGAAACCTGGGAGAGAGGAGAGGGAGCACCTTTCTAACACCCTCATGTAGAGGATGCATCCTCAGTGTAAAAACCGAGGCTGAGAGAAATTAAATTGTCTTGGTTTGTCAAATTCATATTGATCAGAATCTGGATTAAGACCCAAGTCTGTTGAATCCTGTTCACACATCATTACTGAAGTCAATAATGTTATCATTCTTATCTCCCAGAGAAGGAATAATAAGTCATTTCTGAAAGTCTTTTTACCTATCTAATACCCTGTCACTCACTGCACAGGCGATGCTCCAGAGATATTGATGGTCTTAGGATCAAGGAGAGGCTGACTAGTAAATCATGCTCTGGCATCCTTGAAAAGGAAGATAATGTTGCATATCATGGGATGAAACATGGTAGCTAATCGTAATAAATACATTATCAGTTAGAGTCTTTAAACAAAGAATTATCTTTAAATAGTGTTAATATTTGGATGTGAAAATCTTGCCAGGGCCAAAATGTTCCAAGCAAAGGAAGGCTCAGAAACTGAAACTGCTGATAAATTTGGAGAAAGCAAGTTCTCCAGTTTAGCAGGGAAAGGGGCATAGTAGATGGGGAAGTGATCAGAGGGGAGTCCAGAGGGAGGCCAAGCCAAGTCTTCTTTGCAAACCTAAGGAGTTTGAATTAGATCCTGAAGTTATAGAGGGTGGCTTTTAAGGGCCAAGAAACATTCTCCAACATGTTTCTTTCCTTAATTCTTTCCAACTTCACAACTCTTTTTCAAGAGTCCTCTAGTTCATAAACTTCTATGAATCCTTGGTCCAGTTAAATGCATTTATTTGAGAGAATTAAGGACTGTAATCTGTTTTAAAGGAAGAGGCTTTTTAATTGAATGGCAAAGTGTGTTTGTGTGTGTATGTGTGTTACCATATATTTAGTATATTTTGCCATTAGGTACTATTGGGAGAATAAATAAATAGAAATAAATACATATAGGAACATGCACACACATATAATTTTTTCTTTTGCCTCATCATTACTGTATGTGGGATCTTAGTTCCCTGAGCAGAGATTGAACCCATGCCCATTGCGTTGGAAGCACAGAGTCTTAACCACTGTCTTAACCACTGCCAGGAAAGTCCACAAGAACAGACACATATATACAAATTTTTGAAATAATTATTTATTTACTCATGTTTCAATAGCACTCAATGGCATATCATCGATATTTAAAAGTCTCTGTAAAGTCAGACAGAGAAAGACAAATATATGATATTGCTTATCTGCAAAATCTAAAAAATGGTTATACAAATGAACTTATTTACAAAAGAATAACTTTGTAATAATAATTTACAGAAACAGACTCACAGACTTAGAGAACTAACTTATGGTTGCCCAGGGGAGGGATAAGGGAAAGGAATAGTTAGGGAGTATGGGATTGACATGTATACACACTGCTATATTTAAAGTGCATAACCAACAAGAACCTACTGTATAGCACAGGGAACTCTGCTCAATATTATGTAACAACCTAAATAGGAAAAGAATTTAAGTCTCCTCCACAGGAACAGATTGTAGCCCTTAAATCTCTCCTATATAGACATTCCACAGCAGCCACAAAATAAAAAAAATTAAGGGAAAAATATATTCATAGAAGGACTAAAAATCAGGGAAAATGCCATCATTGCACAGAAATTTTAAAAAATTCCAAAGAGAAACACACATGATTAGCTAAGAAGAGGAAAATGCATAAGCAGGAAGGTGCTTCTGCCAATGGTGGGACTGGCTCCAGGATTGCTTTGAACACATAACAGTGACTGTAAGGAATAGAAAGGATCTCTTCAGCAATCGTTAGTATGATTAAAGAAGCATCCAGAATAGTCAACCAGGTCAACCCTGGCCCAGCAAGAGGAAGTGCAGCAGAACTGTCCCCCCCTAACTGAAGCAGTGGGGGTGAGCCCTTGAGTCCAAGGCAGGGCAGAATCCTAGGTGCTTTCCCTCAGAAAGGAGCTGGTATTTCCAGAAGATAAACTACTGTAAACAGACATCAGATTCAACTCTTTCCTGATGATAACTGATGCAGACTCTGTTGAACAGAAGCAGATTTCTCAGACAGATAAATGTAGGATCTCAAATACACAGAGGAACTGAAAAACAAAATAATCAACCATTAAAGGAAAAATCAAAACCACGAAGGGAAACATTAAACCCAGCTAACATCTTCAGAGGCTGGATTTATAGAGCAAGAGGTAAGAGTGGATTGTAACCATGAAACAAGAACAGAATATTATGAAAGAGAATCAGTGAACAATGACAGCAATGAAAAATATGATCATTGAAACGAAAACTAGATGAGAGGAATAGCGGAATGGACACAACTGAAGACTGAATAAGACCTGGGAGATAGAAAAAAAGAATTATCTTGGAGCTTAATATTGCAAAAGGACTGAAAATTGAAAAGTATGAGAGACACTGAGAATATCTTGTAGCCCCACAGTTTTCACATTTACTTAGTTAAATCCTAAAACGATATTGAATATAGTCTCATGGGCTTATTGATCATTTGGATTTCTACCTCTGGAACTTCATTTTTATGTTAGGCTGAACTATTAAAACTGGGCAAATTTTAAGAATTGACAGGAATAATGATTCAGACTTATCTGAGGTTACCATTGCCCAAGGTCAAGGAAAGAGTTGTGTAGGGATGCTCCTTTCTAATGCACCTCATAGTTAGCATGAAAACATGTCTGAAGTTTGGTAATCTCTGCTACCTGGAAGAATGTGGAATTCTTCAGATCAAGAGATCCAAGAATTGTGGGCTTTTTATCCCTTTTGGCTTTGTTTCTGTTGTTATTTAGTTGCTAAATCGTGCCCGACTCTTTGCAACCCCATGGACTGCAGCACGCCAGGCTCCTCTGTCCTTCACTGTCTCCCAGAGTTTGCTCAAATTCATGTCCATTGAGTCAGTTTAGGGAAGAAGAAATAAAAATCAGGAATGTTAGCGCTCGTGATTCTACTTTATGATCATTTCAAGTATTACAAGGACATATTCACAAGTTTCATTTTCACAGTTCCCCTGGATCTGCTCAGAGTTTCAGTGTTCAGGTCAGTTCAGTTCAGTCACTCAGTTGTGTCCGACTCTGTGTGACCCCATGAACTGTGGCACNATAAATTTCAGACTTCTTAACTTGACTAGTTCTCCATAATATGAATTATTCACCCCATCTTATTTTCAACTGCTTCACAAAGTAAACGTTTTACTCAAGCCAATCTGCTTTCTCCTTTTATAAATTTACATTTCACTGATAATTAAGGCCAAATTATTTAGCAATCATTAATTCTCTACTATCATCAACTTGTCTCCCTAACTAAATTATGATATCCTAAAAGCCTGAAATTCTGTTTTCTGGCCGCTGCAGTCTTTTGATCCACTCCCTAAGGAATAGCCTTTCACCGTAAATACTGCCTCTGAACCCACTAAAATAAAAATATCTGATATTTTCCTTTGTATATCTATACTTCCCTTTTTATTTGTAGATAACCATAACCTATGTTTGTGTATCTCAGAGCACCTAGCTCCATGCTGAATCCTGAATCCTCAACTATTTGTTGATTAATCACATGGACTGAGCAGCCTACTACCCTGATTCACTCCTAGACCTGGAAGCCTGACAGAAAACAGCGTCTTGGTGACCGGACCTTGATAATGTTCTCTAGAAATAAAGGATTTGTATGTGCCACTCACTTGGCACAGAGTGAGTCTTTTGATAAGAGAATGCCAAATATTTATTTTAACTAAAAATATTAGAATAAAACCGCAATTAATAAACATGCCTGTATAAACTGTGGGACTTTTGATGAAAGACTGCCAGCCTCTGAGATGCCCGGCTGGGTGACTGAGGGACTTTCACCAGTCCAGTCTGTGTCATTTCTGATATTTTTTTTCCCCTTTTGCTCACAACAAAAAGGTCACCTGGTAGCCTGAAAGAATTAATGGACCTCTTTTTAATTCCTAATTCCAAGCAAGGGATTATTTTGAGTCCTTGGTAGAAACTAACACATTGTGTCGATGCAGGAAGGAGCCTCCGAAATGGAGTCTTTAAGCCTGTATAATTCTGCATGCATTTGAATATTTCAAACCTCTGTGCCCCCTCCCCCAGCTAACCTTTTATGCTCAGCACACTGCAGATATTAAGGACACGAAGCAATCGTGCACTCAACACTCTTTCGGAAACAATCGCTCTAATTGTGAACTTGCCAACTGCGAACAAAAATGCTAGTGTGCGTTGCTCTGCCATTGTGCCCGGTTGTACATGGAGATAGCAACACTGCTGTCTCCAGCGGCCGGGGCTCACAGATGGGTGACGCGGCTGAGGCAGAGCTGGGCTGTGCTCTTGGCAGACAGACTGGAAAGCTGGCCGACTTGCTCAGAATCCTGACAGCCTGGTCATCCCCAGCCCCCACCGGCAGACTCCTCTGACACACTGTTGAATCTCAATCTTACCACCTCCTTTCCCCATTAGTAGCTCTCCTTGGAAAAGTTGTTGTGTTTTTTTTAAACTAGGTAGCTTGCTTTCATTGTGTTTCTATGATGACTGTCCATTTGCATGTCATGTATGTTTATATGCTATATATTATATATAAACCTCAAAATTTGTTTTAGATATAACATATATGTATATTTACATAAATATGTATAAAATGGATATGTATATATATATATATAAAGCAAATATGTATATGTATATATATGCAAAGAGAGATAGAAACAGAGAAAGAGAGGGCAGGATTTCTCAGCCTCAGCACTGTTAATGTTTTGGGCTGGATAATTCTTCGTTTTAGGAACTGTCCTGTCATAACAACCAAAACATCTCCAGACATTGCCAAATGTTCCCTAGCAGGGATAACTGTCCCTGTCTGAGAAGCAGTGATGAGTGTTATAATGTTGAGTGAATTATTTGAATTAAGGTCTCAATGAGCTACACATGCATATGCACAATCCACAACAAAGTACCACCATATAAAATTCATTAGAGCTATTTCCAACTGAGAGGGATTTTTTTTAATTTCAAAAAATATAAAATATAGTATAGTCAGAGTATTAAAAATTGAATGGACCCTTAAATTTTGTTGCAACTTGTCATGCTTAATCAAGTATGTTTGACACACTAGGCTTTTATTTAAAACATCTGAATAAGAAACAAAACGTTTCTGTAGGTTGCCTGTCTCTTCTTCTGCCCCGCTACAAGTTTTTACTGTATATCCAGATTATGATATCCTTATACGCTCCCAAGAGCTCAAAAGCATGGGCTTCCCTGGTGGCTCAGATGGTAAAGAATCTGCCTGCAGTTCGGGAGACCTGGGTTTGATCCCTGGGTCAAAAAGTTCCCCTGGCAAAGGGAATGACCCCCATCCCAGGATTCTTGCCTGGAGAGTTCCACAGACAGAGGAGTCTGGTGGGCTACAGGTCATGGGGTTGCAACGGGTTGACACAACTGAGCAACTAACACTTTCACACTTTCTTGCAAGATAGTATCTTGTACATACACAGCTTTTAGTAACTGAATAGTCATTATCTTATTTAATCCTCATAACAACTCTTCAAGATATAAATTATTATTCCTGTTTTACAGATGAGGCTCAGAGAAATGAAGGAATGTCCATAAAGGCCACACGACCACAGCATGTCCAAACGATCTCTACAACCCAGAGCTTTCCAGCCTCAAGTCCTGTTTCAACTAGTTATTCACTCCCTCATCAAGGGAACCAAAGCCAAGAGAAGGAACAAATTATCCCAAATCCCAGAGGGGTGCTTTGGTGATCCCACCGTGGTTGTCGCAAAGGAGTGAAGGGGGCTGTGACGTAGTCTCGCTCATCCACAGGTGACCCTGGCACACTGTGGCNTGATCTTAGTTTTCTGAACGTTGAGCTTTAAGCCAACTTTTTCACTCTCCTCTTTCACTTTTACCAAGAGGCTCTTTAGTTCTTCTTCACTTTCTGCCACAAGGGTGGTGTCATCTGCATATCTGAGGTTATTGATATTTCTCCTGGCAATCTTGATTCCAGTTGTGGTTTTTCACGGTGATGCATGATTCTGGAGGAGTGTAACTAACTTCTGAAATGTTTATGTGTAACAGATGAATATTTATTACTTCTTCAAAATCCTATCAGAATGCCCTCTCTTGTGAAATGATCTTGCCTTCTCTTAAACAGTTAATTTCTTGACTCTTCTACTTCTCTGTTCCCATAGCACATGGAACACATCTCTACTATTCATAGTATGGTGTCTTTTTCATATATGTCTCCTCCATGTAGACTATGATGGGTCTGAAGCTTTTAAGGACTTTTAATACATAATACCAGCTTGCTGTCTAGAAAAGTTTGCATTCATACATTCCACCTTCAGTATGAGTATCATTTTTCCTCCACGCCAACAAATATTAGGTAACATAATTTTAAAAATCTTTGCTAACTTGATAGACCAAAATTGACATCTCATTTTTACTCAAATTTATATCATATTGTGGTAAAACATTGAACAGTATGTTTTGTATAATATCGGTTATTTGCTGTTTGAACTAATCATATTTTGAGATCAATTCAATTCTATTATTTTCCTATTAAGTG
>SJYV01041202.1:384661-429091 GCA_006410875.1 Neotragus pygmaeus | reverse complement strand
AATCCACACACCTATGGACACCTTATCTTCGACAAAGGAGGCAAGACTATACAATGGAGTAAAGACAATCTCTTTAATAAGTGGTGCTGGGAAAACTGGTCAACCACTTGTAAAAAAATGAAACTAGATCACTTTCTAACACCACACACAAAAATAAACTCAAAATGGATTAAAGACCTAAATGTAAGACCAGAAACTATAAAACTCCTAGAGGACAAGTCTTTTGTAGCCACACTTAAAACGACGTTGATCAGTGAGTGCAGGTTAGAGGGGAAACGGATTTAACTAATGATTACTCACCAAAGGGCTTCCCAGGTGGCGATAGTGGTAAAAAATCCAATTGCTAATGCAGGAGATGTAAGCGATGCAGGTTTGATCCCTGGTTTGGGAAGATCCCCTGGAGGAGGGCATCGCAAGCCACTCCAGTATTCTTGCCTAGAGAATCCCATGAACAGAGGGGCCTGGCAGGCTACAGTCTATAGGGTCACAAAGAGCTGGACCCGACTGAAGTGACTTAGCATGCACACATGCGTACCCCCCACCCCAAATGGTGCTACAGCAACTGAATATCTGTAGGTGAAAAAATGAAACAAGACTTAAAGCTCACATTTTATTAAAAATTAGCTCAAATGGATTATGTACTCAAAGCAAAATGTAAAACCAAAACTTTTAGAGGAAAAAAGAAATAGGAGAAAGTCTTCAGAATCTTACTAGGCAGAGACTTCAGGATCAAAGGACTAGGTCTTAGATTGGACCCCAAAACACTATCTGTTAAAAATAAATGCTAATGAATTGTCCCTCATCAAAATGAAAAAAACATTTTTTTCCTTTGCTCTAGCAAAAATTCTGTTAACAAAATGAAAAGACAAGCTACAAACTGGGAGAAAACTTTGAAATTCATATATCTGAGAAAGGACTAGTATCTAAAATAAAGAACATTCAAAACCAAAATAGCCCAATTGGAAAGTGGGCAAACATATAAATGGAATGTATAACTCACTGAAGAAAGTAGATAGCTGGCAAATAAGCACATTTAGATGTTCAACATCATTAGCCATTAGAAAATACAAAATTAGAATATCATGATGCATCTATCAGAATGGCTAAAATTAAAGAAACTGACAACACCAATGCTGATGAGAATGCATAGAAAATGGAACACTCATACATTGCTGGTAGGAATAAAAATGATAAGCACATTCTAAAAAACAGATTGGTAGTATCTTACAAAATTAAACATGCAAAGACAACCCTTGGAGTGGAAGAAAATATTTGCAAAATCTGATAAAGATCTAGTATCCAAAATATATAAAGAACTCTTACAACTCATCAATAAAAAGACAATGCAATATAAAAAATAATAAAAGGATCTGAACAGGCATTTCTCCAAAGAAGATATACAAATGGCCAATAAGCCATGCAAAGATGCTCAGTATCACTGTTGATCAGAGAAATACAAATCAAAGCTACAATGAAATGCCACTTCATACTCTACTAGCATGGCTATAATTAAAAAGTCAATTAAAAAATTTTTTTCTGGGGGAGTGCTGCACCACACAGCTTGCAAGATCTTAGTTCCCCAACCAGGGACTGAACCCGGGCCCTCAGTAAGTGAGAGCACAAAATTCTAACCACTGGACTATCAGTGAGTGAAAGTTGCACAGTTGTGTGTGACTCTTTGCCACCCCATGGACTGTGAAGTCCACAAAATTCTCCAGGCCAAAATACTGGAGTGGGGTAGCCATTCCCTTCTCTAGGGAATCTTCCCAAGCCAGAAATCGAACTGGGGTCTCCCACATTGTGGGTGCTTTCTTTACCAGCTGAGCCACCAGGGAAGCCCAAGAATACTGGAGTGGATAGCTTATCTCTTCTCCAGCAGATGTTCCCAACCCAAGAGTTGAACTGGGGCCTCCTGCATGGCAGGTGAATTCTTTACCAGCTGGGCTACCGGGGAAGCTCTTGGACCACCAGGGAATTCCCTACATTTAATTTAACATTTTTATCAGAGCTTGCAAAGTCAGTTTTGTAAGACAAAATATGGCAACCTCTTATCTGACCTCTCTTTAATCTGTCCCACCCATTTAATTTCTACTTCGTGTCAATCATTTTAGATTCTTTCAGTAGTTTCTTTAGGTATTTATACCCCTGCATTTCTGTTATAATATGCTTATAGTACTATTTCTTAATTTTTAACTTTAAGTTATTATCCACTGGTTTTCTACTATGAAAAATAAAGATTTAGGTCTCTTATCTCCTTCGTATCATCTCCACACTTTCCTACCCTCATCCTCCCAATATAGTTGAAGTATAAACATTTATTTAAGTGCTTATACTACTATGACTATGCATATACGTAAATGGCTCTGTTTAGCTGAGTCAGGTAAGTATACTATGATTAAATACGCATTCCTGTATAAGATGGTTATTTTCTCTGAAGATACGATCTCTGAGGGTAATACTTGCCTTTTTCCCTGTTTGTTCAGTTTTCTCTGCCTATATTGCTATTTCAGCTCTAAACCTCCTGCAGAATTATACGGCAGCTTTCCATGTAGGCAAACATGTTCATGAAGCTATCTGTTCAAATTTGCTTGGAGATATCTCTAGGGTCCTTTGCAGAAGAGGAGGGTCTATTTCTTGGCTGTGCAGGGTAGTGAGGAGATCTAGTGGTTGAATTGCTTTTATGCCAGCCATCAGCCACTCCTCTTGTTTACAGCTTCATCTGCTTTCCCTTTTGCGGGAAGACATTTTGTGGCTCTAATTTCTGGGCTTTAAAGGATTTGGAGACTTAATCCACATGCTTCTTGGCATTCTCTATCCTCACTCTTACTGCACATTTCATTTCTTCTTCCTCTAGTCTGCTAAGTTATCCCATCTGTTTTGTTGATGTCTCTTGGCAGTTATTATCTCCTCTCCCACCCTCTCTATGCTTGTAAATTTTTGAGGTTTTTCTTTTAAGCATTTTTCTACCATGATTCCAGTGAGATTTTTGTGTAATGACAATGGGGGTCAAGAGGTGTTTTTGCTTTGCCATATTGGAATGGCTGTCCAAACTTCTTGCATTCTAATATAAATATAAAAAGTAATTATTTCTCAATGGTCAAACTTATGGAGCATCAGAAGAAACTGTGATCCCTTCTGCTAATTGTTCTCCACTAATTTTTGGCCAATCAAATATAAAGAATTGATGAATACTAATTCTGCTACCTGGCATATGGACATGGACAACATATATGAAGGAGGCACCCTAGAGATGGCAGATCAACAATGTAAAAAATCTGAATCCTTGACACTGTGATGCTGTCACACCCTTGTGCTTGCACAGTTTTGTGGGAGAGAAATTAATTTCTATTTTATACAAATTTCTCTTACTGCTTTTTATTTATTTGGTTGGTTGGTTTACAATCACTAAACCAGTACCTTACATAATGAACAGCAATATTTTTTGTTAATGAAATCAAGATATGAGAACAATCATGAAGAGGAAGGTTGAAAAAGAGAGGAAGAAAGGAAAGAGAAATATTAAGAATAAGTTTTTCCTCAGTGATTTTATACTTCATTAAAATAAAACAACACTCCTTTAAAATTAACTTAGAGTATGAAATTTCTTATTCTGCTTTTGGAAATCTTTCTAAAAAGATCTTCTGTGCACCACGAAACTTTGAGTTTTTTCTTTAATATGAAAATGTTGGAGAAAAAGTAACATTATGTTCTACTTGGAGGTTGACTAATCTTAGGTTTATTTTTATTATTAGTGAAAAATGGAACTCTTTCCTCCATCCCTGTATTCTAGACAGACATGATATCATGCAAGCTGGTTGCATTAAAATAGTTTTTCTCTGGTGATTCAGAATCTTTCTCATTTCTTGCACCATCATGTCTAAGTTCTTGGGTTGGAAGAAGATGATGTTAGACTGATATGTTTTATTGAACATTGATTAAAAGAGTTTAGAATGTTGACAACTTTTGTTTTTAAGAACTAGGCCTAGATTACTTTTTAAAGACTTATTTTTTACATTTTTTCTTTATTATTCTTTTAGTAGAGGTATAATTTGCATAAAATGCACAGACTTTAGATGGTTTGTCCAATGAGTTTTGATTAAAAAAGACTTAGAACACTTCCAGCTCTCAGAACTTTTCCTGTTGCTCCTTTCCAGACAATACCCTTCAAACAACCCGAGGTAAGCATTGTTCTAATATCTGACTGTCGTTTAAATGGAATCATATAGTGTATTTTCTTTTCCAGTTACTTTCTTAGGCTATGTTAGATGTATTATTGTTCTAATGACTTGGTGCCTGAATGGACGCAAGGAACCCATGAAATAACTTCAGCATTCACAGCTTGGAAAATGTGGTTCTGAATAGGGTTGGCAGCTAGGGTCTTTGTTTTCTCAAAGTGTTCCTGGTCATGCTGTTTTTGTGCTTTAGCGCAAAACCTGAGCCAAGAATTCTGGCAGCAAGTGCAAAGAAAGATGTGGTAAGGAGTGCAACGTTGCTTGAAAGCAATCTTTCCGGCCAAGTTAGGGGAGTTTTGTCTCCATAGCCCATCATTGTCAATGTAATTAGGTTACCAGTTTATTTTAAAAGGATAGAACTCAGCAATAGCCAGATGATAGAGAGACATAGGACAAAGTTTGTGAGAAGGTGTAAGGAACTTCCAAGCTCTTCCCAGTGTTCCATTTTCCCTGAACCTCCACCTTTACCAACTCAGATACTCCTTAGAAAATTCTTGACCACTATCTCCTCAGATGCTTCTTTTCCCCATTCTTTCTCCCTTCTTTATGGGGATCCAGTACATATAATATATGTTAGATCATTTGTTGCTACAACTCTTGGATTCACTGTTCCATTTTGTTTTCCTCTTTTCTTTCTATGTTTTCACCTGTATTTGAGTTGATCCTTTCCTCTGCTCTGTACAGACTTCTGTTGAGCTTGTCAAATTGATATTTCTTGTTTTTTGTTTCAGATATTTACAATAAGTTCTTTTTGATAGGTTCCATCTCTAAAGAAATTATCCATTGTTCATGCATATTATCTAAAATTTGTCCACCAAATCACTGAACATTTTTAACATAGTTACCTTAAAGTTCCTGTCTCTGGTCTATAGTTTCAACTTTAGTTTTGCTCTCTTGACTACATTGTCTCTTAAAATTAGGTCACATCTTGCTTCTTTATGTGTCTTATAAATAAATTTTTATTGTTTGCCAGAGATTTTGAGTGGAGATTTCAGTTGAGACTGAGGTAAACAAATTGCTTCCTCTGTTAGGCTGCTAGTCAAGTTGACGGCATCAGTCTAATCTATGACTTTCTCCTTCTCTCTCTTGTCTGCTAGTAATGAAAGAGCTGTGAGCCTCATCTCTTCTAGAATGGGCTTATTACTTTCTATAATTTAATTAATCTAAGGGATTTTTTTGGGGGGTGTTCTTAGTTCTCTGATATATATATATATATATATGTAAATTGACATATAATTGACATACATTGTATTCATTTCAGGTGTTATGATGTTTTTTTTTTTTGAACTATGGTTTTATAGCTAATACCTTGTTCTCACCAGCAAAGTAGAAGCAAGTGTCTCTCAAGACTTTGTAAATTTTAATTTGAAATAGAAATTTCTGTGTTTTTTTTTTTTTCTTAATCTGCTTGTGGAAATACAGGCAAATGTGGACTTCTATAGCTCAAGAATCAGTTTTTCTCTCCATTAAAAGATCAGAAAATAATGTGAAAGACTTTAAAGTGAGCAAAAGTTTACTGGTAGCATTTTCAATGGAAAATTAAGTATTGTATATTGTGCTCTTTACTTGTACCATAGCTTTGTCTAGCTCAGTGAAACTAAGCCATGCCCCGTGGGGCCACCCAAGATGAACGGGTCATGGTGGAGAGTTCTGACAAATGTGGTTCACTGGAGAAGGGAAGGCAAACCACTTCAGTATTCTTGCCTTGAGAACCCCATGAACAGTATGAAAAAGCAAAAAGATATGACACAGAGAGATGAACTCCCCAGGTCAGTAGGTGCCCAATATGCTACTGGAGATCAGTGGAGAAATAACTCCAGAAAGAATGAAGAGACAGAGCCAAAGCAAAAACGACTCTCAGTTGTGGATGTGACGGGTGATGGAAGTCAAGTCCAATACTGTAAAGAACAATACGTCATAGGAACCTGGAATGATAGGTCCATGAATCAAGGCAAATTGGAGGTGGTCAAACGAGATGAACATCGATAAGAGTGAACACNCGACTCTCAGTTGTGGATGTGACGGGTGATGGAAGTCAAGTCCAATACTGTAAAGAACAATACGTCATAGGAACCTGGAATGATAGGTCCATGAATCAAGGCAAATTGGAGGTGGTCAAACGAGATGAACATCGATAAGAGTGAACACTGACATTTTAGGAGTCAGTGAACTGAAATGGACTGGAATGGTGAATTTAATTCAGATGACCGTTATATCTACTACTGTGCACAAGAATCCCTTAGAAGAAATGGAGTAGCCATCACAGTCAACAAAAGAGTCAGAAATGCAATACTTGGATGCAATCTCAAAAATGACAGAATGATCTCTGTTCGTNTAGACTGCCAGACCCTCCTTTTCTTATTCCTCATTTTGGTTTTTCATGGCCATGGGTAGTAGCTAGATCTTAGTTCTTGGCTTCATTCCTTTATGGGAACCTGAAATTTTCATTGAATGATGTTCAGCTATTTATAACACCTGGGCTAGATTCATCATCTAGCGCTAAAACTCTGAAACCTACGCCTTTTGAGAAAAGGCTGTGATAACTGAGTTCTTCTATTAAATCTTTTAATATCTGTGTGGAATGGACTACCTTTTCTCCCCACCAAAAAACATAAAATACACTTAACAATTTCTTCCTTAGAGCAGTAATTCTTAATTCTAGAGGCATTCCTCAGTCAGTTTGACTACTGTAACAAAATACTGTAGACTGGGTGGCCTAAACATGGATTTCTCACAGTTCTAGTGGCTGGAAGATCAGAGTGCCAGCATGGTGGACTTCNTTCTTCCTTAGAGCAGTAATTCTTAATTCTAGAGGCATTCCTCAGTCAGTTTGACTACTGTAACAAAATACTGTAGACTGGGTGGCCTAAACATGGATTTCTCACAGTTCTAGTGGCTGGAAGATCAGAGTGCCAGCATGGTGGACTTCTTGGTTATGTCCTCTCATGGCATGTTATATCCTTCTTGGTGTGTATGAACAGGAGGAGAGAGAGAGAGAGATCTCCTGCCTCCTCCTCTTTTTCTAAGGGCACTGATTTCATCATCAGGGCCCCACCCTTATGACTTAATCTAATCCTGCTTATCTCCCCAAAGCCCCATGCCCAAATACCATTACACTAGGTATTATTAATAGGATTTCAACATATGAATTTTGAGGGGATATAAACATTTTGTCCAAAGCAATGCCAATGCACAATTAAAATCATTTGAGGAGCTTTTAAAATTACTAATAATTAGGCTCTTTTCTCCCAGACCAATTACATTAGAATCTCAGGAGAGTGGGACTCGAGATTGCAAATTTCTAAGAAGCTCCCAAATGACTATTAGCTACAAATTGGCGTTTGCCAACAGCCTTTGCCATCTGCCTCTGCAGAGACTGAATCCTGTGCTGCTGCAGCTGTTGACCCTCAACATGCCCTGAAGGCAGTTCAGGGTGGAGAGTGAGGCGCTCTGTGCTCCAGGGAGACTGGGGAACAGGTCTTTAGATAGTTAGATATTTTCAGGAACTGATTTCACGATCTCAGTCCTTTCATCTCCTCATATCTCGAAAAGCTTTCATGGCGACATCAGCCCCTGGTGACTATCAGAAAACCTTTTGTAAAGTAAGCCTTGATTGCATTGATCTCCACCTTCACCAAAATCTTATGCCCATGGACACAATCACTAAAGCCTGCAAGCCTAGAGCCCATGCTGTGCAACAAGAGAAGCTGCCAAAATGAGATGCTCACACACCACAACTAGAGCATATCCCCCATTCACCACAACTAGAGACTGCCTATGTGCAGTAATGAAGACCTATCAGAGCCAAAAAGAAATAAACACATTTTTTAAGTTAACTGGAAGGTTTCTAGAATACAGATTGTTAGGCCCCACTTTAGACTTAAGGATTCATTAGGTGATGTTGATATGGTTGGTCTGGAGACCCCACTTTGAAATCACTATAGTGTGCCCTGCCCCCATCAGCACTGCTTTTTTGGTCCTCCTAACTCAGTGTGGCTGCAATGCTGAAAGTCTGAGAGGACAGAAAGCACAACCAAGGAAGACACATAGAAAACCCCATACCTCAACTGTGCTTGGATCTGGGTCTATATGTTGTTATTGTTGTTTAGTGTCTCAGTCCTGTCTGAGTCTTTGCCACTACATGGATGCAGCGTGCCAGGCTTCCCTGTCCATCACCAACTCCCAAAACTTGCTCAAATTCATGTCCATCAAGTCAGTGATGCTATCCAACCATCTCGTCCTCTGTCGTCCCCTTTTCCTCCCGCCTTCGATCTTTCCCAGCATCGGGGACTTTTCCAAGGAGTCAGTTCTTTTCATCAGGTGGCCAAAATATTGGAGCTTCAGCTTCAGCATCAGTCCTTCCAATGAATATTCAGGGTTGGTTTCCTTTAGGATGGGTTGGTTTGATCTCCTTGATGCCAAAGCGACTCTCAAAAGTCTTCTCCAAAAACCACAGTTTGAAAGCATTAATTCTTCAGTGCTCAGGCTTCTTAATGGTCCAACTCTCACACCCATACATGACTACTGGAAAAAGCATAGCTTTGACTATACAAACTTTTGTCAGTAAAGTAATGTCTCTGCTTTTTAATACACTGCCTAGGTTTGTCATAGCTTTTCTTCCAAGGAGTGAGTGTCTTTTAATTTCATAGCTGCAGTCACTGTCAGAGAAGGCAATGGCAACCCACTCCAGTACTGTTGCCTGGAAAATCCCATGGACAGAGGAGCCTGGTGGGCTGCAGTCCATGGGGTCGCTAAGAGTCAGACACGACTGAGCGACTTCGCTTTTACTTTTCACTTTCATGCATTGGAGAAGGAAATGGCAACCCAGTCCACTGTTCTTGCCTAGAGAATCCTGAGGACAGCAGAGCCTGGTGGGCTGCCGTCTGTGGGGTCACACAGAGTCGGACACAACTGAAACGACTTAGCAGCAGCAGTGAGTGATTAAAGACAGCTGTGACAAGAAGGAGACGCGTGAAGTAATACAACTCCAGTGTTTGTGACAGCCCAGGGCTTTGTGGCTCAGCTAGTAAAAACTCTGCCTACAGTGCGGGAGACCTGGGTTTGATCCCTGGGTTGGAAAGATCTCCTGGAGAGGGGAAAGGCTACCCACTCCAGTATTCTGGCCTGAGAATTCCATGGACTGTATGGTCCATGGGTTCACAAAGAGTCGGACACAACTATGTGACTTTCACTTTACTTTCACTTTTCAGGGCAGTCCAGTCAGCACTAACCAAGCGCACCGGCTAGCTGGACTTCGGAGTGAGCCACTACTAAGTAGGGTGATCCCACCAGGGAAAGTGAAAACTCGATTTCTAGGGGTTAATAGAAACCAATCAGGTTCCACAAACTTCTGCAGAGTTATTAGAAAATATGGGGTTCAGCCATTGACAACATTCAAACCACTAACTAGAAGAGAATGAAACGATTACAGAACAAGGCACAGACCTGAATTAGCTCTCTCTTAACCTGTCTTAACCTCTTTCAACTCTCATAGTTGAGTGGACCCAATAGGTCAAATCTGGTTTTTACAATTTGCTGAGCTTAATTCTTCGAATCTTGACTATTTAAAAGTCTCCATGTGTCACCTAGTGAAAACTGTTTGAGCTGAAAAATGTGCTATTTCGTCTATTCTGCAGGGTCTGACCACTGTTTAGTAAAGGGGAAAACACATATACAGTCTACTCCAGTGGTTCTCTGATGTCAATGGGCATTTGAATCACTGAGGGAGCAGGGTACAATGAGATGCAAAATAGCCGGGAGTACAGCCTGAGATTCTTTGAAAAGCACTTGAATCTATCCCATCTGAACTGTCTTTATAGATTATATCACAAATGTCAAAATATTGAAAGAAAGCATGGGAGAATTTGTTTCAACATTTTTTTCCTTTCTACATAAGTTACAAATCCAAAATCATAATAGAAAAAAATGAAAAATACGACAAAAATCTAAATTTCCCCAAGGTAAAAAGTACTATAATCAGGACAAAACAGGAAAAATATTTGCATATGGAAAGGGATTGTTTCCCTTTTTAATGTTGAGATTTCTTCACTAAGAAAATGACTATCAATTTAGAAAAATTGTCAAATGACAGGAACAGTTCAAGGTCATAGAAGGAAGGCTTACATATGAATCTATGCTCAATAGCATTCATAGTTGAAGAAATAATATAAAAAGAAATTGAGATATACATATGTATATATAGATACAAATAACTTTGATGATCTTAGAGGTAATATGCATTTTACCTCTAAGATCATCAAAGTTATTTATCTGCTTTTTAATGTGAAACATTGTTGATGGGAGTTAATGAGAGTATAGGATAAAAACCATTACCACATCCTGCTAGTAGACATGTAAACTGTTGCAGTGTAGTTAATGGGCAATTAAAATACATACAGCTTATGATTCAGTGAAGACCATGTCCAGAAATTTATCCTAAGGATTTATTTGCATATATACATATGTTTTCCATGTCCAGTTCTAACTGTTGCTTCCTAACCTACATATAGGTTTCTCAAGAGGCAGGTCAGGTGGTCTGGTGTGCCCATCTCTTGAAGGATTTTCCACAATTTATTGTGATCCACATAGTCAAAGGCTTTAGCATAGTCAATAAAGCAGAAATAGATGTTTATATGCAGGTCAGGAAGCAACAGTTAGAACTGGACATGGAACAACAGACTGGTTCCAAATAGGAAAAGGAATACATCAAGGCTGTATATTGTCACCCTGCTTATTTAACTTCTATGCAGAGTACATCATTAGAAACGCTGGGCTGGAAGAAGCACAAGCTAGAATCAAGATTGCCAGGAGAAATATCAATAACCTCAGATATGCAGATGACACCATCCTTAGGCAGAAAGTGAAGAGGGACTAAAAAGCCTCTTGATGAAAGTGAAAGAGGAGAGTGAATAAGCTGGCTTAAAGCTCCACATTCAGAAAACAAAGATCATGGCATCTAGTCCCATAACTTCATGGGCAATAGATNTTTTTTTTTTCCAGGGGAAATGTTATCATTTTCCATTCCTGTTTAATGAATCATGGGAATTATAGCAACATTACAAATGGCTTTCTGTGCAGGCTATTACTTTGTTTCTGCAGGGTTCTAATGGCAGGCCCGCTTCACTGAAGGCTCAGCCTGCCCCCGGCTAAGAAGAATAATGGTATTATTATAAGCAGTCCCCTTACAAGGCTCCAGCCCAGGAGGGGTGGTCACCCAGGACCTTATGAATTGGGTCTAAAGTGGGAAGCCCCGAGTGATTGATTTGGGAATTTCCCAGGGAGTCTGCNGCCTGCCCCCGGCTAAGAAGAATAATGGTATTATTATAAGCAGTCCCCTTACAAGGCTCCAGCCCAGGAGGGGTGGTCACCCAGGACCTTATGAATTGGGTCTAAAGTGGGAAGCCCCGAGTGATTGATTTGGGAATTTCCCAGGGAGTCTGCACAGGGCACTGTCTGCTGAGACCGGGCACGGCTAAGCCATGTCTCCCAGGGCTCAGGTCGAAAAATCGGTGAGGGGGTTGGAGAGGGGGAGGATGGGTGAGCGCTTTTCCTGAGCTGAGTGTGGAATGGAGGGAGTGGCAGTGAATAGGCCAAACTCAGTCCTCAAGGGATGTGGGGTGCTCAGAGATGGGGACCACAAGAGCCCACTAGCCTGGTCTTTGTCCATGCAAGCTTCCAGCCAAGGCAGGGACAGAGGAGAGAAGAAGGTGGGGTGGAGGGAGGCAGGCGTCCAGTCCTCACCCGTAACAGCCAGCTGAGTCAGGCGCAGTGCACAGAGAAAGCTGTAGGTGCAGCTGGCCCTCCCCCAGCCCCGGGCCCCCTCCCACTCCCAAGCGAGCATGGGCCATAGCCGGTGTCCTCCCTGAGAATGCCCAGGCTGCCCAGAGCAAAGGCTTGCGGCCTAGCTGTAAGAATAAACTCCACAATCTTGCCTGTTTTAAGCCCATCTCCTGCTATCTACAATGTCATTCTGTGTGTGTCTTAAAGGGTGATTTTACCACTGTAGTAGGGTCCATTTGGGGTGGCCTCCTGGCTCACGAAAACCTACCTGGCCACAGTTGATTGGCTTAGCCCAAACTGAGCCATCAGATTCTGCCCCCCACAACGTAAGGNCTGATGCTGGGAGGGATTGGGGGCAGGAGGAGAAGGGGATGACCGAGGATGAGATGGCTGGATGGCATCACGGACTCGATGGACACGAGTCTGAGTGAACTCCGAGAGATGGTGATGAACAGGGAGGCCTGGCGTGCTGCGATTCACGGGGTTACAAAGAGTCGGACACGACTGAGTGACTGAACTGAACTGAACTTGGTTAGGAACGGGGTTGATGGGCTTCACTGTTTATAAAACCAAGAGTGCTAATAAAAGAAATTGAGCTTTGAAAGCTTCAGGTCTGAGGCCTGCCCACAGTCATCATTAACCAGCTTTACTTGGAGTGTACATTGGGTGAAACACGGTCTGGCTGTAAATGTAAGCAATGTCTTTAAGATAGGAACATGAAATATTTGTACCTCTGTATAAGGGCCGTTTCCTTATAAATATAAGTACAAAACCAAAACAAAATCCAGTTAATTCTTTAAGTTTATGTTCTGGTTCTATAACATTCCTTTTAAATCATAGACCTTAATCTAGATTCTCTGGACTCCCAGGAATCTCTGAATTACTTTAGGGGATATATGAGATGCCTGAAATTGTATGTACAATTTTGTGTGGGTATTTCTGAGAAGAAAGTGTCTAGCTCTTCTCAGAGTCTCAAAGATGTTGGTAACTCCCTCACTTCATAAATGAGGTCATTTGAAATGACCACATTATGGTGTATATAGTTCCAAGTTTCTCATTCGGTCAATTTTCATTAATAAATATAGGATAAGTGATTGCCTAAAAAAGGCAAATAAATACTTGTCATTTAGGAAGAAACAGAGTTACAGTGTAACTCTTGTTTTGAAAAAGATTACCCTCAAAAGACAATTAACAATTCAAGGCTATGAATTATGTCTACCTATTAAGTGGTATGGGTGGTGGTGATTTAGTCATTAAGTCATGTCTGATTCTTGCAACCCCATGGACTGTAGCCTGCCAGGCTCCTCTGTCCATGGGATTCTCCANCAAAAGACAATTAACAATTCAAGGCTATGAATTATGTCTACCTATTAAGTGGTATGGGTGGTGGTGATTTAGTCATTAAGTCATGTCTGATTCTTGCAACCCCATGGACTGTAGCCTGCCAGGCTCCTCTGTCCATGGGATTCTCCAGTGGTGTGGGTAAAACATGCTAAAATAATTTAGAGGGGGTGGGATCATTGCCTCTGGGGTTGTTGCACAGGAACCTAAGTTGAGCCTGGGGATGCAACAGCAAAGCCTGACACGTGTTCAGCCACTGTGCCCTGGGTGTTTTCATCTCAGATGTTAAACAATGAAATATTTCTGTGTCATTGGTTGCAGTCTCCCCCCAAGCCCACCCCAGTGCCTCTACTGGCCTGGCCATATCTCTACCAGGAATTCCCAACAGTTTCCCTCCTCCCTTCACCTTCTAGAATCCAGTTAACTGTAGGATTGATGCCTGGCCTGGAAAGATCTAGACACCATTCCAGCCTTCTGGTTAGAGCTTTTCTGGGGGTTCAGTGTCCATTCTGACTAGCTATTGATATCTTACATATCACTACCTTTAAGGTATGATATGTGTTTGTTAGAAGCTCATGTATACCATCGTATGACTGAAATAATTGAAAGGAAAAGGAAAACATCTCAGGAAGGGGAAATGGCGAAAGAAACAAAACCAGTTGGTTGACAAGACTATTCTGGAGTTGGAGGATAGCTGACTAATTTGGTTGGATACAGAGAAGAAGAATGAGTGAACAATAAAGTTGAAAAGATGATCTGTAGCCAGCTTGATGAGGAAACAGTTTGGGCCTGGGAGCATGGGAAGGAGGCTGGGTCTTGCACTCTGGAGTATGGGCTGTATATTTTAGATGTCACTTGCAAATGCTTAAGGTGTGGAATGACATGATGACAGCAGAACTTTTAAAAGAATAATCTGGCAGGGGTGTGTAGGATGAAAGGGTGAAGGAATCGTTAGCAAATAAATTCTAGATGTAAATTAGCCATTATGAAAATTCCCCTCCCTTTTGGATTTCCCTCCCACNATGACATGATGACAGCAGAACTTTTAAAAGAATAATCTGGCAGGGGTGTGTAGGATGAAAGGGTGAAGGAATCGTTAGCAAATAAATTCTAGATGTAAATTAGCCATTATGAAAATTCCCCTCCCTTTTGGATTTCCCTCCCACCGCTCCCATCCCACCCATCTGGCTCATCACAGAGCTCCCTATGCTATACAGCAGGTTCCCGCTAGCTATTTTACCATGGTAGTGTGTATATGCCAATCCCGATCTCCCAGTGCATCCCACCCTCTGCTTCCCCACTATGTCTGCATGTCTGTTCTCAGCATCTGCATAATACAAGAGGGTGTGAAGAAAAAGAGACTGGCTATGGCACAGAATGAAACTGGGTGGAATATCTGAAGTGAAGTCTTAAGAAACCTGGACCATCGGGTCACAGTGTCCCTAGGAGAGGGCAGATGAGGTTAGTGGCCACAGAAAGGAGCCAGTAAAGAAGAGCATGGAAAACTGTATCGCTGCTTGGGGTATCATCAGGGTAGTAGGACAGTGTGTGTGTGTGCGTGCGTGCGTGTGTGTGTCTGTGTGTGTGTGTATTAGTCCCTCAGTTGTGTGACTCTTTGTGACCCCGGTGGACTGTAGCCTGCCAGGCTTCTCTGTCCATGGGATTCTCCAGGCAAGAATATTGAAGTGGGTTGCCATTTCCTTCTCAAGGGCATCTTTTTGACCCAGGGATTAAACTGGGTTCTCCTGCTATGCAGGCAGATTTTTTTTTACCATCTGAGCCACCAGGGACCCAGTAGAATAGAGACTAGAGCTCACATACACACAAAAAACCACTCAACAATTACTTATTTGTCTTATGTAAAGTTCATAAGGTAACATGAAAAAATAGTTGGGAGAAACAGTGAGAATATGAATGAATTTGAACTTGTTATTTGACTGACTTGTTCTTACTTGTTCTATATAATTCTAGACCAGCAAGCAAGCAAATCTTGGCTGTCCAGAGTTCCTCCTCAGCAGGCATTGCACATTTCTGGAGCACAAAGAGAAGTACAATGAACAGCCACTGCAATTATAGTCATTGCCTTGGGGACCCTGCGAGGTCCTAAATTGTATTTAAATTTTCTAGCTATTTCTCCCATCTACAATCGCCTCTCATCTCACGATTACCTCCTATTTAACAATTACCTCTGAAAATCAACTCAAAATCCAATATTAATAATATTATTTTTACGGTTACTATTCAAAAAGCATTTTTATGTACATTAGCTCACCAAACACCCTATAATTGTTAGGTAGAAGTTATTGTCTTAATTTTAAATTTGAGGAAACTAAGAAACAAATCCTTAAAAAATTCAAGGAAACATGATCAGAACTCACATTTTTTTGAGCACCTATTTTGTGTCAAATCCATCACATATGCCCAGATTCACAGAACTGGTAAGGGTCAGAGCAGAGACTATGCTTAGTTCTCTTGGAGATTTTAAAGTGGTACAATTTCCAAGACAAGCCCATCTACCAGTTGTTGTTCATCCACCTGAGAAAGCTTCGCTTTGAGTATTGGCACCAAAATTAGAGTTCTTATTCTCCCAATGATTGAAAAACAGCTGAGGTCAACCTCCCAAAGGCAATAATGTTTCTATTCCATTTCATAATGTCACCAAGCAGATCTGAAGGACACTTCTTTGTTTTGTTTTCACTGGAGATGAAGATGTTTTTCCTTTATAATTTCTCTGGAGGAGTTCAAGCATTTAGAGGGATGAATTACCTCTGGCTTTGTGTGTCCAACATCATCAGATGGCCCCATGCAGATATTTTGTTATTAAAATGAGTTCTGTGTGTGAAGTCATTCTGTCTTTTTACAGTGGACACCAGGGCAAACTATTTAGAATAAATTGAAATGAATAACTTAATGAAAGAGAAAAGAATATTCCTTTCAGGATCCCTGAATACACTAGTCCTGTTCTTTTTTTCTGGCTTCTCCTTGCTTCTTCTTTCCACTTTTGCATCATTTTGACCCATTCACCCTCATGGCTTGTTCCTTCCTTTCTATTTCAGAGTAGCTGTAATGGCAGCCTAAGTGCACACAAGGAGACTTTGTCCTCTGAAATAGATGGCATGAAAGACAGGAATTGCTGTTGTCCTGTCTACCACGGACACCAGGAAATTTCTTGCCTTCTACCAATGAACCTAGGCCAACAGGCTGGCAGACAGGACCTGGTCTGTGCTCCCTGACTGAGCCACACAGTCAGGATGCCACTGGAGGGCCCCTTCCACTCCTTCTTTGCTCTTCAGTGAACTAGTCTACAGCCTTGCTACTCAAAGTATAGTCCAAGGCCTGGCACCATCAGCATCATCAAGCAAGGTTCACAATGGAGAAACTTCACCCCATACCTGTGCTATCAGGATTTGCATGTTAACAAGATCCCCAGCTGATTCAGATGGGCATCAAAATTTGAGAAGCCCTGGTATACAGGGCATTCTCTTACCCACAGACATATTTTCTTTTTTGTGACTTTGAGACATGATTCAACAGAAATTATATACTACACTGAGATATATCTTAGCAGAAATTATGCCCCTACATATAACTGGGTACACTAAGATCAAATAGAAAACAAGTTTAACTTAGAACGTTGAGCTCTTAGCCTGACATATTTTTAATGTTCTGAATAGATTGGTGAATTTCCTTGTTTCCATGACTTCACACATTTTGTAGAGAAATATTCAAACCAGGGGAATAATCAGAAACAACTTATTCAAACACCAACCCAAATCTTGCTACTTGGCAATTTTTAGAGCCTCTCATACAGCTTCTCAGGCAAAAACAAACTATAAATTCCCAAATCAAAAATCACAGATGGTCAAGCAAATTAAATTTCTTATCACATTTCTTTAGTTGTTTTCACTATGTTTATGCACATTCTCTTAACTGCTGAACTCCCTGAGAAGTTGCATTGATCTATTTGGATGTTTTGCCCTATTCTTTCTCATTTGAGATTTTTGGTGATAACATAATTAATTTAGAATTTAATATTTTGATTTTTCCATCATTCCAAAGCTATGTTCTTTTTAAGTGCTCTGAAAATCTCCAGATTCTTTAAGCTTTTCCTCCCCTGTGATCTTAAGTTCAAGCCAAACAGATGGATTTATCCTCCTATCACTTCACCCTGAGAGAATTCTGTCAGAAGCAGTATTCGATTTGTAAGCAAAGCAGGAAAACATTAGCAACATTCTCATATTCCCTTAAAATAATTTCCATAATATAATATTGAGGTTTACTGCTTGATAACTTACAGGCTTGGATATTAAGGATCAGTGTTTATTTCTGAGCATCTATTTCATGAGCAAAACAATTATTTGTTCTTTTCAGCATTGTCCAAAGACAGTAGCTTTATTCTCTAAATACTTTAACAAAAACCAGAATTTTGTGACTGATCATTTATGTTTATATGAGAAGTTAGTGACCCAGGCATGATTTAAGAAGGTAATGTCCTTTATACATTAATTTTATTATTGTTATTTTACTTGGACTAACTTCTGTTTCTAAATGCTTGATCGATCCCACAGTATTTTATGCACTTAGTCAAACTTTCATACACTAACATGGAAACCTATTCAAAGGGGTTATAGCATTGGACCCAGAGTGTTTGACTCCTATTTCTGTATTTAATTACTAGTTAGAAATAAGTATTTATATTGCATGTACTAAGTATAATCATTTTACTGTAACTGCAGGTGACACAAAAGAAATAAAAAATGGTCTCTGCTTTAAAAGTATCTTTTTAGGTATGAAGACAAAGCAGAAGAAATATACAAGGAAAAAAACTGGAAAAAAATTCTGGCTCATGTATAAGATAGTAAGTAACAGAAGGGAATTTCCTGGTGGTCCAGTGGTTAGGACTCTGCAATTTCACTGCCAGGGCATGGTTTGATCCCAGGTGGGGAACTAAGAATCCCTTATGGTGAAGTGTGACCAAAAAAAAAAAAAAAGATAGTAACAGCTACCTGGGCTACCAGTGTCAAGCTAAATGAGCACTTTTCCTGGGTAATGCACTGTGCTTAGCCTTTGACATGTAGCAGTACCTCATTCACAACAGCTCCATTCTACAGAGCAGAAAAATGAGGCTGGGAAACTTCAGTAACTTGAAATTGGTATTCAAACCAACTACTCATACCAAACCCATGCTCTTTATATAGTACTGCCTTCCTGATGGTGAGTGAGTGAAGGTCACTCAGTCGTGTCCGACTCTTTGCGACCCCGTGGACTACATGCAGTCCATGGAATTCTCCAGGCCAGAATACTGGAGTGGGTAACAGTTCCTTTCTCCAGGGAATCTTCCCAAACCAGGGATTGAACCCAGGTTTCCCAATTGCAGGGGGATTCTTTACCAGCTGAGCCTCCAGCGAAGCCCTGCCTGATAGTAAGGGATAGAATATTCATTTTCTTTTACTTTTAAAAAACCTGTTGTCTACTATTTTATTAATTTTTTTACAGCTTTGTTAAGATACAATTGACATACAAAATATTGATTTGTTACATTTGTATAGTATCCAGTGATTACCATAGATAATACCTCCATCATGTCATGTAATTATCATTTTCTATTTGTGGTGAAAGCCTTTAAAATCTACCTTCTTAGCAACATTCCTTTACTCTAGATATTTCAATTCAAACCTCTTGAAAACCAGAATGATGTTACCCAATTCTTTTGTGGGCTTCACCAGTAGCTCAGTGGTAAAGAATCCCCATGTAATACAGGAGACTTGGGTTCAATCCCTGGGTGAGAGGATCCCTTGGAGAAGAAATGGCAACCCACTCCAATATTCTTTTTTTTTTTTCTTTGCTGCTTGTTCAATAAGTTTATTATTGTCTTTATCTGAAAAATCTTGCTAGAAAATTGTGGTTTTGTTTAATTCTCGGCAGCCTGTTCCCAAGCTCTAAGGAAGTTTGCTTTCTTCTGAGCTACCTGATCTTTCTTCTGGGCAAGTGACATTTTGGGATGGTTCTACCTCTTCTTTTTAACTTCTTTCTTAGGCTTCTTCTCATACACTGAATTTTCTCGTATTGTAGCATGAGCTTTTTTATACATCTCCTCCATCAGGTCTGGAGGTATGTTCGTTATGTACTGAGAAAATGGTTTCTTGTAAGCATCCTCATCTTCTTCAATTAGGTAATGCATGTAATCTACAACATTCTGTCCCATGATGTGCTTTCGGTGTACCTCAGCACTGAATTCTTTGCTTTCTGAGTCATAACCAGGGAACTGTTTGTGCTGTGAGGGATAGACAACCCTCCATTGACAGCTCCCTTTAGGGCCTCAAAAACTTTATTCCTGGTAGTAGTTCTGGCAAGTTTTGCATCTAGGTAACAAGTGAAGGCACCAGGTTGACCATCAATGCCTTCCACATTGTATTTATCTCCAGTCACCTTGACTTGTCCTTCATAAATTTTGTCCATACCAAACCTGTTAATAAGCCTGTGGGCCAGCAGCAGGCGAGTACAATATGCTGCAGCAAGATTTGTCAGCCCAACCTTCACACCATGTTTTGGGAGCACGGAGGAGTCTGGTAGGCTGCAGTCCATTGGGTCGCTAAGAATCGGACACGACTGAGCGACTTCCCTTTCACTTTTCACTTTCATGCATTGGAGAAGGAAATGGCAACCCACTCCAGTGTTCTTGCCTGGAGAATCCCAGGGACGGGGGAATCGAGTGGACTTCTGTCTATGGGGTGGCACAGAGTCGGACACTACTTAAGTGATTTAGCAGCAGCAGCAGCAGCAGAGCATAAGCTGCACAAACTATCATATCTCCTTCTATACAGGCATAAGAAGTCTGACAAATAATATCTCTGTTCATTACATGAACTATCATTCTGTATTTAGGTGTGTTGTACTTATTTTTATCTTGGATTACCAATCATTTCTGAGCATAGTTGTCAGTTTTGCCCTCTCCCTGTCTTCTGAATTTCACTTTGTATCTCTTTGTATCTATTCAAGTATCTCTTGTATCCTTGTTCTTGACAGCTTGAACAATCCCTATCCTGCTGAACAGAACCCTGACTCCAAGGCTTGCCACAGAGCTGCAGGACCAGCATGGTTTCTGGGGTAGAAAAGCCCCAATCCAATATTCTTGCCTAGGAAATCCCATGGGCAGAAGAGCCTGGCAGGCTACAGTCTGTGGGATCGCAAAGAGTCAGACACGCTTAGCGATTAAACAACAATAACAATTCCTTTGTATCACTCTGTACCCTGCACAGTGCTGAGCATGGATGGTACAAATGTTCCAACTTCCCCAAGCATGAACTGCAAACAGGATTACCAAAATCACGGCAACAGCAGTATAAACTTGGTGTGCTAGACCTTTTCTAAAAGAAAGAGCATAACATAAGAGGTATCAGGTGGTTTTTTCGTGGTTTGCATACCCACTAAACTCTTGGTGCCTCCCGAGTTGTTTCTTTCTTTGGGGATTTTTCATCTGAACTTTGATCTCAGTTGACTTCCTCTTGCCTTTAAGTGTGTGTGCGCGTGCTAAGCTGCTTCTGCCTTTAAGAGACAACTCAATCTTCACCTGTTCTGTGGAGGGAACATTCCCTGACTTCTTGAGGTAGAAGCAAGTCCTTTTTGTGTTCTGCTACTCCTAATATCACACTTCATAGCACATGTGGGACAGTTTGTAACACTGATATGTTTGTGTGGGGGTGGGGGTGAGGTGGTGCATTTACAGGGAAGCCTGGGAGAAGTTCATTGCCATCTAGTGGGGAGATAAATCTGTAACACAATGTACATCTCATATCATGGCTGTGTAGATTTACGTGACATGTTAAGATATATAAGTAGGTAGACAGGTAGGTAGATAGATGGAAGAAGTGTTCCTTGACCTTCATAGGATTCCTGGCTAGGTCTAAAAACGAAACTGACAAAGACAGAAGAGCAAGAGAAAAGCACACAAATTTATTTAATGTAAGTTTTACATCACATAGAAGTCTTCAAAAGGAAATGAAGACTCATGGGAATTCCCTGGCCATTCTGTAGTTAGGACTCTATACTTCCACTGCAGGGAACACAAGTTCCATTCCCAATCCAGGAACTATGATTCTGCATGCTGTGTGGCATAGCCAATTAAAAAAAAAAGAAAAAAGAAATGAAGACCCATAGAAATAGTTAGGCCTGAGTATTTTTATGCTAGATTTGATGAAGAGAGGATAGTCATGGAAGAATATAATAGGTTAGAGAATATGAGGTAATCAAAGTAAACTGGAGAAAACTTAGCAAAGCCAATTTGTTAGGATTCTTCCCCGGGTCCATTTGTCTTTGGAGAAAGAATGCTCCTTCCCTATAGGTATAGAGAGAGCCCCTCTCACAGGAGATTCTTTGAAAGGTAATAGTGGGGCGAAGGTCAGAATAACTGTTTTCGGGCTTCTATTGTTTTCCCAAACTCCTTCCATTTAAAATAGTCAATATCCAAGGTGCCATATTTTGAGGAATCAAGTCCCAGACCCCATCATTAGTAAAGCATAGTTCAAATTGCTCCACTGGAAACTTATCAAGATTTAAATAGCTGTTTTTTGAAAAACAAAAAAGAATTTAAAGATCAAGTTAGTTTGATAAATTCAAGATTAAATAAAGTTAAAATTTTAAATGTATGGTTTAATTTTTCCCTGCAATATTTCTCAAAACTCTTGATGTGCGGATGTGCATTGGGAACCTCCCAAGTGTGAATCCAGTATGCAGCATTTCCTAATCATATGTGCCCATACAATTCCTTCTTTTTTCATGCCTTGTAGAACAAAATGTAGAGTTTGATTTCATGGTTGAGAATAGAGAAAGAAATTAATGTCATCAAGGATTCATTGCCTACATTTGGATCAGCATGTTAAGTTTCCTCATCTGCAAAATGGCGATAAGACTTGTTTCATATTGCTGTTGGCAAATCAGAAAAGGTTTATAAAATGCTTAGGTGTTCTTGGTAGATCTTTGCAGTTACGACTATTAATAACAATATATCTGGGATCTGACTATTTATCTTCAGAACCTCAGTGCTTTGCAGAGTCCTGAATCTGCTGAATTGAGTTCAGACTGTTACACATGGCTCAGCTTCAGCTCACTCCCAATGGCTTCCCTCCTATCTGTATCCTTTGTCCTTTAACAATATTGGAGTCAATCTTAGATGAGTCCCATTGTGGTCATGGTCCTGTTGCTTAGTATCTTCTTGTAAAAAAACAAAAATAAGATAAAAGAAGAAATGAGGTTTGAACTAAATAATTTCCAGAGTGCATGTTCTCTAAAATTTTAAGGGATGGGATTTTCCTGGTGGTTCAGGGGTTAGGTCTCGATGCTTTCACTGCGGTGGTCCCATGTTCAATTCCTGGTCAGGGAACTCATATCCCACAAGCTTCACGGTGCAGCCAAAAATAAAATAAAAAATAAAATTCTGTGGGAGACCAGAAGTAATTCTCAAGCTGTTTCAGGTAGCGTTTTGTTGCTCTTTTGACTGGGTTGATGAGCACAAGTGTCTTCACACCACTTTATTTTTTTCAGTTAGGAAGTCCAATGTAAACTAGATTGCCATCAACATTCTTGATATAAAGGAATTTGATTTTGGTTAATCTTTTACCAGATAATATGTCAGTTTTACATATTACTATACAGCACAATCAACTAGAATTTCTGTCTAGAAGTCATTTTCATGCATCTGCTCCCTGACCTATTTACAGTAAGTGCAGCTGTGGGGTGGTTCTCTATGTAGGATTCAGAAACACTGCCGTTTTTGAAATAAACCAGATGTTTTCCATTTCAAAGAAAAAGATCTCAACTAGTGAGGTATTTGTTTACAAGCTTCACAATAATACCAGAGATTATAAGAAAAGTTTCAAGGGACATGGATCACAGAAATTAGCTGAACACCACACTTTTCCAATTTCCTGCGAAGTTACCAGAGAAACACACCAAAGTAGACTTTGTGCTGGCTGCGAGGATTTGTAGATTAAGGTTACAGTGACCAGCAGATTACAGTGAGTGTTATTGTCTGAAGAGAGACTGCCACTTTATTTGGTTTCTGCCCATTTTCCCAAAACACGTCCTGGGATACACATCCGAAGGAATGGTTTTTAAAACATGTCTTAAAATGAGTGTTTATGGAAACTTCAGGAATACTTTGGGAGTAGATTTCCTCCAAACAAACACAAAACCAACACATTTTAAAAACCGAAAGTGAAAATAGGTATAACTTGTTAGTGACTAATCATTGGAGAACAGTGATCAGTGACTAGACTGAAAGAAAATCATCCTTTGGTAGTCTTCTTCTTTTATTCTTTCTTTCTTTTTTTTTAAAGGAAGCAAACTGTTGATCCGCGGGCCATCCACTTGAAAAAGGCTGAAGGCGCTTCCGGACGAGGGAGCCCCAGCCAGGCCCCGAGGGTTCCAGCGACTACCCGCGCCGCCGGCGAGGTTTCCGGGAACCTGGGCGCGGCGCTCGGCCGGCCGAGGCGCGTGAGTGGGCGACCCCTTCCCGCGCTGCCATTCCTGCTGGGCTGGAGAGGCCGTGAGTGGGACAAGGCGGGCTCCGCGGGGCCGGGGACCTCCGGGGGCGGCGGGTCGAGGGTTGGTGGGAACGCCTGGCTGAGAGTGGGGTGTCGTTGGCTCTGCGACCCCATTCCCTGCGCCGCCCTCCTGCGCTGCCCGCTGCCGAGGTCTGGGGACCACCTAGCCGCCGAGGGGGCGCGGGGCTTTCTGCCTGCAGCCCAGGCCTCTGACCCCGTCTCCTTTGCTTTGCTTCATTTAGGAAATTGAAACTTAAAATGGTTTGTGTTTCCCCACTGTTTCTGTAGTGTCTCTGGAGAAAGTTCTTAGGAAAAGATTCCTTAGGGAGAGTTAGTCTCTTGGCAGGCGCTGGGTTTGGCAGTCGTGCCCGATTTTTCAGAACATTCAGGGATTTTATTTAGAGACATCCAAAACAGAATGTGGTGTTTCCCTATCTATGCGACACGCATAAGTTAAAAAACAACAAGAAGCAATCTTGTCTGTGCCTCTCCACCTCCTTTTTCCCCTTCCTTTGCCTCATTTCCTTTGTTTTTGCTGCCAGGCATGCGTATGGGAAGAGNCAAAACAGAATGTGGTGTTTCCCTATCTATGCGACACGCATAAGTTAAAAAACAACAAGAAGCAATCTTGTCTGTGCCTCTCCACCTCCTTTTTCCCCTTCCTTTGCCTCATTTCCTTTGTTTTTGCTGCCAGGCATGCGTATGGGAAGAGCTGCCTTAGGGAAATAGGTGGTGAACAGGTGGAGGTGATTTGTACTGTTTTTTTCATTTGCTGCCATAATAAATTACCATAGACTCAGTAAAACCTTAAAAGCTACAAATGTATCTTAAAATCATGTATGGGGGATTTCCTTGGCCGTCCAGTGGTTAGACTTTGTGTTTCCATTGCAGAGGTCGTGGGTTTGATCCCTGGTCGAGGAACTAAGGTCCTACATGCCCTGCAACCTGGCCAGATTACCACACACACACACCAAATTCAGTATAAGTCTGGGTGGCCGTCACTAGGTTAAAATCAAGGTGTTAGCCGCTCTGCCTAGCTTTCTGGAGGCTAATGGTGTGAACCTGATTTCTCATCTTTTCTGCTTCTATAGATTGCTCACCTCCTTTGGCTCAGGAGTGGTGCCCTTTCTCCATCCTCAAAACCAGCAGCATTGCATCTCTCTGACTATTCTTCCCTTGTCACATCTCACTCTGTTTCTGCCCTTCTGCCTTCCTCTTTCACTTTGAAGAAGGACCCTGGTGATTACGTTGTTCCCCACCAATAATCCAGGAAGAGCTTTATATTTTAAAGTCAGCTGTAAATTAGCAACCTTAATTCAGTCTATAACCTTAGTTCTCCTTTGCAGCATAACCCAACATTTTCACAGATTATGGGGGTTAGGATGTGGACCTCTTTAAAAGGGCCATTATTTTGCCTACCTTTTGAGTGCATAAAAGGAAAGCTATTATTATACATCCCATTCATCAAGGAGGGAAAGTATCCAGATACCAGATATGCTGTAACAAGTTCTAGGAATATTATGTAGTAGACCATTTATATGAGTTAAATGTATTATTGAGAGCTTTTATTACAAGCATTTAAGAATAGACTTAAAACAGCAGTTAAAGAACGTTGCAGTTTCTGCTTTCTGGAAATGTGATGAGAACATTTCATAGAACACTGCATGCCCCAGGTGTCCGGGGCTGAGCAAATACCTGAGTCAAGATACCAGGCAGTCCTATAAACATTAAGTGTTTTCAGTATGTGAACTCGTGCTCTGAATGGATACAGGGAAGAGGGAATGTAGGCCCTGGCCTCAAGGTCATGATCATCTTGTCATGGAAAATGACAAAAGTACACAAATAAAGCTCCCCAAAAGAGGTAATGGGGAAGAAGTAACATCATTTGGGGGAATCAGAAAAGACTTCAAGAACTTGGGGGAGGAATTTGGGATGGACATTGAAGAACAGTAGGATTTCATTAAGTGNAGAGGTGGAAGACCAATTTTGTCGATCCAGTTAGGAAAGAGGTGAGCAAAACTGTGGAAGAGGTGCTAACAAGGTGGGCGGTGGATTCCTTCTCCATCTCTCTGGACCAAATTATTTTAAAAGGCTCTGTTCTGGCCTCTTAGCCTCTGCTTTTGCTCACTTCTCATCTATCCTTGACATAGTGGTCAAAGGGCTATGAACACGCATCAGATCACATCACGTCCTTGCTCAACATTCTTTACTCTTCACACTACCTTTAGAGGGAAGTTCACTGTGTTTAAGCTGGCCTTCAAGGTTGATCCCAACCTTTTCTTAGGCCATATCAGGTTATCCAGGTCTTCTAAACCAGGACCAAATTTGGTTTTCCTGACCAATGCTCACCAACTTTTTTCTGCTTCAGAACCTTTTATTATTGTGCTCTTTCTATCTAGAATGATCTTCATGATACCTTCCTATACCCCAACCCCACCAACACACACACATACATACACACAGACACACACCCACTCACACACACACACCACAGCATCATTCCCTCTTTCACCTCCTTCTCATGATTTAGGTCCTTGGAGAAGTTTTTACAGACCTCCTGTCTAAAGTGCTGCTGGCCTCATTCCTCGCTCCATCCAAGCCCTTGACTCTTCTTCATCTCAGCCCTTTGTTTTCTTTATACTTCTCATCATGGGTACAGTCTCCATTGACTCCTAGTACCCAGAACAGTGCCTCATTCAGGGTCCCCAGTAAAATTTTATTGGGTAAATGAGAAAATAAACAAAGATATAGGTAGTATGTTATCTTCATTTTGGTTTTTTCAAATCTCTTGTCACTCCCTAAAATAATATTGTTGTTTCTTTGCTTACTTTTTTATTCTCTGGTTTCTCTACTAAAAGATAAACTCCATGAGAATGAACATTTTGCCACAGTCGCCTTTCTATCCATGGTGTCTGAAACTTGCCTGGGATGTAATAGGCTCACAATATTTGCTGAATGACTAAATTAATAAATAAATGAATACTTGAATCCCTAGTATCACATGCATCCCTAGATCAGAATAAGTGCTTAATAAATGACAACATACTGTGTCATTTCTCCTTATAATTTAGTAACAATTCAATTTTGATCCATCATGGTATAATTGATTTTCATATAGTCAAAGGCAATAACAGACTAAATTTTCTAGATAGTCACTTTCAAAGACAGGAAAGTATCCTTTGCATCACCAAATCTTTACAATTGTCCTCTGCTTCAGGTCCTGAACTGGAACATCTCCTCCTGGTATGAGACTCTGAATCACCTTTGCCTTAAGCTTCCTCCATTAGCTTCCCTCAGGACCAATGAAGATCAACTTTGGGACATGTTTTTAGAAAAATAAAAGTCATGTGCCCTTCAAACAGCTGTTTTCATGACCAAATTCCACTTCAGCTCTTTCAAGTATTGCCTATAACACTCATAAAAGAAAACAAATCTCTCCTGACACAACATTTTGACCAAGTTCAATCTGATTATTCATGTTATTCCCAATTTTTTTTTTTTTTTGGTTAGAAAAGATAAACATGGTCTCTGGAAAAAAAATAATAACACAATCAAAAAAGAACCACCCAGGCCCTTCCAAGGCCCAGCCCTGGTTTCCAGATGCTCTCCTTTTTCAGCTTGGTTTAATTAAAGCTCCATATGTCAGCAACCCATCAACCTCAGGTGTGATTCAGATTGCCCCGGAGCATCAGAAAGCCTGCCAAACTACCCAAGCATGAGAGCACAGTTGAGAAATGTACTCCCTAGAACAAAACCCATCATTACAAGGAGAAGGCTTGTTGGGAGGAGAAGGAAAGTGGTTATCTCCCTCCCTGCTTTGGATTTAGAAACATAACAAAGAGAAATTGGTTCAAATTTAGTGTCCTAGATCGGTGACCATGTTCTTGAGAGAAGCACAGGACTTCTGAAGTCTAACTCTTGGTTGCACTTGGCAACCTCTCAAACTCCGGTCTTGGAATGCAAAAGATGCTGAAAACTCTCCTGTGCCTGTATCTTCACACAGTAGAAAACTCACAGCATGCTTGTTTATTCTTCGTCTTTTCCCCCTTGTTGTGTCAGATCTAAACTTTTTATAGTGCCTCTGGGTCTGCAGTTAGACCGAAAAAAAAAAAAGCAATTAGCTAACAGAGTTTGCTCGCTGCAGTAGCCAGAACTTGAAAGACAACTCCCAACATGATCCAGTTTTAGATGAAAACCAAACTCCTGTGGGAGAGTGGGAGAGAATTCTCTTTGAATAAACAGGGCCCTTGCTCAAGAGCTCAAGTCCAGAGTGCACAAGCCCTCCAAAGACAGTGAGAAAGAATGGAAATACTCCCCCCTAGTTCCACAGTATGGAATATCGGGCCCCCAGTAAAATGTTGAGCACACTGGGAGATAGTCAAGGACAGGGAAGCCTGGTGTGCTACAGTCTATGGGGTTGCAAATAGTTGGACATGACTTAGCAACTGAACAACAATAGCAACTGACATGAATGGGAATCCTGGCCAATCTGGAATTTTACTTCATGCACCTAAAATAAAAGTAGTACCTACACAAAACCAGTTCATTCATAGAATTCTAGGTATCACTAAGTATATTTGCTCCACCACATTTCCAAGAGTTATTACCAGAGCTTTAGGTATTGTGTGAATGGAAGACTAGTTCACTAACACTTATTTGACCTGTGAGCTTCCAGAACAGAAGATTTGAATTGGCTTATATCCTGGACTGAGTGAACTGACTGGTTGTCTTCAGACCATAAAGAGAAAAGCTGAGCATCTTACAGCTCGCAGTGATGCAGGTGAGTTAAGCAGGGTCTATGGTGTAATTTGCTTCTTGAAACACGTAGAGAAGCATGTAAAACAACAAAACACTGAAGCTTTTCGAGTGACCTTTATGTACAGAATACAGAGCACTGTGCAACCAAACAGGATGGTTCATCACTGGGATGTGGGATGTGGTTCCCTAATTACCCAACCATGAAAAAGAATGCATTTGAGGTGGGTGAACATCGAGCCTATTATACAGAGTGAAGTAAGTCAGAAAGAGAAAAACAAATATCATCTATTAACACATATATATGGAGTCTAGAAAGATGGTACTGATGAACCTATCTTCAGGGCACCAAAGAGGACACAGACATAGAGAACAGACTTCTGGACACAGTGGGGAAGGAGAGGGTGGAGCAAATTGAGAGTGTAACACTGAAACATATACATTACCATATGTAAAATTAGACAGCCAGTGGAAATTTGCTGTATGATGCAGGGAGCTCAAATCGGGTGCTCTGTGACAACCTAGGGGGTGGGATGGGGTGGGAGGTGGAAGGGAGGTTCAACAGGGAGGAGACATATGTATATCGATGGCTCACTCATGCTGTTGTATTGGAGAAACCATTACAATATTGTAAAGCAATTATCCTCAAAAATAAATAAATTTTTAATTCTGGTTTCCTCAGTGTGTATGCCCAGCAGTGGGATTGCTGGGTCATAAGGCAGTTCTATTTGCAATTTTTTAAGGAATCTCCACACTGTTTTCCATAGTGGCTGTACTAGTTTGCATTCCCACCAACAGTGTAAGAGGGTTCCCTTTTCTCCACATCCTCTCCAGCATTTATTGCTTGTAGACTTTTGGATGGCAGCCATTCTGACTGGTGTGAAATGGTACCTCATTGTGGTTTTGATTTGCATTTCTATGATGATGAGTGATGTTGAGCATCTTTTCATGTGTTTGTTAGCCATCCGTATGTCTTCTTTGGAGAAATGNCCCCTCCAGCATTTATTGCTTGTAGACTTTTGGATCGCGGCCATTCTGACTGGTGTGAAATGGTACCTCATTGTGGTTTTGATTTGCATTTCTCTGATGATGAGTGATGTTGAGCATCTTTTCATGTGTTTGTTAGCCATCCGTATGTCTTCTTTGGAGAAATGCCTATTTAGTTCTTTGGCCCATTTTTTGATTGGGTCGTTTATTTTTCTGGAGTTGAGCTGCATAAGTTGCTTGTATATTTTTGAGATTAGTTGTTTGTCAGTTGCTTCATTTGCTATTGTTTTCTCCCATTCAGAAGGCTGTCTTTTCACCTTACTTATAGTTTCCTTTGTTGTGCAGAAGCTTTTAATTTTAATTATATCCCATTTGTTTATTTTTGCTTTTATTTCCAATATTCTTGGAGGTGGGTAATAGAAGATCCTGCTGTGATTTATGTCGGAGAGTGTTCTGCCTATGTTCTCCTCTAGGAGTTTTATAGTTTCTGGTCTTACATTTAGTGATTCTTTCATTAAGAGTGGTAACAGCATTTACTAAGCCCTTTCTAGATGCCAGGCACCATGCCAATTGCTTTCTCTACAGTTTGTCATGTAAGACTCATAATAACCCTATGAAACAGGTTGAATCTTTGTCCCCACTTTACAGATGAGGAAATCCTGGACTCAAATCAGGTTAAGTAACAGTCCCACCTTCAGAGCTGGAATTTAAACCTGCATCTGACTCCAAAGCTGTGTTCTTTGTACTTCATGCAGCCTTCCCTTGCCTGAGAAATATAGAAAGATACAAAAGAACAAGGTACTGAACTTGGAATAGGATCCCATCTCCTACCTTCAACAAATCTAAAAGATGCTAACAAAAACAGTATAGAGGTGCCTTAAGAAATTAATAATAGAACTACCATATGATCCAGCAATCCCAATTCTGGATATATATTTGAAGGGAAAGAAATCATTATCTCAAAGAGATAGCTGCACTCCCAAGTTCACTGCAACATTATTCACAATAGCCAAAACACGGAAGGAACCTAGGTTTCCATCAAGAGAGGAATGGAATTTTTAACAACATAAAATAGATAGATAGATAGACAGAAAGGTTGTTCAGTCACAGAAAAGAAGGAATTCCGCTGCCTGAATAAATCTTGAAGGCATTATGCTAAGTGAAATAAGTCAGACAAATATTATACGGTATCACTTATATGGTAGAATCTAAAAAAAGTAGAATGCCAAGGGCAGGGTGATGAGGGAAAATGGGGGAGAAGTTAGTCAAAGGGTACAAACTTTCAGTTATAAGTTAAGTTCTGAGGATCTAATGTACAGCATGGTAACTATACTATATTATATACTTGAAATTTGCTGACAGTAGATCTTAGACATTCTCTCACACACAGAAAAGGTAATCATGTGAGGTAATAGATGTATTAATTAACTTGATTGTGGTAATCACTTCCTGATGATACATATATATTAAATCATCACAGGGTTACTCTAAATAAAGCTTCTATCATACACAAAAAGGGTCTTCCTCTCAGATTTGGGAACTGCCTTCCTGCCAGTTGGTGCACTGATTGGCCTGAAAAGGTGCTTTCTCATAATGCAAGAACACTGTGTTATAATAAACGGTACTTTATAAGCATCCAAATCATAGCAAGCTCCCACTGTGTACTTCTCTAAATTCTGTAGCAGCATTAAGTAAAAGGCGAAAGCATTCATATAATTTGGAGAGAAGCAAGCATATGTTTCAATCTTCTTTTCCTAAGTAGTGATAGGAAAACCATTAGCCTAAATTTGGAACCTACTCAGTTTTCACCATGTAGGAGAAAAAACAAAGGTTTGCCATTCAAAGCTCATATTCACTGATTCCTGAGGGCTCTTGAAATAACTTGCTGGTTATATTATTAGGGGTTTGGGTGTTGTTTCACTCCAAAATGACTTTAAAGTTTTAAGAAAACACTTTCAATATATATTCTACCTGTTTCTTAACCCAAACCTGTGAAATAGACAAGGAAAATACTATTGTTTCAAAGTTACACATGAAGAAACTGGCTCAGAGGCTTAAGATCAGCTGTCTATACCCAATGGTAGAATCTAGATTCAAACCCAGGTCTTCCAACTACTGATCCTTTTTCTGTTCTTAGTGTGCGTCCATGCTCAGTCACTCCAGCTGTGTCTGACTCTTTGCAACCCCATGGACTGTAGCCAGCCAGGCTCCTCTGTCCATGGGATTCTCCAGGTAAGAAAACTGGAGTGGGTTGCCATGTGCTTCTCAAGGGGATCTTCCCCACCCAGGGATCAAACCCAGATCTCCTGCATTGAAGGCGGATTCTTACCCACTGAGCCACCTGGGAAGCCCTTCTGTTCTTAGCAGTATCTCCCAACTCAACTTACTCATGTAAAAAGTCCTCAAAGATTTTTGCCACAACTTCTGCTCTATTATATACTTCAATTTTTCTTCAAATCTCTTTTCCATTGAAATGGATTTATTGAAACAGTAAACTTCGTTATCAGTCCCCCAGAGGAAACTAAGTCAATATTTTCCTAATCCCTAGTAAAATAAAATTTTAAATGTCAATCTCTGTACTGTGGTTTGGGACACAGTACACTCTTCCAGACTTAGGACACTAAGACCAAATCTAAATGGAGTTCCATGTATAAACCCTTAAATTGTGAAGAAATGCACAATTCCACAAATAAAGATAACTTTATGATTTCTAACATAGATTCATAACAGAGATTATGTTATAGATTAATAATCAGAGATTATTCATAACATAACAGAGATTGAAAAAGGAAACTCATCAGTACAGATTCAGATACAATCTGCTTCTTGGTACAAATAGAGGAAGATTCAAAGACATATCTTCATTGAGAATCACCAACAGCATCAAACACTGAAAACTTTATACTTTAGTGGTAGTCCCTCTATATCTACTGTACAGTGTGACTGATCATTCATCATCTTAACTTATGTATGTATCAATGTAAAGCCAAGTTTGCAATCCTAAAATAATATGTAAATATGTATATGCAAGTATACAACCCTCCAACCACTCACGTATTTAAAAGGGCACAAGGACTTCCCTGGTGGTCCAGTGGCTAAGATACCACACTTCCAATGCAGGGGGCCCAGGTTCCATCCCTGGTCAGAGAATTAGATCCCACATGCCACAACCAAGACCTGGAGTAGCCAAATAAATAATAAATAAGTAAAAATAAAAGTGCACATTACTAGCAAGCTGGTTTAGTACTGGAGTGGGTTGCTATGTCCTTCTCCAGGGGATCTTCCCGAACCAGGGATCGAATCCAGGTCTCCCGCATTGGAGGCAGACACTTTAACCTCTGAGCCACCAGGGAAGCCATATCATTGGAAACCGTATCATTTCAGTTTCATTTTTTTAAAGTAATCATAATCATGTAATATTTCTCTGTCAACAGTGCAAAATCAGCCTGCTGATTTAAATCATTACCTCTGTTTAGATATTACACCAAAGGTCATTCATTCGCTGGTAAATTTTTGACTTTAGAAACTAGTTCTCCTTAAGAATGCTAAGAATGTCTCTTCTACAAGTCTGTAGTGAACACTGCTTGACAGAATCCGTTCTGTATCACACTGGGAGAGAGAACAGAGCAGGCAGAAAGCTTAGCAATGGGGCATGGAGCCAATTCAAAATCTCCTCCTGCCACCTCTTTCTCCACATTACATTTTGGTGCCAAAAGGAGAGTGGCAACAACTGGTTTAAGGAGAATGATGGCAACCAAAAGTTAGAAGCTGATTTTCGCAGTATTATGATCAGACTACGGTTTCAATGGCATCTGAACAGAATCATATTGAAAATAACAACCATCTTAGAAAAGAAGGAAGACTCAAACAGAGGGGGTTACTCCATGCATCTCTCCTTCCCACCCATTGCCTACTTCCCGCCCTTGGGAATGACTCCAGACACCCCCTAAGGGATTTAGCTCCCCTTTTGTTTCAGACATTTGGAGCCCGGTTTGGAATGCTTTCTCCACAGAGATCTCAAAATAACACTTTACGCTCAAAATGGCCCACTGGGGACATGCTGCTTCCAGCAATGCAAAAAAAGAAAGTGGGTTGGGGGGCAGAGCACTCTTATCAAGTCCCTGCTAAGCTCCAGGCTTTGTGCTAGCCCTGGGTGGTTCAACTGGTAAAGAATATGACTGCAATGTGGGAGGATCTAGGTTCGATCCCTGGGTTGGGAAGATACTATTCTGGCCTAGAGAATTTCATGGGCTGTATAGTCTGTGGGGTTGCAAAGAGTCAGACACGACTGAGCAACTTTCACTTTCACCTCACTTTGCAGAGGTCATGATNATGACTGCAATGTGGGAGGATCTAGGTTCGATCCCTGGGTTGGGAAGATACTATTCTGGCCTAGAGAATTTCATGGGCTGTATAGTCTGTGGGGTTGCAAAGAGTCAGACACGACTGAGCAACTTTCACTTTCACCTCACTTTGCAGAGGTCATGATCTAGAGGGGGAGGTTGATAAAGCCAAGACGGCTTTGATCACAGAAACTGTTATACTTGATCACAAGTATAACACTTGATCTGTTTAACTTGATTACAAGTATAACACTTGATCTGTTTAACTTGATCACAGAAACTGTTATAACTTGAAGCCCCATTTGGCTTCCACACATGTGTCAGACCCTTTGATATCACATTTTCTTCCAACAAAATGACTGCACAAGTGTTCTTGCACATTAAAGTGTGTGAGCCCATATATTCACATGTATAGCAATCAGAAGAATTCCCCTATNACTGTTATAACTTGAAGCCCCATTTGGCTTCCACACATGTGTCAGACCCTTTGATATCACATTTTCTTCCAACAAAATGACTGCACAAGTGTTCTTGCACATTAAAGTGTGTGAGCCCATATATTCACATGTATAGCAATCAGAAGAATTCCCCTATATGGCTACACATGGTCTCGGACCATTTCATCTTCTACTTTTGTTGATAAATTCTGTAAGGTTGGAGACTGGTGGGATGGTAAGGAGCAGCAAAATTTGAGCTGCAACTAGCAGAAATGGGAAACGTCACCACTGTAGACTAGAGATTTCTAGAGGGGGACTCTACATAGCATGGCAACAAAGGAACCATGACTGTGAGGAAATTTTGATAAGGTTCATGTCAAGAGTATCTGGCTTTATTATGCCCTTGTCTTTTGTCAGTCATATGATTGCCTTTCACCAGGTCATTTCTTTCCCTCTTTCCAAATAAGAACTCCAGTACCAAAGGAGCTTTGAATTAATATAAACTGGATGATGATGCTAGTGGAGGGAAGGCCATCTTTTCAGTTAGTACAACCAACTTGGCAAAATAGACATGAACATATTTTAATAAAGATTATTTTTCAGGACAAATCTTGGCACAAATACCCACTTACAAATCTCATTCAAGACACTGACCTTTCTTACAGCTAACAAACAGATAAAGGGAAACTCATACTTTTCATGAGACCATGGGTAATGTTCCTTCCTAATTTCCACCTTGGCTCTCACATTCTTCCTGTGAGAGTCCAACCTCCTTCCTCTCTCATCCACAGCCCTTAACATCTTTCCCAACTATTGTGGCATTTACTCACATAGAGCTGTAATTGCATTGTGGATACTTTGCATATTAGCCTCCTTAGCAAGATTGTAAACACCTAGAGGAGAAAACAATGTCTGTATATTAGTCATCCCTTACACTGAGCATAATATACACTAAGTATTTTATATCTATTATCTCACTTAATTCCTGCAAAATCTCTGCACAGGAGGTTCTTTTATTATGCCCATTTTACAGATGAGGAAATTGAGGCACAGGCAGGTCCAATGCCACATATTAGCAGAGCTGGGATTCAAATCTATATCTATCTGATGGACTCCAAAACCAGTACTCCTAACCATAATACACACAAATATAAAACATTTGCCCATCCTCAATCCTACCATGTTTAATTCCCTTGGACAGACTTAGCAATTTAAGATTTGCTGGCGCTGACTCAAACTACACTTTCATTTTTTTTTTAACCAAAGGGAGATCTTGCCTTCTCATCGCCCTGATGATGCTGAGCATGACTGGCTTATGGAACTTGTAACTGGATAAGAAGTTTTACATTTCTTAATTGTTGCTTCCAATTTAGCATTTGCCATCAATGAGTAGGGATTAGCACCGATCTTTTACTTTGGGGCAGGAGTTAGCAGATTCAACTTCAAATGGGTAAGAATCAGATTACAAAAAAAACAACAGTAAGATGTTGTCAAGGGACCGTGTCTAATTCACCTCAGTATCCTCCACAGAACCTAGAAGAGAGTCGTGAGAACCACAAAGCCAGACAATAAAACAAAGAGACTGACCTTACACGTCTGCTTTCCCAGCCCAAATGGTAGCACACAAGAAGAGAGGGACAGCTCATTGATCGCTAAGGCTTTCAAAATTCATTTTCAGATCTCAGTTTTCATTTGATTTTTGATTCTGAGAAATCAGCAAAATGAGATTCTAAAGGCATTTAAATCTGAGGAAAAGGAAAACTCATTTTTTTTCCTCTTTAGAGTTTTCGCCTAGGGAGGAATTCTTTTTAGATGCCAAATTACTTTTCNTTTGATTTTTGATTCTGAGAAATCAGCAAAATGAGATTCTAAAGGCATTTAAATCTGAGGAAAAGGAAAACTCATTTTTTTTCCTCTTTAGAGTTTTCGCCTAGGGAGGAATTCTTTTTAGATGCCAAATTACTTTTCTAAGTCTATTTGGCATATTTACACAAACTCAAGAACTATTTTTTAAAACCTACAAAGAACTTATATATATATTTTTTTTAATCACAAAATAGAAAAGTCTTGATATATCCTCTATGATTAATTCAAACTTGGTTAACAAGTGTTTTCATTACAGCCAACTCAAATATTATGCAAGTAATATAGATTATCTACAGATGAAAAACTAAAATTTTGATGAACTCTATACCCCAAAACTTGATTTAAACCGATAATTTTAAGTTTACACAATATGTTGCCTGATAGGTAGGAAAACTGATTTGAATCCAGTCACTCCCTTACTTTTTGTGTTCACTTTGTGCTAATTAGTATTTAAATGAGTCAAAGACAGGACAAAAAGAGGTAAAAATAGAAAGGCTTGAATAAATTGAGAGAATAGCGAAGTAGCTTTTTTAAAACTAGAACACTTTGTATTCTTTAGCAAACCATTATTGACATTAAGAAAAATGCAACCTGNCTAATTAGTATTTAAATGAGTCAAAGACAGGACAAAAAGAGGTAAAAATAGAAAGGCTTGAATAAATTGAGAGAATAGCGAAGTAGCTTTTTTAAAACTAGAACACTTTGTATTCTTTAGCAAACCATTATTGACATTAAGAAAAATGCAACCTGGTTACACGTAATGGCTTTCCTTCACCTTTCTTTCTAGCCAACCAAAGAATTTAACAAGATCACATAGACATACAAAATTATTGCAGATAATTCATTCATGCAAGAAGAAATTAGACTATGTGCCCATCAAACAATTTAAAACCCGCCTCAGATCTTGGTTCCCACTCCAGTAATGACATAAATCTTGTTGACTTTTTTCTGAATTTGAAAAACAGAACTATAACATACCTTGCATTCTTAAGCAGAACAAAATGTAAAATGCACTGATGTTCAACAGGTATACAGATTGAGCCAGCTACATTACTTACATTCCATGAAAACAGAAAAACCCAAAGGTCCTGTTTGTGTCATTTGAACACAACAGGACAAGTCTATTTCATTAAAAAATCTCTGTAACCTATAAATCAGACACTCATCATTTTCCACACTGGATCCAACCACTGGTCTACCCATTCCATTAATTTGCTTCTGACAATGGAGTAAAGAAAACTGGTGGGCCTCATTTTGAAAACCAACCTTTAAAGGAGCAAAGACACACCTTTCTATAAATACTTTCATTTTCCATAATCAGTGTCATATTGCATCTATCCATTAATTGAAATTCTGCCTTTTTTTCTCTTTTTGTGGGTAGGGGAAATTGGGGGGTGGACTTCGTTGGTGGCTCAGATGGTAAAGAATCTACCTGCAATGCAAGAGACTTGGATTCAGTCCCTGGGTTGGAAAGATCTTCTGGAGAAGGAAATGGCAACCCACTCCAACATTCTTGCCTGGAGTATCCCTTGGAGAGAGGAATCTGGGAGGCTACAGTCCATGGGGTCGCAAAAAGTTGGCATAATTGAGCGACTAACACTTTCACACTTTTATTCTCACACTTTCTGCCTTTTTTGAATATCCTCAGATTATACCACTTCATAATGCATTCTAAAGCTATGTGAAATAAAGTGAGAGCTCCTTCGATTTTTCTTTTTTTTTTGGAGAAACTGCNGCCTCCCTGTCTATCACCAACTCCCAGAGTTCACGAAAACTCATGCCCATCAAGTCCGTGATGCCATCCAGCCATCTCCTCCTCTGTCATCCCCTTCTCCTCCTGCCCCCAATCCCTCCCAGCATCAGAGTCTTTTCCAACAAGTCAACTCTTTGCATGAGGTGGCCAACTAAGACTAGTTGGAGTTAAATTATGTAAGATCTGGGATGAATAGCTAAAGACTGCAGTTGTTGATCCAATAAAAACTACTCATATGTATCTTAAAAATGCTTTTGAACCCTTTCGAACTTACAGAAAAGTTACAAGTAACAACTTTTCTTTTTCCTGAGTTATTTGAGTGTAGGTATCATGACCCCTTTAACCTGGAAGTCTTGAGTATTTATTTCGTGTAAAAAAAAAAAGGTGTTCTTTATGTAGCTACAATACAGTGATCAAGATCAGAAAATTAATATAGGTACATTAATGCCATCTAATCCTTTGATCTAATTTGAATTTTGCCAGTTGTCCCTATTATATAGTGTATAACAAACAGAACTAAGAATTGTGCATGGTGTTTAGTTACGATGTATCTTTAGCCTCCCGTCTGGGACAGTTTCTCAGTCTTTACTTGGCTTTCACGTTCTTAACACTTTTGAATAGAACAGGCCAGTGTGTCTCCTGTTTCCTCATTCTTAGATTCAGCTTATGCATCTTTGGCAGGAATATCACAGAAGTCTTGCTGTGTTCTTGGTGGGCCTATCATATGTCAGATAATTTTGATGTATCTCATTATTTACTTTGACTACTTCATTATGGTGGCGTCTGCCTGGCTTCTTCACTAAAATTTACTCTTTTCCACTTTGAAATTAATACGTGGTTTTTGGGAAGTATTTCTTTTGTTTGTTTGTTTTTGTTTTGCTTTAAGAAGCTTTCTTCATAGTGACCTCCTAACTAGAAACAACCAAATACCCACCACTAGGAGAATGGATAAACCAAGTATGAACTATCCATGTAAGGAATACTACACAGCAATAAAAAGGAATAAGCTACGAATACAAGCAATAACATTAATAAATCTCCAAAACATGTTGAGTTTAAAACTCTAGCACATATAAAAGGATACATGCTAAATTATTCTACTTCTGTGAAGTTCAAGAATAGGTTGCTCAGTGTAAGGAAACTTTAACACAATTTAAAAATATCATTTCTTGAGTACAAACTATGTCCCTAGCATTCTTCTGGTACTGTTCCAGTATCGTTCTGGATGAAGTAGGGCATATTTTCGAAAGCAAAACAAAAATCACTGCCCTTGTGGTGCTTGTATTCTCGAAAATCAGCTTGATATGTTCAATGCAAAAGGGCAAGCTGATAGTTACCTCTACTGAAGTTGTTGATCTCCTTCAGGGCTGGTGAGTGCCAGAACTGGTGAGTACTCAAAACACCTAAGTGATTGAGNTTTTCGAAAGCAAAACAAAAATCACTGCCCTTGTGGTGCTTGTATTCTCGAAAATCAGCTTGATATGTTCAATGCAAAAGGGCAAGCTGATAGTTACCTCTACTGAAGTTGTTGATCTCCTTCAGGGCTGGTGAGTGCCAGAACTGGTGAGTACTCAAAACACCTAAGTGATTGAGATTGCACAGGAATTTGGTTAGCAGTACTTGTGGGTAAGTATTTTAAGCTACTTAAATGGTCCTTTTTTTCACAAAAATATCAATTTATCTATCTGTTTTAGTATGAAGTAGATTTAATTATTACTGTCGTTTATCTCTATACTTAGTCAGTTCCCAAATTTTTTCAGTAAGAACCCCCTCAAGCTTGACTCGGTTCTTGTGACATATTCTCATCATTCTTTGAGCACTTCTTGCTTTCTGGCATCATAAGACGCTTGTCTTATACTTTTCTTGTCCCAGTTCTAGAAACAGCCATTTCTCTGAAAAGCCTTGGTTCTTAGTAGCTGAGAATGGTATTAGAAACCAAATTCTGGATGCTAAATGTGCTCATTGCTATTGTCTTTGTTTCCAGGCCCTTTTAGGAGACAGAACTAGGAAATATCACATATATGCACACTTATACCTATATTTAAATTTCTGTACTTTCCTATCAATCCATCAGAAATCATGAGATTATACTGATATCTCCAGTTCCATTTCGTAGCATTAATTCTGTTTTTTTTTTTTTTTTCCCTTTCCATATTTACAATCACCTTCTCTGACAATGAAGAACCTGGCTCCTATTGTCCTCCACATATTTACTTACTTGATAAATCATGTTTATGTACCTTTAGCCACTGGGAGCTCCATGCTCATCTTGTGTTTTCCTGCCCTTTTGAGGGCTCCTTTTTGCTCAAAGGAGATCCTTTCATTGGAAAATAGTTTCAAAGCCAAGGTCTGGGTGCTTCATGACTGCTGCTGCTTCTTTTTTTCCTCTGGTGTTGCTGAAAAATAATCGACATACCACCACTGTATAAGTTTATAGCATGATGGTTTGACTCACACATATTAGGAAATGGTTACCATATTAGGTTCAGCTAACATCCATCTTGTAATACAGATACAATAAAAAGGAAAGACAAAAAGATTTATCCTTGTGATAAGAACTCAGGAACTTAACAACTTCCTTATGTATTATAGCAGTGTTAGCTACAGTCATTGTGATGTACATTGCGTATCTACTTCTTATTTATCTTATAACTGGAAGGCTGTAGCTTTTGACCACTTTCCTCCAAATTACCTTCCATACCACCCTCTACCTCTGGTAAGCACAAATCTGATCTTTTTCTTCTATGAATTTTATTTTATTCTTTTTAGACTCTATATGTGAGATCATACAATATTTGTCTTTTTCTGTCTGACTTAACATCATGCCTTCAAGGTGCATCAGTGTTGTTGCAAATGGTAGAATTTCTTCATTTTTTTATGGCTGAATAATATCACAGTGTATATAATCAATACACACACACACACACACACACACACACACACCCCACAATTTGTTTATCTATTCATTCATCCACTGATGGACACATAGGTTATTTCCATGTCTTGGCTATCGTAAATAATGCTGCAATGAACAGGGGATTCAGAAATCTATTCAAGTTAGAGTTTTCTTTTCTTTTGGATATATTTCCAGAAGTGAAGTTGTGAAGTTACAGGACAATTTTAAACTAAACAGCTTCTGTGCAGCAAAAGAAACCATAAAGTAAAAAGACAGCCTATAGAATGGAAAAAGATATTTCCAAACTATATATCTGATGCATGTATACATGTATATGTACAGTGCTTAGTCATGTCAAACTCTGCCACCCTTTTGACTGTAGCCCGCCAGGCTCCTCCGTGCATGGGATTTTCCAGGCAGGAAAATCCAGTCCATTGGAGTGGGCTGCCATTTCCTTCTCCAAGGGATCTTCTCAATCAGAGATCAAAAGCGTGTCTCCTGTGTCTCCTGCATTGCAAATGGATTCTTTACCTGCTGAGCCACAGGCAAAGCTGCAGTATATCTGATAAAGGATTAGTATCCAAAATATATAAAGAACTCATGAAACTCAATACCAAAATATCTAATAACTCAATTAAAAACTGGGCAAAAGGACTTAAAAAGACATTTCTCCAAAGAAGATATATGAAAGATCGATAGGAACATGAAAAGATGCTCATCATTACTAGTCACTGTTGCTGCTGCTGCTAAGTTGCCTCATTCGTGTCCGACTCTGTGCGACCCCATAGACAGCAGCCCACCAGGCTTCCCCGTCCCTGGGATTCTCCAGGCAAGAACACTGGAGTGGGTTGCCATTTCCTTCTCCAATGCATGAAAGTGAAAAGGGAAAGTGAAGTTGCTCAGTTGTGTCCGACTCTTAGCAACCTCATGGACTGCAGCCCACCAGGCTCCTCCGCCCATGGGATTTTCCAGGCAAGAGTACTGGAGTGGGGTGCCATTGCCTTCTACTAATCACTAGTGCAATGTAAATTGGAATCTCAGTGAGATAACATCTTACATCTATTGGAATGGCCATCATCAAAAAGACAAGAGTTAACAAATGCTGTGAGGATGTGGAGAAAAGGGAAGCCTTGTGCACTCTTCATGTGAATGTAAATTGGTGCATTCACTATGGAAAATAGTTATGGAGAATCCTCAAAAAATTGAAAGTATGATTACCATATGACCCATTTTTTTGGACACTGCTTGGGTTCACGCTGAGTAAACTAAACCATAATTAATTTTTTGCTAATCTTCTATTGTATTTTTAAAGAGGAATACCTACCTGTCTTTTCTGTTTGTTCTATAGGAATAGTGAGAATTTAGTCAGTTGAAATCTTGGGAGATTGTGTTACTAGACACATTATTAATATGCTTCTAAAACAGTAAAAATAGTTGTGATATTCTTTGTGTCATATTTGATCTGGGACTTCTCCATTTTGGTAAATTCATATGCAGGCAAGAGTTCTTACTCTTTTGATGCCAGTTTGATAAAGCCTATGAGCTTTTCTCAAAAAGTTTTTTAAGTAGTCTAAAACAAAATACAGAGAATTATAAAGGAAACCAATTATATTGAAATATGATTACCAGTGTTATTTAAAAAGCAAATTTTAAATTTAGTAATGTATACCAGTATACCGATACCTTCCCAGGTGGCGCTAGTGGTAAAGAACCTGCCTGCCAGTGCAGGAGACCCAAGAGGCTGGGGTTCGATCCTTAGGTCATGAAGATCTCCTGGAAAAGGGCATGGTGGCCCACTCCAGTATTCTTGCCTGGAGAATCCCATGGATAGAGGAGCCTGGTGGGCTAAAGTCCATGGGGTCGCCGAGTCGGACACTGAGCGACTAACACTTTCCTTCACTTTCCACTTTACCAGTATACTACAGTTAATTCTAAGACTGTATTCTTATGGTCATGAGTTTAATAGCTGTCATAATTTTGAAGCAGGGTTAAGCCCAAGCAATGTTTCAGGCTATCTGGGAGAGTTAAAATATTTTATGAAACTATATGCCGTCCTGGTGATGCTTTAAAATTTAATTAACTAATTAATGAATGTTTGGCCGCACTGGGTCTTCACTGCTGTGAGGGCGTTTCTCTAGGTGTGGCTAGGGAGGGCTGCTCTAGCTGCAGCGCGTGGGCTTCTCGTTGCGCTGGATTCTCTTGCTGCAGAGCATGGACTCTAGGGCACATGGGCTTCAGTAACTGACTTTTGTCACAGGCGCTACAAGTACCATGCAACTTGTTGCCTATATTCATATTTGAAGAGAATGCCATTTCGATCAGAGATTTTTAGAAATAAATACGAATTTTGTTTTTCATGTTCTAGTGTATGAACTCAGGGGAAGTTTTGTGTAAACCTCTGTTATCATAGAGGAAAGGTGTTTGGAGATATTTTCGCTCCATTACATTCTTGGAGTATAATAGGAGAATTAAATATTTAAATTAAAGCCTTTGGAAAAAGTCTAGAGGACTGAAATAATAGTGTTTTAAAGTGGAGTGTCATATCATGATTGAGATGAGAACTACAAAGGAATGTTAATACCTATTATGTTCTATTATGGTATTGAAATGCAAAGGATTTTTAGAACCTTTTAAATATTTATGGATGTGAAAGTTATTTGAAATACAGAATTTGTTTGAATGTAGTTCACATGATAATGAAGACTTTGGTGGTAGGGGAAAAGATATAGCAAAGAAGAGATGTTTTATCCATAAAAGGGTAAAAGATATTTTTTCCTCTTGACTTTGTGTGTATGTACCATTTTTGAAGTATTTATTTATTTTAATTGGAGGCTAATTACTTTACAATATTGTGGTGGTTTTTGCCATATATTAACATGAATCAGCCATGGGTGTACATGTGTTCCCCATCCTGAACCCCCCTCCCACCTCCTTCCCCATCCCTTCCCTCTGGGTCATCCCAGTGCACCAGCCCTGAGCACCCTGCCTCATGCATCAAATCTGGACTGGCTATCTATTTCACATATGATAATATATATGTTTCAATGCTGTTCTCTCAAATCATCCCACCCTCGCCCTCTCCCACAGAGTCCAAAAGTCTGTTCTTTACATCTGTGTCTCTTTTACTGTCTCACATATAGGGTCATTGTTGCCATCTTTCTGAATTCCATGTATATGCGTTAATGTACTGTATTGATGTTTTTCTTTCTGACTTACTTCACTCTGTATAATAGGCTCCAGTTTCATCCACCTCATTAGAACTGATTAAAATGCATGCTTTTTGATAGCTGAGTGATTTTCCATTGTGTATATGTACCACAGCTTTCTTATCCGTTCGTCTGCCGAGGGACATCTAGGGTGCTTCCAAGTCCTGGCTTTTGTAAACAGTGTTGCGGTGAACCTTGGGGTACACGTGTCTCTTTCAATTCTGGTTTCCCCGGTGTGTATGCCCAGCGGTGGGATTGCTGGGTCATATGGCAGTTCTATTTCCAGTTTTTAAA
>SJYV01041202.1:358425-382239 GCA_006410875.1 Neotragus pygmaeus | reverse complement strand
TTGCAGTCCAAGGGACTCTCAAGACTCTTCTCCAACACCACAGTTCAAAAGCATCAATTCTTCGGAGCTCAGCTTTCTTCACAGTCCAACTCTCACATCCATACATGATCACTGGAAAAACTATAGCCTTGACTAGATGGACCTTTGTTGGCAAAGTAATGTCTCTGCTTTTGAATATGCTGTCTAGGTTGGTCATAACTTTCCTTCCAAGGAGTAAATATCTTTTAATTTCATGGCTGAAATCACCATCTGTAGTGATTTTGGAGCCAAAAAATAAAATAAAATCTGACACTGTTTCCACGTCTATTTCCCATGAAGTGATGGGACCAGATGCCATGATCTTCGTTTTCTGAATGTTGAGCTTTAAGCCAACTTTTTCACTTTCCTCTTTCACTTTCATCAAGAGACTTTTTAGTTCCTCTTCACTTTCTGATGTATAACATTGTACAAATGTTTATTCAGGTGATCATATTTATTCTGAGACTATCTAGTGTCTTTCTTTGCCTTGTTCAGAGAGAGAAATTTTGCTTCTTTAACTCATTTGGAAAAATGAGGTTGAGGCTCTTTAAATTTGGACTGTTATTTTATTTTATTTTTTAGAAATTAATTAGTGAAATTATAAAGGAAAATATTCAGTTAAAGGAGGAGATCCAAAAACTTGAAGCTGAGTTACAAGAGACCACCAGGACCTCCCAGGTACCCCTTTAATTATTTTTGTATCTCATTTTTAACAGATGCTATTTTTTTTTTCAGAAAAAGAAATTTAATGATACAGAAGTCATTTCTAAGACATTATGATCATTCATGTCACCACTGTTTTCCAAACTGAAAACAACTCAACTCTCCCTCCATAGTAGAATGAATTTCTAAATTGGGGTGTATTCACATAATGGAATACTGCACAGCAATGAAAATGAACAGGCAATAACTATATGCAATAATATGGATGAGTTTCATAGACACAGTGTTGAGCCAAAAAAGGAAAAACAGGGTGTATCATATACTTTGACTTAAGTAGAGCACAAAAGCACCGTGTTAGAAGTTAATATGGTGCTTACTGTTAGAGGCAGGTGGAAACTGGAAGGGAACCCCAGGGGGCTTCTGAGTTGTTGGTCTTGGGTGATTCATCTGGGTGCTGGTCACAGGTGCATGATCCCTCCATAAAATTTCATCTTGCTATATATTTATGCTGGGATTCCCTGGTGGCTCAGATGGTAAAGAGTTTGCTTGCAATGCTGGAGACCTGAGTTCAGTCCCTGGTCCTCAAGATCCTCTGGAGAAGGAAATGGAAACCTACTCCAGTATTCTTGCCTGGAGAATCCCACAGATGGAGGAGTCTGGTGGGCTACAGCACATAGGGTCACGAAGAGTCAGACATGACTGAGCGACGTCATATACTCACTCACTAACACATTTATGCTAATGCATGTTTTAATGTTTATGTATACATTAATACAACACACACAGCCTCCCAGTGATGGTCATTATCAATCACTTTTGGATCAAATTCTTGGTCTTCTCGCTAAGTTTTTTCATTGCTCTCCTCATCCAAGTAATAATTTAAGTGCTTTTCACAGTTAAAAAAAAAAAACATTGGAAGAGTATCTTCACCATTTAAATTCTTTCTTAATTTTTCCTTTGTTTGAATTAGACAGCTCTCACTCCTTTTTTCTTCATCAAAACCCAGACTGTTAAAACACTTACTTTAAAGCATTGTCACTTTTTATTTCTGAAGTTGGGGGTAGAATGTTAAATATCAAAAGTGAGGTTTTTTGTGTTTGTGAGGTTTAGAGAAGTCTCTGTTAAGATCCTGCATAATTTTTAGGCCAGAGCTAGAATCACTTAATTCTACAACCCAAATGGGCCTTGGGAACCCAGCCAGCTCAGTTGATCTGCTTCACAGAGGACTGAAAACTGGGGTCTAGGGACCACGAGTGCATTGCTCCCTGGCATGGTGCACTCAGGACTAGAAGCAGGCATTCTCACTCTCACTGGGGAAAGCTCTTGACACTTCTGGGTATACTGGATGTTTCTCTGTTATTGGGAAACACTGCCTTTGCACACTGCAGATTGTTTTGAAGTCAGACTTAGGTAATCAGAAATTCTACCGAAGTGACACGTCAAATTGTAGAATAAATGTCAGATTAGACCAAATGACTCATTAGCCGTTTCTAATCTTTTCATGATAACACTTTTTCTTGCAAGATGTAAAATAACCGTGAGAAATAGAAATGAAAACACGTGACTCATTTGTGCATTTATGTGTGACTATACTGTCTGTTCAGGCCTTCCCTGGAAGCTCAGTAGTAAAGAATCTGCCTACCAATACAGGAGACATGGATTTGGTCCCTGGATCAGGAAGATCCCCTGGAGAAGGAAATGGCAACCTACTCCAGTATTCTTGCTTGGGAAATCCCATGGACAGAGGAGTCTGGCGGGCTATAGTCCAAGGGGTTGCAAAAAGAGTCAGACATGACTTAGAGACTAAACAACAAAGACCTGTTCGTCCTAGTGATTTTCAGCACCTAAGTATAACCACTTAACTTTATCCTCCAGATTTTTATTATTATTATTTTTTACAATTCTTGCTAGTCGTGTCCCTTCACATTTTTATAAACCTAAGTTGTGGGAATGGTTAAAAGTTGATGGACAGGTGTTGAGGAAGGGGGAATTTAAATTTGATAAACTTTAAGTCACTGAACTGAATTTAGGGGTTTCTCTTTGGATGACATTACCTGAGTTTGCTGTCAAAATAACTGCAGTATGCACCCATGTCTATTTCATACCTCTTTGCAATGAGACCAAAGATACTGTGCAGTGATTCCTTTGTGAAACAACCTATTATTGGCATAGTTGTTTAGAAGATACTTTTCTGTAGGAATGATGTAGGTTTAAGAACCAAACAACACACAATATTGACCAGTTTAAACGTTGATTGATTAGAAAAAGTGAGAGACTATATACTTACAATTTCATGTGTGAAATAATATTAAAGGATCAGCATTTGACTGAGTACCTTTCTGGGAAGAAGCAATTACTAGTGATATTAAATAAGATCACACTTAGTGTTCTGCGAGGTTCTGAAGTCAGTGGAGAGTGAACTATTGGATGGTGAGATCACATTATCACTGGAAGGACTTAAGTTACTTCTTGTGTTGATTTTAATCAAACCTTTCTGTTTGAATTAGATTAATGAGGATATTTCTGAAACAAAGATAAAGTTCATATCTGTGGAGAATCCTGAGAGTGACAGCGAGTTTTCAAATATCTCCTATTCATGTCAAGTGAGCTCAAAAGTCCCTTATGAGCTGCAAAAAGGACAAGCACTTATTACCTTTGAACAAGAAGAAGGTATGACTCATGTTCAAAAACTTGACCGTGTTACCTTTAGAAAGAGCTTTTGTAGATATTTGGTCATTGCTTTAGAATTTTTATATCACTTCGTCTCATCCTCATAGGGGTGCCCTGAGGTAGGTATGATTATCCCTGTTTTACAGACCAGAAAACAAGACTCTTGAGATGTCGAGTGATTTGACCATGATCACTAGCACAGAATGTCAGTGCTCTAGAAATCAAAACCATGTTGTGATGCCCAATACCAGCATTTTTATACTACTCCTGCTACCTGCAAATGATAATACTAGTAATAATGTTTCAAGGTAGTAAAGCAGAGAGTTCTGACAGACATGATCTCATTTTATACTCACATGACTCTGTAAAAGTAATAAGATAGAGATACTATTTACATCATTAAGAAACCAGATTCTCAGATGTTTAAATGATTTATCTAAGTGCACAAGGCGTGAAAATGAAAAGAGCTTTGGAGTCAAAGATTTGGAGTGGGACTTGATGTTTGCCATGGTGTGGAACCCTCTTGAGAACTGGGGCACCTTAATGAGAATCTGGCTTTGAATGCCAGCTTTGCCTCTTTTTTTTTTTTTTTAAACAAAGCAAAACAGCACTTTATTTATGTGTTGACTGCGTCGAGTCTGAGTTGCATCACTTGGGATCTCTGTTGCGGTGCGTAGGCTTAGTTGCCCCTCAGCATGTGGGATCTTAGTTTCCCAGCAGGGCGTCCAACCCATGTCCTCTGCCATTGGAAGGCAGATTCTTAACCCCTGGACCACCAGAGAAGTCCCAGTATTTTTATTTATTTGTTTGACTGCACCAGGTCTTAGTTGTGGCATACGGGATCTAGTTTCCTGACCGGAACCGACCCTGGGCTCCCTGCATTGGGAACAAAGAGCTGGAGCCACTGGACCGCCAGGGAAGTCTCCAGCTTTGCCTCTTTGCAGAAGTGTAGTTTGGGTTGGGTTCTTTATAAATCTCAGGTTTTTATGGCAGGCCTTGTGACAATGCCTAACTCATGGGGTTGCTTTGAATATTAAATGAGAAGTGTTGAAAAAATACTTAGCACAGTATCTGATACATAATAAACACTTAATAGATGTTAGTTGTCTTTATTGCTCCATGCTAGAAATTTTTCAGCTAAGGAAACAAAAGCTTGCTTGCATAAGGTCCATACAGGTGACAAACAGCCGAGCTGAGAACCAAACCCCGAGTACCCTTGTAGTTTCTAATGGACCATCATTCCACTGAGCAGGCCACCATCTGGGCCTCTGTTCTCAGGTTTGTCAAGTGATGAGTGGGATCAGATATTCACAAGCCCTTCCAGTGCTCAGGTACTGGGAGTCTATGATTATAACTCATGTCTCCTGATGCCTGGCTAGTTACTATAGCCTGAAAATAAATAGAAAGGCATTCTGGCAGGTCACTATATGCACACACTCTTTGTCCACCCTGGCTCCACCCCTGTAGCTGCGGATGGAGGGTGAGGTCAAGAGCCCTGCTGGCCGTTGGCAGTGGTCACTGGGATATAACTGAAAGATGGAAGTGAGGTTTTGGGAAGTTGGGATCCCGCATAGAAATCACCTGGGGATGCTGAGAATAAGATTCTCTTCAGAGATAGCTGTGTTACTGCTTCCACCCTTGGCATGACTCTGACGTCCTGCTCCTCTGGGACTACTTTGGGTTTCTACACAAATCAATGGGAGTTGGCTTTTGACAGTCAGAGTCACAGGGTTGAAATACAAGTAGCGGCTCTCAGCTGCGTCAGATCACCAGATGTTGGAGGTTTGGGGGGCGAGGGAGAGGTGGGGATTGGGAGGGAAAGGTCATCATCTAAGTATTACTTATAGTTGGCCTCCTCTGTTATTGTTGCCTGTTGTCATTAACAACAACAAAAACGCTATAATTCAAGTTATGGAGTCATATCATGGTACGAGGCATCTGAATTCCCACATGACATGCCCTGTTTTCCAGTCCTGTTTCTCTCTTTCTCTGGCTGTGGTGTGCTGTCTGGTTGTCATAAACATATGTGAGGTTTATAAGCCCAGGATTGGGCATCTTTTGTCTTCATGACGTATTAGAATAAACAGCTCCAATATCAACAAGTAAAGTGTTATAAACTCTCATGTCACACAGTTTAAAAAAGCACATACCCACATTCATTTTAAACTGACATATAGTTGCTGTTAGATTGCTAATGATTTTTGGCAAAGTTATATTACTGAGCCTCTCCTATTTGCACCGATAAATTAGATTTGATAGTTTTGTGGTCAGTATACCAAGGCTATTGACTTTTTAATGAACGATCTCAAGAGCATTTTAGTAAAAGTAGAATTCTTTGTTAAATATGACCCACCTTCCAAAAAAAATGAAGACTCACTCTTTGATATTTAAGTCGATGTGGTCTTTAATATGTAATCTTTGGGAAAGACAGAGATAAGAACAAATATTTTTTTCCATGGTGCTCATAACATATTAAGAAGTGAGAAATGATAAAAAGATTAATTGTCAGAATGACACTGACCTACAAAAGTCTTCCCCGCTTACTCAGCCTGGAAGAAATTTCTGGCTGTGCTTTAATGTACTGAGGGAATTCACTGATAATTCTGTCAACAGTGGAAAGGAGGGGTGTTGACTGTACTGAATTTCCAAAGGATCATCAGGCTTATCTCTTAAACTCGAGAATTTCTACATTGTAAGTTTTTGCTGATGTATTTTGGCATTAATATATCCTAGTATGGTGGCAACACCATTATCATTTAGAAATCCTAAGAAAAATGCAAAAATTAGATCCCTGAAAATTAAAGAAAAATTGGAGACTTCCCTGATAGCCCTGTGGTTAAGAACCTGCCTGCCAATGCAGGGGATGCAGCTTTGATCCCTAGTCTGGAAACTAAGATCCCCACATGCCCTGGGGCAACTGAGCTGGCACACCACAGCCACCGAGCCCACACTCTAGAGCCAATGCGCCACAGCTAGAGAGGAAGCCCCCCTTGCTGCAACTCAGCATCACCAAAAATAAACANCGCCAGGCTGTCACAGAGCACCACGCTGAGCTCCCTGTGTTAAACAGCGACTTCCCACTAGCTATCTATTTTACATATCTATTTTATTTTCAGGGCTGCAGTCTCAATTCCTCCCACCCTCTCCTTCCCCAACTGTGTCCAAAGTCAAGTAATTTTCAATAAAAAAAAGTCTCTTGCTCTGGTTAGTTCTTAGGGCTTCTCCTGGGTTTATTACATATGATAGAAATCCAACCATACAATTAAAAGCCATTGCCTGATTAGGTTTTTCCATGATAAAAAAATACATGCTTTTTAAAGAAAATTGAAATAATAAAGAACATTAATTTAATAAAAAATGAGACATTTCTTTAAATTTCCAAACTCCCTTTGTCCTGTTATGTAGTTATGGTTAGGTGAATGTTTTTCAAAATCTTTCCGGAATTGCTAGGTAATATGGTAATTCTATATTTAATGTTTGAGGAACCGCCATACTGCTTTCCACAGTGACTGCACTATTGCATTCCTACCAGCAATGTATCAGGGTACCAATTCCTCCACGTTCTCGCCAGCAAGGGTCTGCACTCTTAATCACTGTACCACATTGCTGATTCAAGGTGGGCTGGTGAGAGGAGAAAAGAAGGGATCAGATATTCTTAAGAACTGTTTCTGTCAAACTTTATGCAATCTTGACGCATTAGCTGTTTCCCCTCTAGGAGAAAAGAGCTTCTAAAAATAATTCTGATTATTTTTTATGTTGGAGAAAATCGATGAATTCTTTTTTTTATTTGCATTCATGTTTTCTGGATGACATTCAGCACCCTTCCACTTTTGATTAACATCATTACAGAGGTTTATTGAATGTCATGTATAAGTTACAGTAATTTTATATATATCATAGTAATATGGTACTTTTCTATAAATCTCTCAATACAGATAGAGAGTATTCTAATCATATTTTTCATGTATACTTCTTGAAAGATTGGGAAATACTGGGTTTTGTTAGGGTGGCTGGGTTACCTTTTGCAGATGGTTATCCCATTTTATGTAGCTCAAGGTGGGTCTGTCTGAGGCCTCTGTAGCACACTGTCCATTGACGGACTAATAGTGTAAGACAGATTGAACTATCTAAGTCTCGTTATCATTTGGCCTTATGTTTTTCAAAACTATGTGCTGTGAATTGTTCAAAAGCGACTTTCAGTTCAGTTCAGTTGCTCAGTCGTGTCCGACTCTTTGCGACACCATGAACCGCACAGCATGCCAGGCCCCCCTGTCCATCACCAACTCCCGGAGTTTACCCAAACTCATGTCCATCGAGTCNTGTGCTGTGAATTGTTCAAAAGCGACTTTCAGTTCAGTTCAGTTGCTCAGTCGTGTCCGACTCTTTGCGACACCATGAACCGCACAGCATGCCAGGCCCCCCTGTCCATCACCAACTCCCGGAGTTTACCCAAACTCATGTCCATCGAGTCGGTGATGCCATCCAGCCATCTCATCCTCTGCTGTCCCCTTTTCCTCCTGCCAGAGTTTCTTAAAAATTAATCACTCAAGTCACTGTTTACTTTGACATTCTATTCAAAGGAAGTTTTACCTTTGGTTAAAAATGTTTATGATAAAGAAGAAAATGTCTATAATAAAGAAGAAAATAATTTTTAAAAATTTATTTCTAGTTGCTGACAAGATTTTGAAAATGAAAGACTATCCTCTTTATATAAATCAAAACTGCCATAGAGTTACGGTTTCTCCATACACAGAAACACACTTGAAAAAGTTTCAGGTAAAGTCATCTCTTTTCTTTCATTTTGGAAGCTAATTGCTTGACTCCCCATCCCCACAAAAATAAAAAGTTATGATTTTGTTTTCATTTGAATCTTATTAATGAGGGATATCAAAATAGTCTCTTCATATCTGCTTGGTACAGAATGATTTTTTCTATTTTAAGAATATTTTTTAATGTAAAACTGTACCTTATTTAATTGACTGTGGCATATTTTTATATGTGGAGACATAGCTACATTTTTCTCATGTATCTACTATCATTGGGCATTAAAAATGGTTTTCCCTTCTTATTTTCTCTGAATTCATTATCTTTACTCCAAACCTGCTGCTTTTTTCTGTTCCTAAAAGAAAGATCATCTTTTCTGTTCCTAAAAGGTCATCATGATCTACCTAGTCTACCATCCTGAAAACTAGAACTCCTGCCTAACTCTTGGTTTAGCTTCACCTCCAACATCCATTTAATCACTCAATTTTTTCACTTCCACTTCTCACTACTTCTCTAACCGGTCTCTCTGTCCATAGAATTGCCTTCCTTTCCTCCACTTGTCACAATTCTTCTAGAGTTATTTTTCCGAAACTCACGTCTAACTCTGATATTGAAAAATCTTCCCGAGGCCCCTTGTCTCTCTTAGGATAATGTGCAAAATATTGAGCAGAGCTTATGAAATGTAAAGTTTTGCAATTCAAAGTTCTTAGAAAACTGCTATTGATCTTTTATTTTTCTGTTTTCCTCCTTAGGTATTTTCAGGAGTATCTAAGAGGACAGTGCTTCTGAGTGGATTGAAAGACCTTCAGATGACAGATGAAGAAGCTGTAGAGGATTTCATTAGCATTCACTTTCAGCGGGAGAAGAATGGAGGTGGAGAAGTCGAGGTGGTCAAATGTTCCCTCGGGCAACCTCACACAGCATACTTTGAAGAATAGACTCATGGAATCGTATGAAAGTTAGAGCTTCTGAACCCAACTTCCTGTCAGTGCCTGACAAAAACGAATGTCCCTTTCCTTAAAAAAAAAAAGAAAAATGTAATTCTTTAGTATTCGTTTGTTCTTAGACACAAAATATATTTCTGTGATTTTAAGTTCTTTGTTTCCAACTGTGCTGCATGTTTACAAATGCAGTAACTGTATTAAAACAGTTTTGTTCATAAATGTTGTGGCTGGGCGCCGTGTCTGTTGAAAAGAACCGCAAGTCACCCAGTTGTCCGCCTGCCATGTCGGCTCCGTCTGTCATAGTCTTGTGGAATCTGGTCTGTTTTGGCTCTGGGTCCACCAACATGCAGACTTGACTCTTAACATTTCCCCAAAGACATGTTGCATTTAGCAGTTTGTAATTTCTGTAAACTTACTGACTTCTCAAGGAACTTCAAGAGCAGTGCTTTTCCACTTTCCCCAGCATTTCATCACAGCCCCAAAGTCTTCCTCAGAGCTGAGTGTGGTCTTTCTCTTGAACTTTCACCCAGAATGCCAAGTGTCCCCTGATTCCTTTCAAGACATCTCCCCTCCAAATTGAACTTGTAAATACTGGAATTTTCTTTTACACTTATAATGTAAGGAGTCAGTTTAACGGACTGAAAAACTTTGGAATAAAGAGGTTAAGTGCAAATCTAGTGACTCATCACACATCTTGGGAGATGCTGGGAATGAATGTGTGCACCATACCTACTGGTTAGGGGCTTAAAATTTAGCTGAGTTTATTATCATCACGCTGTTTTTAACCTGCAGAAATTAAATGGGAAAATTCAAGGTTCCTATCGAAGAAGGTAAAATTCGCTTTGGTAAAGAATATTTGGACAGTTTTAATCCTAATATGTTTCATGAAGAGCCAACAGCAGAATTAAATTCATATTAAAATGATGGCAGAAATGAAATGCTTTTAGAAAAGATTATAGACCTGTCCAATGCTGCCTGCCATCTAAAATAAATAAAAGGCAAACCTAAAGAAAAAAAAATGTTGGTTTTGCGTCTGATGTTTTATTTTTAGGTTTTAAAGTTGTTACTGTGTGTGTGCTCAGTCATGTTTGGCTCTTTTGTGACCACATGAACTGTAGTCCACCAGGTTCCTCTGATCATGGATGTTTCCAGGCGAGAATACTGCAGTGGGTTGCCATTCCCTCCACCAGGGGATCTTCCTGACCCAAGGATTAAACCCGTGTCTCCTGCATTGCAGGTGGATCCCTTACCGCTGAGTCATTGGGAAAGCCCTTGAAGTTGTTATAGTAGCATCAGAAATATTCATTGCTCTCATATTTCTCTTTGGAATAAGAAATGGTACCTAAAGACTGGGCAGTTTATGATAAATCTTCGTGTTCACCATTTTAGGGGAAAAAAGATCTCTCATTTTGTCGATTGGTCTTTGGAAATAGTAAGATTAGTTCAAGCTTCCCAAAATATTAAGAAGAAGAATTTAAAGAACCTCATTTAATTTTGATTGGCACATAGCACAGAGGGGGTCATTTTGAATCTGTAGCAGACTACCAATCAGAAGTAAATTTTTCCTAATATTTACAACAAAGTTGGACACTGTCACTTTTGTTCCTCTGGGGGCCTTCTTCGGGCAGTACAATGGATAATTTAATTTCATTTAAAATTTTCCCAATGGTTTTGATATGTTACTTATTCTAGAAAATTATACTTTTCCTTTGAGTTCTTTCACCATTTCACCTAGTGTGATCTGACCGAAACTCAGAAATCAAGCATTGACATTCCTGCTTATTTCCAGAGTTTGAGAGATTTTACAAGAGGAAGGTTTTCTTTAAAAATTTACCAAAAATATACAGTATTGACCATTTAATATATTGCATATAATGTTAAGAACCCTTTGATTGTGTGTCCGGTGTGAGCTAGCACCACTTATTAATGTGTGAAAAGATTTTGTCAGTATATGTCAAGAAAAGACAGATATGTGAAGGTACATGCGCATTTTGCTGTTTGTAGACTTTTATCAGTCAGGAGAGGCTAGGTCACACTCAGATAACACGACCTTCGACATCTTAGAGACCTAGCAGAATAAAAGTATAATTCTCACTCAGGCTAAACATCCAGCAGAGATTGGTAAGGGACTCTGTCCTGATCACTTCAGGCCCCATCTTGAAGCATGCTTCCAGAATCAACAAGGTGGGGAAACCGAAGTCTGGAAAGTCCTGCACTAGAAATTAAATGCTGTGACCCGAAAGTGACCTGTTATTTCCTCTCATATCTCACTGGCCAGGAAGTCACATGGCCTCACTGAAACATAAGGGGACTAGAAAATTCTGTCTGATAAAAATGAAAAGAACCAGCTATAGCTGAGCCCAGAATACTAATAAGGGTAGTCTGTGCTATCCTACTGGTTATCAATATTTGGATTACTCTTCTTCACACACAAAATACACTCACCCCATCTCCAAGGTAAAAAATCCTCAAATTTCACCCAGTCATAACATCAAACTCAAGGTGCAAAAACTCTTGGTGATATGTGGAAATTTCTATATCAAGTCTGAGAGAGCCCCCCATAGACAGTAGTAAGACCAGAATAAGATAACTGCTCTCTTGCATTTGGAAAAGGAAAGAATGGGAGGCACAAAGCCGTCCCTGGGCCAGAACCATTGTGAAATCCTATGGAGTTTTTGATTTGACTGTGACTCCCTGGAAATTTGTCTTTTGATCATTGTTCTCATAGGTCCCGGACCTTCTTCTTTTTCCGTTATTCTCCTGGGCCATATCTAGAATGGACATTCATAATAAATTTTTCTTGGAGGCTGAAAAGCTTCCTCACTTGGTACACTTTCTATGATAAATGTCTGGGACCAAGTATTTAAAGTTTTGAACAGTCATAGTTTCTTTACTTGGGCCAGTGGCTGGTTAGCTGGTATATTTAAAAAACTTAATAGGCTTTTTCTCTATTAAAATAGACTAAAGTCTGGTCGGCTTACATATGCTAATAACCATACCTTTGGTTTTGCTTTCCTAGACTTCTGTTTTTAGCTGTGCTCAATTGTGTCTGACTCTGACACCCGCTCTGTCCATGGGGATTCTCCAGGCAAGAATATTGGAGTGGGTTGCCATGCCCTCCTCCAGGGGATCTTCCCAACCCAGGGATTGGAACTCAGGTCTCCCTCATTGCAGGCAGATTCTTTACTGTCTGAGCCACCAGGGAAGGCCAAGAATACTGGAGTGTGTAGCCTATACACTCCTTCTAGAAGGAAGCCTATTCCCTTCTGCAGAGGAACATTCTGACCCAGGAAGTGAAACAGGGTCTCCTGCATTGCAGGCAGATTCTTTACCAGCTGAGCTACAAAGGACGCCCTCCCTCTCTTTTTAGAGTAGCTATAATTCTATGCTTTTTTGGCTCCCTTCTTCTCTCCCTGTCTTCACTTGATTTGAGTCAATCAGGCCACTTACAGTTTCTTTTCCCTGAATTAGTTTGTCTAATTGAAAATGTTTATTGAATTCCACAACCTTAATTGCCAGTTTTACTCTGAGGGACCTTAACTTGTTCAGATTTAAACCTTGATTTGATCACTGATTTTATCCTTGCAGAAGATCTAATCAGCCTTTTTTACTCAAAGGTCTTTTCAGTTTTATCATTTAAGAATGAAAAGGATTTTATGTCCAACTCTGCAAGTTCCCATAGTTTTGGATTTTATTCCCCATTTTTCTGGCTTTCAAACTGGCCAATTCTTTGTTAAGCTCATTTCTTTCTTATATTACTTTGTTAAACTCACTGAGATATATGCTACTAATTCTGGTTTTCACATTGTCTTAAAAAAAAAAACCAAAAAACAAAAAACTACAAGCCAATAGGTACATTATCTGCCTTCCAAGCTATCATGTGTGATGGTTTTACCAAATGTTTTCCCACTACATAAAATGGACTACCACCCTAATCCCTATTTTCTAATCATCTGCTGCTTGGACTCTGAGCCAAAGCCAAGTGTTTTGGATTGTGTTGTGGATTGTCTTTTCTTTTTTTCCCACCTACAAGATCTTTTGGAGGAGGAAATGTCAACCCAACCCAATATTCTTGCCTGGAAAATCCCATGGACAGAGAAGCCTGTTGGGCTACAATCCATGGGGCTGCAAAGAGTAGGACATGACTGAATAATTTCAGAATGCCAATTTCTGTATTAATTGTGTTAGAATATGTGATGTTAATGTGATAAATTATCTCTAAATTTTAGAGACCTAAAACAACAAAAGTTCACTTACTGTTCATGCTGCATGTCCATGATGGGTCGACAAAAGGAATGCCCCTGGTAGACACTCAGTGACCACCAGCTTTATTTCTGGGTGCAATGCCAGAGAAAAAGAGTTTTGAAGAGTCTCAAACTGACAATGAAATTCTTGGTCCAAATATGTTCCTTCTATTCACAACTGAACTATAGCTACATATATGGCTCCACCCAACTGTAAAGGAATTTGGATATTCAGTCCCATCATATAAGGCAGAAAGGCAAAACTATATGCTGCTGCTGCTGCTAATTCGCTTCAGTTGTGTTCGACTCTGTGCGACCCCATACACAGCAGCCCACCAGGCTCCCCTGTCCCTGGGATTCTCCAGGCAAGAACACTGGAGAGTGAATAGCATTAATGATATCTAGTTGATACTTAAAAGAAAAGGACGCTTATTCTTGAAAAATACACAAAGTATAATGAAGATGATAAAAATCATTAACAATTTACCCTCATGGATAATGGAAAATATTTTTATGTCCTCTTTTCTAGTTTTTAATTTTTTTTATCACGTTACATTTAATCTTATGAACATATCCTAGGCTATTATTTCCCCAATTGTTTGACATTAAGATTGTTTCCATTTTTTTCACACTTAGATGTGGTAAGTTGTACATAAACCCTTGTATATCTTGTTACACAATATCTTTCTGCATTGCTGACTTTATTTCAAGGTGATATTTGTTAGGTTGATATGTTGAGGATCTTAGCTTATGGCTTTTAAGTTAACTTTTAAGAATCTTAACTTATGGCTACAATTGCTTTCTGGAAAGGTAGGCATCAGTCTATACTTGTACAAATTGTGCAATGAAGGACTATCCCACTGCTGCATTTCAGCACTGACTGCTACACCTTTAAAAATAACTTTCTTTCCAGCCTATCTTTGGAAATCTTTACAATGAATACCACATCTTAAGAAGATAAGTAATTATCAAGATACAGGTGACATATCTTGTAATAGGCTTTGTTTTTGTTTTTCTGGTATCACAGATTAAAAACATTCGGAAAAATGTAAGCCAACTTGATTTTACTTAAGCTGTGAGAGGGCAAAAAAGTGTACTGAGATAGGTGCCTTTCTAACTAGGGCCTGTAAGAGGTTAAGTGTTTTTCTTTTGGATGTAGTTTTAGTAATAAACTGTCAGGATTATTTTGGCCACATTTGGAGTCATGCTTCCTCAGAGACAGTCTGGCACGGTGTGGGAGAAACAAGTTTTCCTTAAGCCTCTTAGGGTGCCTGGCTGGATATAAAAATTAAATTGACAAAGACAGATTAAAAGAAGAAAAGTATACACATTTATTTAATATCAGTTTTGTGTGACATGCTGCTGCTGCTAAGTCACTTCAGTCGTGTCCGACTCTGTGCGACCCCAGAGACAGCAGCCCACCAGGCTTCCCTGTCCCTGGGATTCTTCAGGCAAGAACACTGGAGTGGGTTGCCATTGCCTTCTCCTTTTGGGAACCTTCACAAGGAAATTAAGACCAGAAGAAACGGTTACACCTGAGTGTCTCCTTGCTAGAGTTGAAGAGTGATGTTGTAGAAGAAGGGCAATGATAGGATACAGAGTATCAGCTACTGTGCTTCCCCGCTGGCTCAGCAGTAAAGAACCTGCCTGCCAGTGTAGGAGACAAGCGTTCAGTCCCTGGGTGGGGAAGATCCCTTAGAGAAGGAATGGCAAGGCACTCCAGTATTCTTGCCTGGAAAATCCCATAAACAGAGGAGCCTGGCAGGCTAAGTCCATGGGGTCATAAAGAGTCAGACAGGACTTAACGACTAAACAACAACATCAGCTAAGTATAGTAAAAGCAAGGGAGCTTCAGTTCAGTCCAGTCGCTCAGTCGTGTCCAACTCTTTGCGACCCCGTGAACCACAGCACGCACGCCAGGCCTCCCTGTCCATCACCAATTGCTTGAGTTGACCCAAACCCATGTCCATTGAGTCGGTGATGGCATCCAACCATCTCATCCTCTGTTGTCCCCTTCTCCTCCTGCCCTCAATCTTTCCCAGCTTAGTGAAGCCTGTTCACTCAGATTCCTCTCTTTATCTCTCTGTCTCTGGAGATCAGGATGCTCCTTTCCTGTGGGTACAGGGAGAGCACCTCTCACCTGAGAATTTTATTACCTGCTTTGGGAGAAGTTCAGAAAGTCCTTCTAGTACCTCCTGTTTCCTTTAGTTTGGAATATTCAATATGCCAAGGAGTCATTTTGCGGGATAGTGTATCCAGAATGCTATAAGCACATATAAGTTGGAATAGTTGGCACATACGATGTTAAGGGTCAGTTTAGGCCAGGTTTGATTCCACAAGTGAGTTAGGCCTGCATTGTTGACTCTAAATGGCAATCCACTCCAGTACTATTGCCTGGAAAATCCCATGGACAGAGTAACCTGATAGGCTACAGTCTATGGGGTCACAAAGAGTTGGACACGACTGAGCGACTTCATTATTCCCTGGAGGGGAGGGATCCCAACTTGGATTATGGTGTTCATGTCCATCTACAGTTAATCTTTGTTTCCACCTCCAGTCCAAGGCACTGCTTTTCTACTTTCTTCACATATTTGTCTTTTCTGGTTAAATGTGGCACTATGTGTGTAGTGGTTTTGTACTTGACAGGAATTTTTTGAGCTTCATCCTTGTTATAGCATGTATCAATATTTCATTCCTTTTTATTTCCAAGTAATATTACCTTGTGTGTGTGTGTATCTCTCTCTCTCTCTCTCTCTCTCAACATAATGCATTTTATTTATCTATTAAGCAATTGATGGCCATTTGGGTTATTTCTGCTTCTTGGCTATTATGTATAATGTTATGAATTTTTGCTTGTAAGTGTTTGCATATTTTCGTTTCTCTTGGGGGATTATTCAGGAGTGAATTTTCCTGGTCACGTGGTAAGTTTATGCTTAACTTTTGAAAAACTGATCAACTATATTAAAAGATGGCTGTAACATTTTACTTCCCCACCAGCAATGCATGAGAGTTCTCATTTCTCCACATTCTTAACATTTGCTGTTATCTGTCTTTTTGATTACAGTCAGTATAGAGTGACATTTCATTGTTTTAATTTGCATTTCTTTAATGACTAATGATGTTGAGCACATTTTCATGTGCATATTAGTCATTCATGTATCTTCTTTGACAAAATGTCCATTCAATTTTTGTCCATTTTAAAGTGGGTTATCTCAGGACTTCCCTGGTGGTCCAGTGGCTAAGACACTGTGCTCCCAATACATGGGGCCTGGGTTTGATCCCTGGTCAGGGAACTAGATCCCATGTACAGCAACTAAGAATACATACGCTGCAAGTAAAGATCCTGCAGCTTCAACCAAAAATAAATAAATAAATAAATAAATAAATAAAGTGGGTTATCTTATTTTTGAGTTGTAAGAGTTCTTTGTGTATTCTGAACACAAATCCCTTACCAGATGTGTGATTTGCAGATATTTTCATGGTGTTCTTTAATTCTAGTGTCTTCGATATACTAGTCAGAGTATGCTAGGTGATATTGCTGAAAAAAGGCTCAGTGGTTTTAAACATCAAAGTTATTTTGTAATCATGTAAATGTTGTTATCGGTTCAGGCAACTCCCTCTTGCAGCTGTGTTCTATGTGTTGGCTCACTGACACATGCTCCTTTCAATACATGCTTCTGTGAGCACCAAGGCAAAGAGAGCATTGGCAGCTCTTGGGCTAAAGCAGTGAAAATTTCCCATCCAAATATGAGACATATCAATTCTCCTTACATTTCTTGGCTGAATGAATCATATGTCTAGCATCAACGGGAGAAGGCCAGTCCCTCCACATGAAACTGAATTGAGGACAAGCAGAATATTGGCGAACAGTACTACTGTTAGGGAAACCATTGAGCAAAACTGCCCATCCTGGCCAGGCCTGATAGTAGGCACTTGCTCGAGTTATCATAACTAACAAGCTACTACCCACCGGAAGAATTTAGGATAGGGCAAAAGGAGATGCCAGCCCATATGTCCTACCAATCTCCCAGAATCCTTCTTGCTGGATTTCATCTTGGCTGAGCAATGCACAGCACACCAGGAAGGACCCTGAGTCAGAATGATTGGCCAGATAGCCTGGAAACTAATCCCATCACCATAAAACCTGAGCCTGTCAGCCACTCGGCAGAGCGATTCTCCTGGATTCCCTTACCCTCTCGCTCTCCACCCCACTGCCCCTTCCCCCAAAAATCTCTTGTTCTGCCAGCACGTGTATCTTTTCAGTTCATTTCTGAGTGTTAGACAAAAGCCCACTCTCCTACCCTGAAGGGGTCCCCCTTCCTACTACCCTACTATGCAGGTGATGTGTTAAGAAAAAAAAAACGAAGGTATGAAGATAGTTTTAGAAAGAGGTGAGTGTTATTAAGATGCAATGATAACTGGGGGGACAAATTTGGACTGAGATCAGAGTTTCTCTGAAGAGGGCTCATTTGAGCTAAGCTTCAATGAAAGCAGTGAGGCAGTTAAGTGAATATCAGGGAGGAGGCAACAAGGCCCGGAAGTAGAAGCAGAGCCAGGGAAACCCCCCTTGGTGGGGATGTAAATCTTATTCAAAGTGCAATGGGAAAACAATGAAGTGTTGAACAGTGATCAAACCTGATGTACATTTAAAAAATATCTTACTGGGTGTGGTATCCAGAATGAATTAAAGGGGAACAAGGCTGAAAGGCTGGGTTGATTTGGGTGGTAGAAATAAAGTTGGAGAGTGTGCAGTTAATGGAAAGTACTAACCCGGCTGGGAAAAGAGCGATTAAGGAAGACAAGTGTCTTGAATTTAAGCTCCTTGGTGGGTGCTAGTGCAGTTTACCAAGAGGGAAGAATGGGAGGAAGTTCTCACTAAATTTTACATGCTTATCGGACATTAGAGTGGGCTTTTAAGTGTGGGAATCTGAATATAAAATATAAATTGGGGAATTGCACATAGATTTATTTACCTCACTGTTTTAAAATCTTCATAGCCATAGGCCTGGTTCATTAAATGTGCCATTGGCCATATAATAAAGAGTTATATTCTTGGTTAAACTGGGTGGATTCCAGTGTCTGAAAAAAAAATGTACTTCAAGCAATGCACAGTTAAAATTTCTGTACAATATCTTAGTTAATCTTGTGCACTGTAACTTCAGTTCAGTTCTGAAAATGGAGTTGCTAATTCTAAGGATTTACGCATTTTAACTTTTTTTTTTAATTTTGCACTTTACATTTTTGAGAGGGGCCAAAATCGTTAAAAAGTTTATACCTGTCTACAGTTGCAGCAACACTGATGCTTCCGCACACTGGCCAACAATGGGTATTACCAACACTTTAATTTTTGCCAATCTAATCCTCAGAGAAAGGGATCCTGTTCTGATATCAGCTTGTATTTCTTAGTCGTGGAATTGGATTTCTGCATACTAGTCAGCCACCTGCTTTTCTTACTCATGCTCTCTTTGACTCTGAAGCTATGTATATAGATTCCCTGTGTCCCAGTGGGTGTCTGGATGAGGAATCTGAGCACAGGGTGGACAGGGTGGTGAGCTCTTTTTTGGCAGGGACAGTGAGCCGTCCATCCTGCGCCCTGCGCACCTGGCTACTGGTCCTGGGTAGGTGACAAGAGGAGAAACAAGCAGGGCGTGGTGGGAACAGGGCGTGGGAGATAAGGGCGTAAAGAAGGATCATTCAGATTCTACTGCGCACGGGACACAGCCGCGGGGAGAGTCCCCGCACTCCCACCGAGGAATCCTCTGGCCTCTCTCCAGCTTGGTTTCAAAAGTTGCACAACTACCGGGGGCGTCCTGACAGCCGCTGTCCCAGGTCCCTGCTCCCCTCCCGAGGCCTCCAGGCCGCGGAACCGCGCGGTGGGGTGGAGGGGCGGTCTCCATGAGAGCGGGAACAGAAAACCGAAACCGAAACCTGCCCGCCCGCCCGGGCTCCCCCAGCTCTGGGCCCCGCCGGCCGCCGAAGGCGAGTCTCTCCTCCGCCATGGCAAGTTGCTTTTGTTTTGGGTTCTGCAGGGCGGAGTGGTCCCCGTGCCGTCATCCGGCCCCTCAAGATCCGGGGGACGGGCGTGAGTGAGGGGTGACCGGGGGAGGCGCGAGGAGGGACCCCAGAGGCACACCCAGCCCAGCCTTTCCGCACCCGCGGGGGCGGCAGCTGGCGCTCCTGAAATCGGCCGCGGCTGTGCGGCCGGCTCCGAAGGCGCGCATCGCCGCGGCCGCCTCGCGCACCGAGGGCCCGGCTGTCCGGGACACAGCCGTTTGGTCGAGGAGTGGCAGTGTTAGGGCTAACGTGTCCTCCCACGCTTTGGGGAACAGGAGCGCAGAGAATTGCCCAGAAATGGAGGCCACCGTTTCCTTTGTTAAAGGGCCAGCAAGGAGGGCTGGAGCCAAGGACACAAGTTGGGAAAGCAGCCCGGTGTCTTAGCGGGAATTCTTTTCTCCTGTGGCCGTAGTTCTTTCTCTAGACACAGAGGGCTTTGTGTTGTCACCGTCTTTGGTGCCTCGCAAGAATTGTTAGCAAATTTAAGATTTAGACTTCCGTGTTCTTTCCATCGGGTGGGGAAAATCCCCTGGAGGAGGACATGGCAACCCACTCCAGTATTCTCGCCTGGGAAATCCCATAGAGAGAAAGGAGCCTGGAGGTCTGCAGTCCAGGGGGGTCCCACAGAGCGGGACAAGACAGAGCGACCAAGCAGGCAGGCTCCTTTTTTCCATCAAGCGCCTGGAAACAGTGGCAGGGGCCTTCCATTTCAGGCGAGAAACGCCAAAGCAGTTGTGAGTTTCAAGAGTGATTTTGTTTACCGGGGGCGGTACAGGCAACATGAAAGAAACCAATTTTAAGACAAGGAATGTAAGTAAACGAAGGGACGGGGGAGCCTAGTAGGCTGCCGTCTCTGGGGTCGCACAGAGTCGGACACGACTGAAGCGACTTTGCAGCAGTGCTTTCCTTACAAAAACAAATCAGTTTTTCTTTATATCTTTTTGCTTTCTGATAGGATGGTCAAAAGTCTCTTAAGACGTTATCATTGATACAGGGAAAATGCCATCACCTTGATACTTCCTGGTCAGAATATTGCTCTTATTTCAAAAAAAAAAACCTGCATCTCTATGTGATAACTATTGAAAGGGCTATCTCCAAGACCTCTCTTTTTCTTCTTAATGGTGGATGGAAGAGATAAATAGCCGTCTGTTGATTTCAAAGATAAATTTTAGAAATTTGAATAAAGAAATAAGACACTAGTATTGCTGAAGGTAGTGGCGAAGAAGTAAGAGTCTCTGAATTTAAATTGATTGAAAGGTTTTCTTTGATATTGATGAAGAACAAAAAGGATGCTTATTCATTAACCACTTTAACCACGGACTGTTAGAGCCAGATGCATAGTAAGTCAAGACAAATCTTGTATGAAACAAGATTCCCTGAATGTCTGAATAGTCTGTCTTTTTTTTTTCCTCTTCTAGAACTATTTTGAGATAATTACATCTTACACTTGGGGCTAGGATACAGGAACACATTTTTATATTTTTCCTGTCTCCTATGCAATCTAGTTGTCCCCAAATATTTTAAGAAACTGTTTTGCTCCATTGAAAGTACCTAACATAACAGAGTCAATTATGAATTTCCCTTTTAGGAGACACGAAAGACCTTTGCTTTCTTTGTCTCAACAGAAGCTATTTGCATCCTCCCCTCCTCTGTCCCTTTGTTTTGCTGTGACCTCTGTTTGCATTTTTAATTAAATTTGACCATTAATTAAAATTTGACCTCAGCCATCAAGGTCTCTCTTTCATGAAGCCTTCTTTGACTGCTTTAGCCAGCATTAATCTTGCTTCCTAATTCTGAATGGCTTCTATTGTGTGTTTTAGCATTTTCTTGTGAATGATCTTGTATCCTTCTCACATTTTCGGTTGTTGGTCTGTTCTTGTAAAGAAGAAGACCTACCTCTTTTCGTGTCTACCAAGCACTGCAAAAATGAATTATGTATGTGTCTGCCTCCTCCTCATCCATAAGGGAGGTCCCCTTTGTGTATGTTTTGGTAATCGTAAAGCCTGTCCAGGTGCCCCACACATAATAAATGTTCAGTAAATTTTTATGGTTGAACAATTTCAGGGTAAGGGATGTTTTATATCTTGTGTGTGTCATCTTTGGTATCCAACATATTGCCAGGGATAGAGCACATGCTTAGTTAATACTGTATTAGTTAATTGATCAACTGATTGACAAGATATTATGTATTCTAAGAAAGGCAGGTACATTTTTGCCACCCTATTTTAATAACTACAGGCTGAAATGTCAAAAGAGATACTGAGAGATCAGTTATTGGCTTCAGTCATTTTCTATTGAATTCCTGTTGTGATAAATGAGGATTTCACTGAAGTGAACTCTGGCTTTTCTCTTCTTCCAAGTTTGGAAGTTTTAATAGTATTTTAAATTCTCCTATGGACTATTTTTGTTTCTTTCATAAAACACTTAAGATCTTGATAGTATTTACATGATTTTCTGTAATATAAGTTAGATTTTTCTTTTTTTCTCAAATTCTGTTAGTTTTGCCTTTATTCTATTGATAGGGTTGAATGACTCCATATTATTCTGTAATCATATTTAAGTCTTTGGTAATTTTGAAGATTTTTACAGAATTCGTCTAAAAGTTTATGAGAGTGTTCATATCATTATGCAAACAGTAAGTATTGCTTACAGCAGGGTCTAATAGATTCTGTATTACTTTTTCTCCTCTTGGTCCAATGTCATGTGTATTTTTCCTTTTTCCAGTTACAAAAAAATATTCCTAACAGCTGTGTCAAAATAGTCTTTATTTGTAGTCTGTAATTTATTCCAAACATGCCAATCTTTAATTTTCTGATGATCTTTAGGCTTGGGCTTTTTCAAATACCAGAAAGAGGGGGAGGGGTGTTTGCTCTGGGGTGCCAGCACCCATACTAGCAGGTCAGATCCTTCCTAGAATGTTCATTTAGTTTTGTCTTGCTGCTAGCTTTTCAACTAATTATTCTGGTTTTGGATCCTTTTTTAATTTCTGAGGTTCTGCCAAGAAGGTTGTCCCCTTTCCATTGCAGCCCCCACTTCTTTACTCTAGGTTTCCCCTGTCATATCCTTCCACATACTTTTATGTCTTTCCAATCTTCAAGAAATTTGTTGGAATCTCTCCTGTGCTGCTGATTGCTCCCCTTAACTGGATTTATTCTCTTTTTTATTCTATTTTCATTTTCATTTTAATGTACTTTTGGGATAGGACATTGTATGTGTGCTTAGACTGTTTCCCTTATCCGGGAGGTCAGAAGCAGTTTGCCTATTGCCAGTAAAGTCTGACTCTGAGTATACAGAGTCCTCTGAACTGAAAACCAAAACATCTTTGTGACTGATCAACCATGACTTGGACCTGTGAGACATCCTGTCCTCCTTGGGGATAATTTAGGAATAGATTATATCCGAGTTCTGGTGCAATCAGGCTGGACTACCCATACAAGCATTGGGAGAAGTTTCTGGTCCAGTTCCCTAAATGAGCTGGGGAATAAATTAAAACATTAATATAAGAAGTTAAGAGAGAGTGTATTATAATCATAATCCCTTATGATTATACAGTGGAAGTGAGAAATAGATTTAAGGGACTAGATCTGATAGACGGAGGGCCTGATGAACTATGGAATGAGGTTTGTGACATTGTACAGGAGACAGGGATCAAGACCATCCCCAAGAAAAAGAAATGCAAAAAGGCAAAATGGCTGTTTGAGGAGGCCTTACAAATAGCTGTGAAAAGAAGAGAAGTGAAAAGCAAAGGAGAAAAGGAAAGATATACCCATTTGAATGCAGAGTTCCAAAGAATAGCAAGAAGAGATAAGAAAGCCTTCCTCAGTGATGAAGAAATAGAGGAAAACAATAGAATGGTAAGAAAATTAGATTTCTTCAAGAAAATTAGAGATACCAGGGGAACATTTCATGCAAAGATGGGCTCAATAAAGGACAGAAATGGTATGGACATAATAGAAGCAGAAGATTAAAAAGAGGTAGCAAGAACACATAGAACTGTACAAAAAAGATCTTCATGACCCAGATAATCACGAGGGTATGATCACTCACCTAGAGCCGGATATCCTGGAATGTGAAGTCTAGTGGGCCTTAGGAAGCATCACTACGAATAAAGCTAGTGGAGGTGATGGAATTCCAGTTGAGCTATTTCAAATCCCACAAGATGAAGCTGTGAAAGTGCTGCACTCAATATGTCAGCAAATTTGGAAAACTCAGCAGTGGCCACAGGACTGGAAAAAGTCAGTTTTCATTCTAGTCCTAAAGAAAGGCTGGGGCTTGGGCTTCTTTCTTTTGCCAAAGAATGCTCAAACTACCGCACAATTGTACTCATCTCACACACTAGTAAAGTAATGCTCAAAATTCTCCAAGCCAGGCTTCAGCTATATGTGAACCATGAAATTCCAGATGTTCAAGCTGGCTTTAGAAAAAGCAGAGGAACCAGAGATCAAATTGCCAACATC
>SJYV01041202.1:323541-356408 GCA_006410875.1 Neotragus pygmaeus | reverse complement strand
CTTCCTGGCAAATAGATGGGGAAACAGTGGAAACAGTGGCTGACTTTATTTTTTTGGGCTCCAAAATCACTGCAGATGGTGACTGCAGCCATGAAATTAAAAGACACTTACTCTTTGGAGGAAAGTTATGACCAACCTAGACAGCATATTAAAAAACAGAGACATTACTTTGCCAACAAAGGTCCGTCTAGTCAAGGCTGTGGTTTTTCCAGTGGTCATGTATGGATGTGAGAGGTGGACTATAAAGAAAGCTGAGCACCGAAGAATTGATGCTTTTGAACTGCGGTGTTGGAGAAGACTCTTGAGAGTCCCTTGGACATCAAGGAGATCCAGCCAGTCCATCCTAAAGGAGATCAGTCCTGGGTGTTCATTAGAATGACTGATGTTGAAGCTGAAACTCCAATACTTTGGCCACCTAATGCGAAGAGCTGACTCACTAGAAAAGACCCTGATGCTGGGAAAGTTTGAAGGCAGAAGGAGAAGGGGATGACAGAGGATGAGATGATTGGATGGCATCACTAACTCAGTGGACATGAGTTTGGGTAAAATCTGAGAGTTGGTGATGGACAGGGAGGCCTGGTGTGCTGCAGTTCATGGGGTTGCAAAGAGTCAGACACGACTGAGTGACTGAACTGAACCGAGAGTGAACTCGGGGAAGGATCTGCTTGCAGCTGATCCTCTGTGTCCAGGGTTCCACGGTCTGCAATAGCATGTGCTCTCAGTGGTTGGGTTGTATCTCAGATGTGTGCTGAAAGGTAGGGTTTACTCCATTGCAGTACCAATATTATTGGTAGGATTTCATTTATTTATTTTTTATGGTGACTTTTCCCTCGTTTTGACCAAAAAAAAAGAGAGAATGTAGTTCTTATAGTCTTATGTACTTTCAACTCTATGTTCAAGAAGACATACAGTCAACTCCAAACTACCACATTGTGGGATTAGCTTGACTTAAAAAAAAAATTGATTTAGAAAACTCTCTCTTAATTTTTTCCTTTGTGATTACGATTATTTTTAGGTCTTTCTAACATCTGACAAATATTAAGCAGTGTTTTCCATTTCTTAAAAAAAAAGGCTTTACATTTTCCACTTTAACTCTCAAATTTATATAGCATTTATGATGGTATATGGAGTGAGGCCAGGCTCCTTTCGTTGATATTTTTCTTTTCAGGTATCTGATCAGTCCCAGAGGGCCTTTATTAAATAAAGGCTATTAAATAAAATAGCCTTTCCCACTGGTGTGTAATATTGCCTATATTAAGTAGAATCATATACTTAAAAATTGTCGTATTGTTTCTTTCACAGGCATCAGTTTTGAATATTAAGGAATCCAAAGCTTCTGAAAGAACAATTGTAGTTGCTGGTCTTCCAATTGATCTTGATGATCAGTTACTGACCACATTAGTCAAGATTCACTTTGAAGATACTGACAATGGGGGTGGAGTTGTTGAAGATGTGATATATCCAACAAGAACTAAGGGAGTTGCATATGTAACATTCAAAGAAAAAACAGGTATTTCCAAATCAAATGTTTATAACCTTAGAAATACTTCTGGGATGAAATTAAAAATTGAACTGCAGTAGAATAATTCATGAGATGGTTGGATAGCATCACCAACTTGATGGACATGAGTTTGAGCAAACTCTGAGATAGTGAAGGACAGGGAAGCCTGGTGTGCTGCAGTTCATGGAGTCACAAAGAGAAGGACACAACTTAGTGACTAAACAACAGCAGCAACAACAACAACAAAATAATTCATGGGATTGGTGAAGTTTAAATTTAAAAAAGAGTAATACTATTCTTGAACATAAAAGTGGCACAATAGTGCGTTAGGAAGAATATATGTGAAAGTGCCTTATGATAGAGTTGTCAGTAACCGAAAAAGTCTTAAAGACTTCTTGCTTTCTGTATTTTATATCCATCTATATCATGAGATAAAGGTGAGAACTTGTAAAATACAGAAAAAAGCCCCACAAAAGCTATCCATAACCTCATAAACAAGTACTGCTTTATTAATGGGAAAGTTGGACTGGGGAAATATGGCTTGGGTCTGAGGTCACAGTGAGCCATTCTCTCCCTGGCCTACACCTGACATAGGTGAGGAAGTTGGGTGTGCGGAGCTGTTCAGCCCCCTGGCCTACACCTGACATAGGTGAGGAAGTTGGGTGTGCGGAGCTGTTCAGCCCCCTAGCCTCATGGAAGGTGCATGCTGATTCCTTGAGAGAAGGGGAGGGAAGGGGAAGTGGTAAAGGAGACTGAGCAGGTCAGCCAGTGAATCGGAGGAAATCCAGCCGGGATAGTGTGATACCCTGGATTCAGGAAGGTGAAGTCTCCTCATGACCATAATTAACACAGTGGTGGGGGATTTACTTTTAGGTGTTTGTTACATATGTAACAAACACACATACACACAAACACACATAACACACAAACATACACACATATAAACATACATAACACACGTGTTTTATATATATATAAATTTTAATATGTTAAACTAGAAGGAAAAAGGATTTAAATGCTGTATTTAGAGGAAAAACAAAAAAATCTTAGGTATTTTAAAAGAACTGAACATCTCTATTACTATTAATTAAAATAATTATTACTGTATTGTGCCACAAACCTTTCTGATGGCCCCTCTTCCACTTAGTTGCAGAGAATGTCGTCAGAAAAAAGAAACACTATCTAGCAAGCATGGTTGGATCTGCTCGACTCATAGTTTCCCATTTCAGTGAAAAGGTAGGTGTGATGCTGAAGTCATGTTGATTATCTAGATCCCATGTTTTCTGCCAAGTGTCTCCTACACAGGAGGCACAAAGCACCCTCATCCCATGACTCCTAAAAAGAAAGTGCAAGGTCCTTAACCTGGGTAAATGTTAAAGGCCAAACCTGTGTCTTGAAAACTTTTTGGTTATTGCTTGTTCTATTTTCCTGTTTTTCTATGATGCTCTTGATACTTTTAAAGTGACAATGAGCTCTTATACTGTGATGCATGATGTCTGGCATCTATCTAAAGACTTATTTTGTGGGGTAAAAAACCAATTTGGATGAACATTAAAAAGGAGCTTTGAAGACACAAGTAAGGAGGAAGTAAGAGGAAAAAGTAAAATTCAAAGCATTGATTTAAAACTATTCTGTAACAAAGGTAGAGTTCTCTGCAGCCATCCAATGACCTTCTCATGAGGAGGGAGGGCTCTCTCCAGGGACCCCTATCCACGGAGCACCACTGGAACAGTTTATGCGTTCTGTTTAAAACTTTGATTCAAAAAAGCATTCTGCCTCTAAATAATATTTAATCAACTCTATTTCTGGGAATCCAGTGAGGAACCGTGAACCTCAAATGGAACACTGTGGCCTTGATAGGTTGTGAGGCCCCTTTAATGGGCATTTATGGGGTAAGAAGCCAAACTGTGTGAGGCTTTGGAGGCCTGGTTAGGGCTGCTGCTGGGCAGACAGAAAGTGGCAAAACAAGAATGTATTTATGCAGTCTTTCCCCTAGGTGGTGCTGTTTTAACTTCTCTGTTTAATTTTAGGTCTTCAGCTCTGTAAAGGCTGTCCTTGATCTTTCTGTTTTTCGGAGTCAAATCCGTCTAGAAAGTCTGGTAAAGGACCTGAAAAGGGAAATCCCAACGTTATGCTTAAGTCCTTTGGAAGCCAATGGAAGAATCTCCGTTCAAGGAACATTTCTGGCTATCGAGAAGCTCAAAGACTCTTTGCTATTAAAAGCAAGTTTTCTTCTAGAAAAAAATACGAATGGACAGAACCCCAGAGGAAGTACACGAAGTAGTCACTCTTTAAAGCCACCCAGGTCGTTGACACCCGAGACTACGAAAAGAGGAGAAATGCTTGTTCTTGACACAGATACTTTCCTTTACCTGAAAAAGAAGACAAACTTTTATGAAAGCACACTGAGAAAATTTCATGTTCTATGTCAAGAGACAGTGGATGGTGAAATTTCCACACTTTGTATAAAGAATGCTCAAGATAATTCTCAGTCAGACAATGAAAAACAGGTGAAAGAGTTAATTGAGAAATATTCACATGTTCTTCACTTTGAGCTTAGAAAGGAGACACTTATTTTAGAAGGAAAAGAAGATAGAGAGAAAGAAAAGATTAAGTTGGCATGCGAGCAGCTAAGTTTGAGTTACTTTCAGGTTCTGGTTAATTTCTCTAAGACACACATTGATGTTATAGGACCTCCTTCTGACACACACTTGTTTAAAAAAGAGGTCATGAAATTAATAAGGCAAAAAGTTAGGTAATAAAATCCTCAGCAGTAGTAACAAGAAGGGCTGATTGATTCCTTCCCTTACTGAGCAGTGGTGATGTCATACATGATACCAGCTTTACACACATTATCTTATTTAATTTTTTTTTTTGGGGGGGCCATATCGCACAACTTATGGCATCTTAGTTCCCCAACTAGGGATCAGACCTGGGCCCCCTGCAGTGGAAGTGCCAAGTCCTAACCACTGGACTGCCAGGGAACTCCCTATCTCATTTAATTCTTGTGACCATCTTTCATCATAGGCATTGCCATTCTCATGCTACAGGAGAAGAGACTAGGATTTGAGAAGGTAAAAACCCTTGTCTGAAGTTATGTAGCTGTCCATCAGTAAGAGTTAAACCCAAAGATAATATCTAAGGTATAAAACTTAAAAAACTCACTAAACTTTGAGGAAACCTCACTTTTTCTGCAACCCCAAATTCTTAGGAAAAATAATAGCCTTCAGTGAACTCAAACTGAGGTTCTTTGACAACCTTGAAGGGTGTGAAGTGGGAGGGAGGTTCAAGAGGGAGGGGGCATGTATATACCCATGGCTGATTCTTGTTGATGGATGGCAGAAACCAACACAATATTGTAAAGCAATTATCCTTCAATTAAAAATAAATACATTTAAAAAAGAGCTTTCATTCTAATATATAAGTTTGAATGATGATTATATGCCATAGATAATATTTATACATTTATAAAGTTATATAGGCTTGACATTTATAAAGTTTATGTTTACTACTAATAGAATTAAAATGTTAGCAAAACTTGCCTGAGAGCTACTTAGATGGTAAGAATTTCTGATGCAGGTAGTCACTACTTGACTAAATCCCATATTGGTATAAGGCTACTGGACATACAGGACGTTTTTCCTGCTGCTTACTTAGCCTAACTGCTTATATAAAATGTTGATTCTCTTGCTGAAATTATGTAGTGTCTATTTTATAGTTGTAAAAGTAATAGCATTTCAGCAATAGGATCCTGGATGATGGGAATAATAGCATACACTTACTTGCTAGGCATAAGTTTAAGTGCATTGCGTATCTTTACTCATTCAGTCCTGAAAGGAAGCCTGTGAGGTAGGCGCTGTCTTTATCTCCTTTTCTCAGAAGAGGAGACTGACGCCCAGTGATGTAACTTGCCCATGCTCTTGGTTAGTGAACGGTTCTTCTCCCTTTCATAGTCTTCTGAATGCTACTTAAACACTTGAGAAATGTTTCCTTAAAGATGACAGAAGGATTTGAAAGTTTTTTACTGAAGAAGGGAAGTAAAGCTTGTAAGTCATTGGGTTGTCTGTGTTCTGCATTTAATTTAGCATTAAGCCAGTTTTCAGTATCTGGGGCCCTGCAGAGACCCTCCCAGGATTATAAAACATACACCTTGCTCATCTCAACATAAATAAACATGATTATGATGATTTGAACTGTTGGTAGCAGTAGAAAAGCTTAAGACAAATCTATGTGCTTTCCTTTTTCTTAGCTGCCTAAATCCCAACTATGCAAATTATCTCCATTTCTTTAAATGTCTTATTTCATTTCTGTACGGCTAAACTTTTTGTCATCGGAAACTTCTGTTTATATTAAGTACCCAATAAGGTATCTTTAGAAAGGTGTTTGATTTTCATTTTGCTTCTGAGGGTATTGTCTCAGTCTAGGTCTGATCAGGAGAGAGGAGGCGCACAGTAGTTTGAACAGGGAAAGTTTAAGAAGGATTGTTAGCAATGACAGGGAATTGGGATAATGAAGGATTGGCTCATAAGAAATAGAGAAAACTCTACCAGATATAGAAATAGTAGATATAAGGAGTTTAGATAGATCACCCAAGAAGAACCTCCTCTCATCCACCATGCACCCCAGAACTGAATTCCAGACTTCGCTGGAGGGTTTGTGCCAGGGGATCTTGCTAGAAATCCATCCTCTAGGGTACTGGAAGAGTCCACAGTAGCTGTCTGACCAGGGACTCACCCTTACAACATGCCTGGAGGGCTCCTGCTGGCCACTGTGTACTACAGCTGCTGAGTTGGGGGAGGCCTTCTTTGCGGGGGTTGGGGGGGGCTGGACACGGGAGCAGCCGCCCGTGCTGCAGGAGCCTAATGCTGGAGAAGCTGCCTGTGCTGAAGAAGCTGGGTAGGTGTCAGGGACTGGATTCTGAAGAGCCTGCCAGTTTGATCCACTGAAGTAGGAACAGCACTTTCTTCGCGCAATGCCTCTCCAGCGCCCTCTACTCAGAAAGCCTAACATCTGTCAGCTACAAGGGGGAAATATTTAAAGGGCCCATATTTGTTACCGAGTAGGCATAGAGGATGAATTTCAAGCTGAGTTAATAAGTTGATAGCTGGTGCAGTTATATTTGATACCTGCACAGGTTTTCATTATTGCCACAAGCTTAACACCAATAGAATAGGCTTTCAACAAAGAGCTGGGTCAGAGTGATGATCATTCCTTGACTGGGTAGACTGAATGTTGCTAACTGGTTTACAGGTATGAATATTGCATCTTCTGTTTGAGAAGATTATTATTGTTTCAGGTGCTTTACATATTGATGTCCATTTTAGAGTTCATTTAGGGACACTCTCCTTATAATATGCTTGTGTAATCAATTTCTATCCTTAATAAAAACTGACTCTTTAATCTTCAAAATGGTAGTAGTGATTTTTATTAAAATTTATTTTTCAAAGTTACTGATGCCTAGGAAGAGAATGTGAATTCTGTTCTGTTGTCAAGCCTAAGCCCTCCTATGTGTCTGCCATTGGGAGAAAAACCTATCATTTAATTAGATAGTAAGTTGGTACTTTTCAAAGAGGTTGCAGAATGTGCTAAGAGCTGTTATCAAATTAAAAAAAGAAGATGTGTGGGTTTCAGCTCATGATGAACAAAGGAAAAGAGTAGGAGAAAAGGCTCTGAAACATTTGAGTAAGAAACTTGGGGATTTTTGCTGTGCTTGTCCTCTGGGTTCTGGAGGCAACAGTGTGACGTTAACAGAAATGTTCACTGACTCTTTAGCATTCAACATGTAGTTTGGTGGAGAAAGAAGATAAATAAGCCATTGCAGCAGTGCTTGCTATACGCACACAGAAGCACTTGGAGAGTCAGTTCTTACCTATGATATGTTAGTCATTTCCCAAGTTTTAGCACAATTCTCGTGGAAAAACGTGTGTTAAAGTTTTATCTACCTTAATATTGAGGAGTAAATGAGCATAATGACAAAACTGATTTAAAAAGAACATAAATGAAATTTAAAAGTCAATAGGAGAAAGCATGTTAGTAAAAACTGCTAAATTAGAAACCAAACTTGTCAGCGCAATAAACCTGGTTTGGAAGGTTGCTTTCTCAGCTAAACAGAAAATAATCACACCTTAGCAGTTTTTTAAGAAGTTACACTTCCAGTTTTACAGAGTTGTAAAATGTCATTGCCCTAATCAATTGTGATATTAAGTGAAACAAACTTACAGTCTTCAAAGAGATGGCCCCAAAGTGGGCTTATTAGAGCTTGCCTAGCATGGCATTAAAAGGTCACAAAATTATTTTTTGCCTTCTCTTTGTGTTTTGAGTAAGTGTCAGGAGAAGCTCCCAGAGTTTATGGATGAGAGCGTATGGATGGATGTTAGTCCAATGGAGGGATGAGAAGGGAGAGCAGGACAGTACCAAGTTTAGGGATGGCTGAATCTCTTTTTTAATGCTTTGTAAAAGAGGTCATTTATTGGATAAAATATAGGAATGCAAACACTGCCAAATCATCAATAAAGATTTTACTCCAATATTTTCTTTTTTCCAGATAATGCCTATTTACAAATCACGGAATATTTGTGCTTTTTCATATATGAAAATTTTATTTAATATATGGAATTTTAATTTGTAGAATTTTAACTGCATTTAGCCATTCAGAAGTTAAAGTTCTGAGTACAGTCAATATAATAAAATTTAGCTATAAAGTATGTTGCTATTCAGAAATTAAAAGTTACAAATAAACCTTGGACAAATAGTGCATTTTGTATTGCTTTTATGTTACTGCCTTTCTCTGAGAACAGACCATCTCTCATTTTCCACTAATAACCTATATAGGGACTAACGAGATGGCTCTTAAAAATGCTTTTGCATATAAATATAAAATCATACTTCAAAATGAAAAGGATGGCTGAATCTTGACAGCTTTAGTTATTGTATACAACTTCTAACTTAGGGACAAGATTCTTTGATTCCTCTATAGAAAACTCACATATAACGGAGTAAAGGGAAGGAAATGTCAAATTTGCTTTGAGAATTTCTCCATCTAAACCTTGTTAGTGACAAGGTATGGAGCTCCCAAAAGACAGTAGTTTAAGGAATGTAATTATCCTGTCAAAATGTCATTACTCTAGGACCATTTCCTGGTATGAAGGCTGGCTTAGGAAACTCAAGTGGGAACTTTTCCATATTCTCCACCCACCCTTTCCCTTTTATCTTTTACCTCCTCCAAACTGAGTGGTTCTGGAAAAATTCCTCACCCCTCTAGTTTCAGTGTTCTCAGTTGTAATCTGAAAATAATACCTATTTTGCAGGGTTCTTGAGTTTTAGAAAACATGTTAAGCAAGAGATGATCAAGAATAGTAGTTGTAGCAAATTCCCTGGTGGTCCAGTGATTAGGACTCCACGTTTGCATTGATGACACCATGGGTTCAATCCCTAGTTGGCTAACTAAGGCACTTTCCTAAGCCATGCAGTGCAGCCAAAGGAAAAAAAAGAGAATAGTGGTTATCATCTTAAGAACTTGGTAACACCAACAGCCCAAGAAAAGCTCCCTCTGCTTGGAATACCTCATCTCAGAGCTGGCACCAACATGTTACCCAAATTGGAAAACAAAGAGTCATTCTGGATTTCTTCTCCTTTCCATTCATGTAGCCACCACCTTAGATCAGGCCTAGGTCGTTTCTTGCCTGGTCTAGAGGGTTGAGTAGTATTCCCTCAAAATTCACGTCCTCTTGGAACTTCAGAATATGACCTTATTTGGAAACAGGGTCTTTGTAGATGTGGTTAGTTAAGAGTGAGGTCTTAACCCAGTGACTGGTGTCCCCGTAAGAAGGGGAGAGAATACTCAGGGGAGAGACTCAGAAGAAACAGGGCATGTGCTCTTGTGGTGACAAAGGCAGAGGGTGGAGTGACGCGACGGCAGGGAACTCAGGAACGGGGAGAGGTGAGGACAATGTCTTCCCTGGAGTCTTCAGACTGAGCGTGATCCTGCCAATACCTTGATTTTAGGCTTCTAGCCTCCAGAACCGTGAGAGAATAAACTTCCGTTGTTTTAAGCCACCAGCTTTGTGGTAATTTGTGACGTCGGCTCCATAAACCAATACACATGGCTTTCCTTCAAAAAACTCCTGATCCTTGCACGGACTCTATGTGGGACACTGTTGTATGCTCTATCCTCCCCTCTCTGTGATAGGATTTCACTGTACTTTTTGTTGGTTTCTTGTCTCCCTTTCCCACTACATAGCTGTGGATTCCTTGAGGATTAGAACTTTTTTTAATAGATTTTTCTTATAAGATTTTTCTTCTTGGCCATGCCATGTGATTCTTAGTTCCCTGACTAGGGATTGAATCCATGACCCCTGCAGAGGAAGCAAGGAGTCTTCCACTGGACCACCGGGGAATTTCCAAGGGCAGAAATTTTTGTCCTTTTTCTACTTTATCTATCCCCTGTTTATAACAGAGTGCCTGGCACAAAGTGGACATTCCACAAATTAGGAAATATATAAATAATTTCTGTGTTCCTCACAGAATTTAGTACAGGATTTTGTACTGAAATAAATGTCTTAATTTTCTGTCTCTTTACATAGTTGTCCCACTTGCCAACATCATAAAGCCAATATCTCTAACCCTGTCTTTAGGATGTGTCCTCAATTCTTGTATCATTTCCTTTTGTATAGGAAATTCTAGCAAGACAAACTCAAGCAGCTTGGCCAGTTATTGCCCTGGCAGGAAAGCACTAGGCATGTTCCCTGAATTCCCTCCATTTGCCTAGCTCCTGATTAGGTTTCACCAGTAAGACAAAGATCGCTTGTGACTTAATTTGACAGTTACGAAGATTCACTGGGTCTCTCTATGCTTTTGTCTGGCTGTTGTCAGTTCTAGGAGCTCATTGGAGAAGTTATGAAGATTCACTTACTTGTTTAAGTATATTAAGAACATACCACAGTTAACATATTTCTGAGGAAAGCAATACGAGTAGAATATTAATACCTCCTTTTGATTTTCTGTGGATTAAGGATGGGAGGAAATTAGTCTAACAAATATCTCACTGATTCAGATATTATGAGAAGATTAACTTAAAGAGTAGGGACTTTTAGGGAGGGGGTGAGTAGAGGGACATAAAATATAAAAAAGGTTCTTTTTGTTGTTGGAGAAATTTGTTTAAAATAAATAATTTCTTGAGGACAATAAAAAGATAAAATGTAAAAAAGGTAGCCTTTTCCAGGGATGTATATAAAGACTGGGAGGAACAACTTGCTCCTGGTGAAGACAGATGTTTGAGGTTTATCAAAAATGTCAACCAAGTTAGACAGCTCACTCACCTTCTTTCTCCCTGGCAAGGTGTCTGTTAGACTGAAAAGCTCACTATTCCCATCCCTCACCAAGCATTTTGGATTCTGTCTCCATACCGTCACTTGCCTTTGTTTCCTCTTTTCCATTCTCAATAGCTCTACTGTAATGAGCTCATACCTGAGCCATTATAATATTCTAACTGGCCTCCTTTCTGGCTCTGCTCTCCCCACCCTCATGCCCTCAATCCGCCCTGTATGCCACTACAAGATTAATGATTAGTGGAATTTGGGAGCCTTCAACTGCTTGGCTGGTGTTAATATTCCTACCCTGCAATTTCATTGCAACATTTAATCTTATGTTCTCCTTATCCATTTACAGCATGTGTTTTCTGATAGGTACAGCCTACTTATGCTCATAAAAGATTAGTGTTTTGCCATATATTAACTAATATTCTCTGTTTTTTAAATGTCTAATATTCAGAAGTGAATAAATTTTTCTTTATTTTCTTTTAATAAGCTAGAGCTAGTAGGCATCACTTAGAAGTAGCACTGTGTCAGAAGAACACATGTGGTATGTGTTATGTGGTATTGCCTATTGGTAATCAAAAGAACAGAGACTGAGAGCTTGGTCAGCTTGATAGTCTAAGATCGAATTTTAGCAACACTACTTACTGACTGATGACTTTAGGCCTTCAGTTTTCACATGTATAAAATGGGAATAACAACTCTGACCTCATAAGGTTTTGAGCTGATACAATGAAATTCCTGACCCAGGCTTGGCTCCCTGTAGTAAATGAGACCCATTTCTGTCACACCTGTCACGTAGACGAAAGAATTTGCCTTGGTTCAGAATAAATACAGTAAGATGATTTGAACAGTTTTCCTTATATTTGCTTTTGCTTCAAGCCTTTATCTATAATCGGAGGAACATGGGAAGGAATAACTTCCCAGGTGGCTCAGTGGTAAAGAATCTGCCTACTCGTACAGGAGACATGGGTTTGATCCCTGGGTTGGGAAGAACCCCTGGAGAAGGAAACAGCAACCCACTCCAATATTCTTGCCTGGGAAATCCCATGGACAGAGGATCCTGGCTGTCTGCAGTCCATGGGGTCCCAAAGAGGCAAACTTGACTTAGAGACTGAACAGCAGCATGGGAAGGCACTGCTTGATGTTACAAAATATCTCTTATAAAAGAGAACTCCCTCTTTTGTGCAAATGTATAACTGAAGCAGGATTCATTGTTTCACAGCATAATCTTTGGAGGGAATATCAGAATGTCTCAATATTTTCCAAGCCCCAGGGAAAGAGGAAGTGGTTTCTGTCCAGGCTGATAACAATAGGCGACTCCAACGCTCACCCCCTGAGAGCTGAGCTCTGGCTCTGTTATGTTAAGGGACGTGACTTTCTGCAGCTTTTAGTCTCCAGGGGCCTTGGACCAGCTAATAGATTCTGGTAGTTTTCAAATTTTCCCTTCAGATTTTTCTTTTTTCTTTTTTCTTTTCGTGAGTGGGGAAGTGGGCACGTGAAGAGGGAGTACTGGAGTGTATGTCTGCAGTTAGCTGTATGTCATCAACCACTATACATAGCAAACTGCTTTAAACCCCCTTCAAAATATTTTTCAATATTTATTTTTGGCTGTGCTGGGTCTTTGCTGCTGCACAGGGTTTTGCTGTGTGAGCTTTTCTCTAGAGCAGGGGTTATCCTCATTGCAGTGCACCGGCTTCTTATTGCAAGCAGAGCACAGTGCTTTAGGGCACTCTGGCTTCAGGAGTTGTAGCTCAACAGTTGTGGTTCCCTGGCTCCAGAACCTTGACTCAGTAGTAGTGACACATAGGCTTAGTTTCTCTAAGGCACGTGCGGTCTTCCTGGACCAAGTGTCTCCTGCACTGGCAGAAGGATTGTTTATCACTGAGCCACCAGGAAAACCTTGCTTACAACCTTTTTAAACGGATCTATTCTGTTCCATCACATGGGGGTATAAAATGGAACTCTTTTAAAATATTTAAATGAATGACTCTAATCCTTATTATTATTTTCCATTGTGAGAAGGCCTTTCTTCTTTTTTCTGGGGTCCTCACTGTCTCTGACTCTAAAATCACAGGGATACTTTCTCAACCAGGAGGGTCAGACCTGAAACAAAGCCAACTGATAAGCCCGCCCATTTGCTAGAGGCCTTCATCCTGGTTAATTAGTAAGTTATCCAAAGAGGTTTGTCATGTCAGTGTGTCAACCTAAATAAAGAAGTAAACTGAGGCAAACTCACATCACCAGAAACTGAATGTATTCAGGAATAGCTGACGAACTGCACTTCGGTAAATGCAAGTTATAGCAAGTGACAGAGCGTGTTGAGGGTTTAGGGAAAGGAGTCCTTGATGATGGGGAGAGTTTCTTGGGGCATGCTCACTGGTCGGCAGACACGTCTCCGTCTCCAGCCAAGCAGGTGCTGATGCAATGTCTGTTTCAGCGTGTAGGCGCAGTCTCTAGATGGCGCATGCGTGAAAGCCGCCATGTCTTCTCCTGCGGGCCCAATTTTGATCCACATTCTTTTGTAAGAGGGACGGTTGTCATCCAAGTGGTCAAGAGCAGTGCCCACCACTGGTCCTGTAGCAGTTTCTGCGGGTGAAAAAGGAAGGCTGGCTGGTGTCATACTCGGCGGTCTTCATTCACTTCGCTTCAAGGTAGGCCAGCTCCCCGGGAGATGCGTCTTTAGGAACAGAGCTTTCTCTTCTCAGACAACACAGTCCGTTGTCATTATTCGTGGATTCTGTATTTACAAATTCGTCCATGCCATAAAATGTATCTGCAACCCCCATTCCTGAACTTGAGCGCAAGCTCACAAAGTTTGAGTGGCCCTATAGGCCTGTTCCCAGCTGAGGGGGCCAAGGTAGCACACAGGCTTTCCATTTCGGCTCTGCCACTGTCGGCAGGTGTCTTCTGTATGGTATTCAGTGACATGTTTTCCACATGTCTGTGCTCTTTGGGGGTGATTTTGCCTTTTAAAGTGGCTGTGGTGCTGTGTAGTGTCCGTGGATGTCAGAAGGCTGCAGTCGACTTTACTGAGAAAAGGTGTGTGGTTGATAAACTTCGTTCAGGCATGACTTAAATACTGGATAGAAATTCAGTGTTAATGAATCAATTGCATACATTAAACTAGGTGCCTTTCAGCAGAAGCGTGTGTAAAACAAGGTTCTGAGTTGATGTGTTGATGAAAGTGTTGTGACCAGAGGCTTGCGGGAATCTAACTATGTGTTTGCCTGGAAGTCAAGGTCGGACACAACTGAGTGACTTCACTTTCACTTTTCACTTTCATGCATTGGAGAAGGAAATGGCAACCCACTCCAGTGTTCTTGCCTGGAGAATCCCAGGGATGGGGGATCCTGGTGGGCTGCTGTCTATGGGGTTGCACAGAGTCGGACACGACTGAAGCGACTTAGCAGCAGCAGCAGCAACAAAGTTCAGTCGGGCTTCCCAGGTGGCTTAGTGTAAAAAATCCACCTGTAGTGCAGGAGCCAGAGGAGTCGGGTGTTCGATCCCTGGGTTGGGAAGATCCCTTGGAGGAGGTCATGGCAACCACTCCAGTATTCATACCTGAAGAATCCCATGGGCAGAGTAGCCTGGCTATCTGCAGTCCATGGGGGTCCCAAAGAGTCAGACATGACTGAAGCTCCTTAGCACTCACCAGGCACAATGGTTCAGTACCATCAGTTGTTTCAGTGTTTAGGGCAACTTAATGGCATATGCTGGTCAGGAAGCAACAGTTAGAATTGGACATGGAACAACAGACTGGTTCCAAATAGGAAAAGGAGTACGTCAAGGCTGTATATTGTCACCCTGCTTATTTAACTTCTATGCAGAGTACATCATGAGAAATGCTGGGCTGGAAGAAGCACAAGCTGGAATTAAGATTGTCAGGAGAAATATCAATAACCTCAGATATGCAGATGACACCACCCTTATGGCAGAAAATGAAGAGGAACTAAAAAGCCTCTTGATGAAAGTGAAAGAGGAGAGTGAAAAAGTTGGCTTAAAGCTCAACATTCTGAAAACTAAGATCATGGCGTCTGGTCCCATCACTTCCTGGCAAATAGATGGGGAAACAGTAGAAACAGTGTCAGACTTTATTTTTTTGGGCTCCAAAATCACTGCAGATGGTGACTGCAGCCATGAAATTAGAAGATGCTTGCTCCTTGGAAGAAAAGTTATGACCAACCTAGATAGCATACTAAAAAGCAGAGACATTACTTTGCCAACAAAGGTTTGTCTAGTCAAGGCTATGGTTTTTCCAGTAGTCATGTATGGATGTGAGAGTTGGATTGTGAAAAAAGCTGAGCACCGAAGAATTGATACTTTTGAACTGTGGTGTTGGAGAGGACTCTTGAGAGTCTCTTGAGAGTCCCCTGGACATCAAGGAGATCCAACCAGTCCATCCTAAAGGAGATCAGTCCTGGGTGTTCTCTAGAGGGAATGATGCTGAAGCTGAAACTCCAGTATTTTGGCCATGTTATGTGAAGAGTTGACTCATTGGAAAAGACCCTAATGCTGGGAGGGATTGGGGGCAGGAGGAGAAGGGGACGACAGAGGATGAGATGGCTGGATGGGATCACCGACTCGATGGACGTGAGTTTGAGTGAACTCTGGGAGTTGGTGATGGACAGGGAGGCCTGGCATGCTGCAATTCATGGGGTCACAAAGAGTCGGACACGACTGAGCAACTGAACTGGACTGAATGGGACAGAACTACCCCGATAATGAGAACTGATAGTCTGGACAGCTCTTTTCCTGAGATGTGCCCATTGTGTCAGGAGGATGAGTCAGAAGTGGTCCTTCTGGAAGGACCAGGCTCTCCTAGTTTCCATGGGGTCAGCGCTGGCCCTCTTGCTGTTCTTCATTGGGCTGGAAGCAACCTGGGGGATGTCACTTTCTTGTCATTCATTGATATTTGCTTAGGTGGGACAGTGGGGGAGTGGCCTAGAGTGGAAAGGTAACCCAGATATATGACTGTGCAACTTCACCATCTATCATGGGCAGCCTTCCACTAACCCCAGTCCTGTGTCTCTCTTTGAACTGAGCTGTGGAGGAAATTCCTCATTCTGGCCTCAGAATGAACTGTAGTGGGAATATCCACTGTCTTGCTCTCCTTCCCTTCAACGTGTAATTGCAAAAATAAAACCATCAGACACTCATCCATTTCCCCAAGATCTGAGCTATCCAGTTGAAACCAAGGTCACCCTGATAGAGAGTGATGAAAACACTAAAAACATTATCTATTGGTCCTGTTTCTATCATTCCTAGAATAAAACCTGAGGCTTCATTGGAGAGTGAGGAATAAATCAACATTGCCTGCAGTCAGGTCAGGTTTGAGCTGAGCTGGAGATTGAATTCGTGTTTAATCAAAATTATATTGGATTTTGTTGTTGAACCTTAGCCTTTTGTGAACAATTCGAAGGTGGCAGTGTTTTCCTAAATTTGGCATTCGCTTGACACAGTTGAAAAGATTTCTCACATGTTTAAGAGACCTGTCTTGAATAGCTAAGTTACTGCTACTCTGAAAATTTCTATATGAAGGACTTTGTCGGGGGTTGTTCAACTGGTATTTAAGAGAATGGGTATTATTTATTTATTTAAATTGGAGGCTAATTACTTTACAATATTGTGGTGTTTTTTGCCATACATCAACATGAATCAGCCATGAGTGTACATGCGTTCCCCTATCCTGAATCCCCCTCCTACCTCACTCCCCATCCCATCCCTCTGGGTTGTCCCAGAGCACTGGTTTTGAGTGCTCTGCTTTATGCATGGAACTTGCACTGGTTATCTATTTTACACATGGTGATATACATGTTTCAATGCTCGAGAGAATGGGTATAATTTATGCTTTGCTTCTTTTTCACTTTAATTCAGCTTTACGCTCTTCTTTCAGTAATGCATTTTAAAGAATGGCCTATGGCAGAACAATGACAGTTTTTAAACATAAACAAAAATATGTTTAAAGTTTAACATTTTGGCAGAAAATGCATGCTTATCCACATACTTAACTCATAGATGTGAAAATTATTCAAGACAAACAAGTCTTACTTGATTAGGTGTATCTTTTCTTGCTCTTTGTTTCTCTTTTTTATATCAATTATAGCACTGTATAATCAATTATTATTTTCAAATATATTGATTTAGCGCATGTTGATAAATAACATCTATATCTTTCTCTTCTGGTGCTGCCTGCTACTATCTCCCAGTTCTAAGGATTGTTATAATAATCTGTTTATCTTTCATTGTATCTCTATCTTCTGTTCTATATTTCATTATCCTATGCAACTTCAAAAACAACTATAAGACATTTATGTCTTATATCTTTTAGAGAAACTCCTATGTACCCTTCAAATACAGTAATGTATAGAACAAAACAATAGCAGTTTGAAAGAAAGGTGGTGTTAAAACAATGGAGTATCTGGGAAATAGCAGCAAGATATTCAGCTATAAATGTACTTTGTAAATGCTAATGTAAATGGTAATGTTACTTTGAATGATGAAGTATCATCTTCCATGACAGAAAATATCATGAGGAATTGACTCTGTACTTGGCGTTCAGTAACTTAACTTTCATTATCAAAAGGAAGAAATAATTCCGTTCTTCCTTTTGATATAAGGAACATGCAGCTACAAGGTTGAACAGCATGGAACAATAGTTCCATCATCAGGATTATTTTTCTGTTTCTTAATTGGTTTGAGAATCAGAAACAGTTATAATTTGAAAAAAGCATTAGAGGGCGCCAGACCCCTTTCTGATGAATTGTTTGTCTTGGAGCTAGAGCACAACTCCAGCCCACATTTAGATCAGCCTGTAAGCTTGTAAATTTAGTGCTCATCTCAGTCCAGAGATGTGATTACTTGTGTATTTGAAAATTAAAAATGACAGATTTTAGAGAGTAAATTTTTACACATTAAAAGGGACTTAGACCTATTATCTGAATGTGGTCTGTGGACCTTGTTTGGGCCCTGATTCAACAAAACCAGCCTGAAAAAGATGTTTGTGGGACAACTAGGGAAATTTGAACAGGCATAAATGTCACATTAGGGAACTATTGTTAATTTTACTAGGTGTGATAATGGTATCTTGGTAATACTAAAGAATTCCTTTAAAATCCTACTAAAGATACATGCAGAAGAGTTTTTGCTTGAAATTATATGATGTCTATGATTCATTATAAAATATTCCACAGTAAAGTATGTGTGCGTTTATGCGTGTGTGTAATAATAGATGAAATAAGATTGACAGTATCTTGATAATTTCTGGAACTGGAGTTCATTACATTATTCTACTTTTGTGAGTAGCTTGAAACTTTTCATTAAAAGTAAAAATAAAAAACGCAGACATTATTTTCTCACAATTTATATTTATGATCTAATCGATGATCATTTGTGACTAAGGCATCTTTCTTAGGTTACAAGCTCATGTGTATAAGAAAATCTCATCTTTTCCCCTGCAGGGTAGCAGAATATGTTGCTCCAAACTCTGACTTTAGGAGTTTAGGACAATCTACGTCAGAATATGCTGCTTTGGTTTATTGATTATTTTGAGCTGTAGGCACTTTAAAAGCAGCAAATGCAGGGAGAGGCTTTCTCCTAACTCCCCTTTTCTACCTAAAGACAGATCCTCCCAAAGGAACTCACCTGTCATAAATCCCCTCCCTGAGAGTTTCATCCACTGAGGAAAACTCTGCTACCACAGTGCTAGCACCACACCCAGACAAGCTTTATCTTGAACTCCCATCTGTTCTTCAAGGGCCCATTCATCTTTCTTAAAAATCACTTACTCTGCCCCAGGAGGCTTACGTGCCCCTTCCCTTTTCCAGTTAAGATGGGCTTTCAGTCTTGAGTTTTAAGCCATCTCGGGGAGTTACTCACTTTTCCCTGGTATCTCCCAGGAATGTATGAGTATATATGTCTGTTTTTCTCCTGTTAATCTGTCTTTTATTACAAAGGTCTCAACTAGGAGCTCAGAAGGATAGAAGGGAAATTATTTTTTTCCTTCCTTATACCCTTCATAATTTAATTTATATTTTGAATTTCCATTCTGTTGTTGTTTAGTCACTAAATTGTGTCTGACTCTTTTGTAATCCCATGAACTATAGCTCACCAGGCCCCTCTGTCCATGGAATTTCCCAGGCAAGAATACTGGAGTGGGTTGCTATTTCCTTCTCCAGGGGATCTTCCCGACCCAGGGATCAATCCCTTGTCTCCTGCATTGCAGGTAGATTCTTTTATTGCTGAGCCACTGGGGAATCCCCTGTCTATCAGATATCAGAAACTAAATATCATTCAACTCAGTATAATCTCATGTTGTGCTGAGACAAACAGTTCAAGATAAACTTAGCCAGTTTTGGATTTTCCTACCTACATCTGCACAGCAGGGTCTAAATCCAATAGAACTGCTGAGTGAAAGTCGGTAAGTGGGAGGTGGTGATGGTGAGGCAAGGGCTGGCTTTGGTTGCCACCTCTGTAAGTCAGACATCCTGAAAGACAGCTTCCATCTTCTCTCCTGTCAATTTGTCCTCCAGATGACAGTCATGTTGTTGGACAAACTTTTGCAGGGCCCCTCCAGAGCCGCCTCTCCTCAGGGTGGCCAGACCTCTTGGAATGAGGGAAGGGCCCCAGAGGCTGTCCTCTCCAACTCTGGCTTTCTCACCCTGCTTGGCCACTTCTGCTCTACTTCTATGCCATGTTTGACATGGAAGTTTCTGAAAGACTTCTCTAGGACACTTGCCACTCTCACAGGCTCTATTTGGGGACAAAAGCACATTCCTTTATAAATCTGGGCACTCTGGGACATACTCAGACGAGAGAGATGCACGCAGGCCACCATCTTAAGAAAATATCACAGTATCTAATATCTCTCCCATGAAGCCTGTGATGTCTGGTCTGATAGGAAGACCAGCACATAATCTTCAATAACAATTGCATATGGCATAAACGTGCCCAAATTTTTCAGAGCTCCAGATGCAGAGAAGAGTCAGGGGTTAGCAGGAATTATGAAGCACTTTTTCCATCAAATAAATGTAATAAAACATTATCATGTTGAATATTTTAAATCCTAAGCTTACTGCTTGCTTCTCATGCAGAAATGAAGGGAAGCAGTAGGTAAATAATGGTTAAGCCTGTGGATCCTCAGCTTAGTTAGACCAGTGTTCTAATCCTGCATCTATGTCCTCTAATTAACAGTAGAGATCAGCACGCATTTGTTAAGTTTTTTAAACTTCAGTTTCTCATGTATAAAGCAGAGGTAGTAATACCTAAAATGTTCTGAGGAGAGTTAAACAAATGTATAGAGAGTGTGCAAAGAGAATTTAGCCCTTTGTATAAAACCAATACATGACAACCATTTTTATTAAGAATAACAACACAAAAAGGCCTGTATGCAATTTTTGTATCAGGTTAGTGGACCTTTTTCCTTGGCGTTGTTAGATCAGATCTTATAGGACCACATGGGAATTTGGGTGCTGCCTCAGAAAACTGAAACTACTACAACTTAGAAAAAAATTATCTTTCTGGTGTACAGAGCCTGAATTCTCTTGATATTTTAAGAGTAACTGCTTAGCTTTCATTCCCAGTGTGGCCATCCTTTATGAACTGTCAGGGGAAAGGAAACAGATGAAAGGAGGAATTCCAAGAGTATAATATCACCATGGCCTCATGAAACAGGGGAAAAGAAATCAAACAGTTCATAATGGGCAAGCTTCCAGATGTTGATTGTTAGGACCTTCTGCTCAGAATGAAAAGAAAATCCAAACAAATGCCAGGTCCCTCTCCTATGCTATTAGAAAAAGGAAAGTTACTCACTTTTTAAAATTTTTCCCACTTTCTTTTTTTTCCCATTCGATTTGGTATTCTGGATTGGGCAGGAAGGTAAATTGCTCCTCCATTTTCTTGGAAAGACTTGATGGTGATTCTCTGTTGAATCAGTGATTTCTGATCCCTCTTTGCACTTGGACACTGGATTCCAACCCTCTTGGTAGAGACGTCAAGATTTGTAACTGATCATTTTCTAGAGGTAGTTTGGTACTGGCTAGGTGCCAAGAATTGGCTTGGAGTTAGAAACTGCAGTCTCAAATATATACAGACTCTTTATTCAGATACAATCTGTTAATTAATATTATGTACCCAGAGTGTTATGTTAAATTTTAATGCTTTACTGATTAAAGTCAGGTCTGTGAAAAAAAATGTGATTCACATTCGGAAATCAGTTGATCTCAAGCTACTGTTTAACATAAAGCTCTTAGATCCAGCTAATTTTTCAAAAGTGTCCTGGGTAGGCACTTGTATTAGTTTCTATTGCTGCTGTGAGCTCTGTGATGGGTCTGTCCAGACAATTCCTCCATTTTAAGATCCTTAGCATAATTGTCTTTACAGAGTGGCTTTTTTCTTATGACATAGTTGTAGGTTTTGGGGACTGGGAGGGACATCTTTGGGGGCTACTGTTCTATCATGGTCTACCTTCTATCCCCTTCAAATTTACTTCTGTTCCACATGTTAAATACATTCACCAGCACCTCCAGAAGCGTCAACCCACTGCAGGTCAACTCTAAGTCCAAAAACCTCATATAAATCTCATCAGCTCAGAAGTCCTAAATCTCATCAGTTATGGATGAGGTTCTGGGTAGTCACATGGCACAATTCATCTCCATTTGTGAATCTGTGAAATTGGAAAAATAGATTATTAATACCTGCTCCTCCAAAACAATGGTGGGATAAGCATGGGATAGATATAAACATTCTGGTTCAAAAGGGGAGAAAATGGAAGGAATAAAGGAGCCACTAGTCCCAGGCAACTTCGAAATACGTCCATGCAGATTCATCCATCCATGAAATTAGGTTTCAAGGCTTGGGAATAATTTTCTGCGGTTCGCAGCTCCACCCTCTGGACTTGAAGCTCTCTCCTTGGAGTCATCCATCTTCATGAGGGATAGCATGTATTTGCAGATGAGTAGTTTTATTGGCCTGTTTCTTGCCTATACAACTCTGGGAATCTGACAGTCTTCTTTTATTTCATCCTCTCCTTTCCCTGCTTACAGTGCCTTCTATACAATGAAAGTCAGTTTGGGCTGCAAAAACATATTAGGGATTAACACCTGAGGAAGGAAATGAGCAGACACAGAGAAAATATTTGGATTTTGATGCAGGCCTGATAAAACCTTGGCCAACTCGAGGCTCATTGATGCAGAGTTGTCCTGTCTTGGGCCAAAATGGTCAAGCTTTTATACTTCCTCTTTGCTCAGCCACAGAATAGGCATTATCTACAGTAAGAGAGCTCTCTTGAGTGGAGGAAGACTGTGAAAGAGCTAACAGTTGGAGACTGTCTGCTGATCACAGGTCAAGAGAAAGTCCTCCCTTGAAGAGTGATCTGGATCATGCATGAATTTCTCACACATATTGGCTTATGGTGAACATGAGAGAGATTAGAAAGTAGGTCTTTTTGTTCTTACAGCCTTTTAGGGTTGAATTGGTAGCTTCTCCTGGACCAACTCTGTTTTTTTTTTTTTTAACTTAATTTTATATTAGAATATAAGTGAATTGAAGTGTTAGCGGCTCATTTGTGTTTGACTCTGTGCAACCCAATGGACTGCAGCCGGCCAGGCTCCTCTTTCCATGGGGATTCTCCAGGCAAGAATACTGGAGTGGGTTGCCTTTCCTTTTCCAGGGGATCTGTCCAACCCAGGGATGGAGCCTGGGTTTCCTGCATTGCAGGCTGACTCTTTCCCAGCTGAGCCACCAGGGAAGCCCATTGGACCAATAGACAATTTGTGATAGTTTCAGGTTGACAGCAAAAGGACTCAGCCATGTAGATATATGTATCCATTCTCTCCCAAACTCTCCTCCCATCCAGGCTGCCACACAATATTGAGCAGAGTTCCCTGTGCTGTACAGTACTGGACCAACTCTCAAGTCCTGAAACAGCCGTGACAGAACCATCATGGTATTTAATGCAAACAGATAGAGAAGGAAATGGCAACCCACTCCAGTGTTCTTGCCTGGAGAATCCCAGGGATGGCGGAGCCTGGCGGGCTATCATCTATGGGGCTGGACACAACTGAAGTGACTTAGCAGCAGCAGCAGCAGCAGGTAGTTTAGGAAAGAGCTCAGTTGTGTTCCAGGGACCAAAGGCCATTATGGAAGTTTCCCCTTTAGGCTGAAGGCTCTTCCTCTTGGAGGTGGGTTGTAGGGGAGTCTAGTTTATTTAGGCTCAGACACAACCCTCTATCTTCATGCCAGTAATCACTGTCATTATCATATTCCACATTACTGTTATTTATTGAACACTTACTCTGTATCAAGCTAAGGAGTTTACGTGTAAACTATCCGTTTTAGCACTTCAGGACGCCTCAAAACTGTTCAAGGGGTAGTTGTGGGTTAAGTAAAGGAGCATAAGTTCTGAGTTCTGTGCTCAGTGATCCTGAGATGTCCTGTCACAACTCAGCGACAGTAACCTCCTCCTGGTCAGCATTTACTTTTGCCCAGATTTCAAGGTTTAACTGAAACATGTAACATGGTACCGTAGGGTTCAGTGAGTTAAGTTTTAGAGCGCCTAGAAACTTTGCCATTCCAGTGTTCTCTAGAAGGTGTTGCCTAGTCTCTTTCACTTTAAATTTAGATTTGGACCTCTTTCTTGGTGGGTCTAGGACAAATGGGAAGAAAGACTTGTCATGCTATTTGTACCATTAAAGTTGGATTGCACACTGAAGGTGATTGGTAAGACTACCAGTCTAGAGGCTGTAACCGAAACCAACCATCCTCATTTTCTCTGGTGCTATTGCATTTTTGTGTATATATTTTCCTAGGCTTGGTAATTATGGTAATCAGGAAAACAAGTCACATTGTATAACACATCTTACATAAAGATATTTGCAAACATCTCCACATTTTACGTATGATCTGGTGTCTTTTTGAAGTTTTGGGCTCAGCTATGAAAATCTGTTCCATTTTTGTATTTTTGTGTAACTAAAATTTTGACTCTTTAAATTTAGACTATGACAGAGTGTAAGTGAAAGGCAAATTAAATCTTCTCATTGTGTAATTTTGGACTTAAATTTTTAGGTCACATGTTTGAAGTCTCTTGCATGATTATGGACTGCATGCATAATTTCCCCTTAGTGCGAGACTTTGCTGAATTCTCTAAAAGAATAAAGAGCTTCCCAAAGCATGTTCCTGTAAACAGGATTTCAAGTTCTAAATGTATATGGGCTTTTAGTTGGTTCTTATCAGGATTCTGAGTTTTCTGGCAGCAAGTAAGCTTGAGACAACAGCTTTATTGTAGAAATAGAAATCTCTGGACAAATCATTAATGCAGTCCTTGAGAGAGAAGATAGATACAAAAAACTGCAGGTTTGTTTGATGGGACAGGACCTTGACAATTCATTCTCAGTTAGTGAGTCTCTTCTGCATTACCTAGGGGAAAAATCTTGTAACTATACTGATTTTTGTTTTTTGGCCATGCTTGACAGCATGTGGGATCTTAGTTTCCCAACCAAGGATTGAATCCACACCCCCTACATTGGAAGCATGGAGTCTTAACCACTGCACAACCAGGGAAATCCAGGAGTTCTTGAGCTCAGGCTTTCATCACATCTACCCTGTGTTGGTTTCCTGTTGCTGCTGTAATGAATTATCACAAATTCAGTGGCTTAAAACAGCACAGACTATTGTAATTCTAGAGGTCATAAATCCAAACTGTGTCTTATGGGGATAAAATTAAAGGCTTGGCAGGGCTGGTCCTTTCTGGAAAGTCTAGAGGAGAATCCATTCCTTGCCATGTCCAGCTTCAAGAGACTGCACTCGTTCCGTAGCCCATGGTGCCACATCACTCGGCACTTTATCATATCTGTGTCCCTGGCTCTGACTCTCTTGCTTCCCTCTTATCAGGACCCTGTGATTACATTGGGCCCAGCTGGATAGTTCAGGATAATCTCCCCACCTCAAGTTCCTTAACATAGACACGTATGCAAAGTCCTTTTTGTGATGTTTGGTGACATGTACCAGGTTTGAGCGGTTAGGTCATGATCCTCTTTGGTGAGTCATTATTCAGCTTACCATGTACCCATTCATATCGAGCCTCCCAACTCAGATCACTCCAGTGAGACTTATCCTACTTCTTCCAACATCAAATCCAGATTTGGGAATGCCTGCTCCTCAATCTGTCTAAATCCTACTATTCTTTAAGGTTGATGCTCAGATCTTGCCTTTTGCCTGAGACTTCCCCTGAAAACTTCACCTTCTTTGGTTTCTTTCTTCATGGTCTTCAAAAGCATTTGTAAATTTTGCACACAGATTTTGTATACATGTTTATACATACAATATTAGTCTTTTGCTATTACTTCACTTGTGTTTTTTTTGCCTCATTTTGATTATAAGCTCTTTGAAAGTAGGAAAAATATCATATTTCTTTTGTATATTGAATCACTCTTAGCATGATGCTAAGGACATGGGAATGTCAAATAAATATTTATTCTGCCTCATTTGAAATTGTCTTTGGTAGGTCCATGACTTTCAGAAACTTCCATTTAGAAAATAGTAAAAATATACCTCAACTTAGTGTTTACTGAATAAACCATAGAGGATTCTGTATGGATCTGTTCCATAACCCACTGTAAAGCTCTTTTTCTTCATTTGAATTTTAAGATCTGTAGTTTATAATCTTTGTAACTGAACTTTCTCCACATTTTGATAAACTGGCATACTGTGCAGAGTGCATGCTCTGTCCCAAGGGGACTTAGCTCTGTGTGGTACTGTGGTACTCCTTTGGTTTATGGAGGGCTTTGTTACCTTTCCTGAGCAGGTAATGTCCTGCCATCAGAACTTTGTTGCTCTGGCCTCAGAGTGAACCTTTCGTGCAAGGGGAACATTGGAGAGCTTGAACACAAGAGTGGGGCTTTCTCAAACTTAAAACAATAGATTATGTGGTTATCCTTGTGTTTGCTTGCCAGTAATTGCTGGTGCATTTGGTAGAATTTTGCCTAGGAATTCTTTTTATTTTAATATTCTACCAAGAAGGAAATTGTGGAGAAGGGGAAGGTGCTCCTCTTTTTTTTGCGGAGGCTGTGCTGGGTCTTCTTTTCTGCAAGGGGTTTTCTCTAGCTGTGGTGAGGGAAGGCTACTCTCCAGTTATGGCGTTCAGGCTTCTCATTGTGATTTCTCTTGTTGCACAGCACGGGCTCTGGGGCACTGCAGCTTCAGCAGTTGTGGCATGTGGGCTCGTAGCTGCAGCTTCCTGACTCTAGAGCACAGGCTTAGTAGTTGTGGCACATGGCTTTAGTTGTTCCACGGCATGTGGAATCTGCCTGGTTCAGGGATCAAACCAGTATCTTCTGCATTGGCAGGTGGATTCTTTACCTAAGTCCCCAGGGAATCTCTCCCCTTTACTTTGAATTGTGGAGTCTGTTTCAAGGAGGTTTTCGTCGTTTACCAAAAGAACCTGATGATTGTTGAATGGCCAATTTGGCTTGGATTAATGTGCAATAACAAACCTAGGAGAAAGATATATTATTATTAGTGCCTTCACTTTATTGATGAGTGTACTAAGGCATATGACATTAAATGACTGGGCAGTGATGAAGCTAGGATTTGAATCTAGACAGTCTGACCTGAAGGTATTTGCTTTTATCTCTACTCTAAATAACTGGGGTATGTTTATGTTCATTCAGGGTAATTGGCAAGCCTGATATATGAAGAACATAAACTGACATAGAGTAGGGCAAGAAAATGTTTAAAGACTTGAAAGTGCTGAAATAAAAATGGCTTCTCTTCTAGACGAGAAACATGTAAAAGCAAGGTACATCTTTTGCACATTAAATAGGCTTATTTTGTTTCTTGCTTCTGTTGCTTTGGAAGAGAGGGTAAGTAGAAAGGACCATATTGATTTCCTTCAAGGCAATTTAATAGTTGCACTTTACCTGGAAGAAATTTTTGCTCAGATTTCCCAAGGTGGTTTAGAAGACTGTTGGCCTGTATAGCCAAGTGTAATTGTTTACATAGTAATTGATTCCTGAATATATAAACCATATATAGAGAGTATGCTGCTGCTGCTGCTGCTAAGCTGCTTTAGTCGTGTCTGACTCTGTGTGGCCCCATAGGCAGCAGCCCACCAGACTCCACCGTCCATGGGATTTTCCAGGCAAGTGTACTGGAGTGGGGTGCCATTGCCTTCTCTGTATAGAGAGTATAGGTAAATGGAATATATCTAAATGGGATATATAGGGAATATATATATTTTATAAAGCTGTTTGATTAATTTCAGTCAGTTCATTTTTCTCTATCTTAAAGTCTCAAATTATAGAACTATTTCACTTTTTTTTTTAGCCAGAAATACCTAGGCCTTCAAGGATATAAATATTGGCTATAATGAAATCCCAGCATGCTGCTTCTACATTTGTAATAATTAGGATGGGCATTAAATAAAAATTAATTTTAACCAGAGCCTTTTATCTTGGGGTATCATTTTCAGTAAAATTTATGAAACACTTGACATAGCAAAAGAAAGAATTTGGCTCTTAGCAGTAACTACTGTTGTTTGATTTATGCCCTGTGAACGAAATATGATACAGCTAACTGCATCTCTGTAGCTTATGGAAGATTAGAATAATAATAAATAACTACTTTTTCAACAATGCGAAGTGTCTATCTTTGAATTTTTTTTTTTTTTGCTAGCTTGTAGAGTTATCTCAGCTGGGGAACATCTTTAATTATCATCAAATAAATAAATCCTTGCTGTTACTCATTTTGGAGCAGAATTCATAGGGTTTGCCCACATGAGAAGCAGCCCTATCACAAACCAGTGCCTTTATTATATATATTACTTGTCTTTATAACTTTTGATTTATGGTTCATGTTGGAAGCTTCAGTTTATTTTCTCTACTCAAAGAATTTCAATATAATATGATTTTTTTTTTTTCAGATCTTTACTCAACTTAGTATCTTATGCTTCAGTGTCCGCTGTTTTTAAGCACTGTAGACTGTATATTTGCTGTGTTCTCTGGGTTCTTCCCAAACACGTTTAATGAACGTATATCTTTTTTTAAAAAATGTCCTAGTAATTCCAGACATAACTCTAAATTTGATTAAGAGTCTGATTAGGTCTTTTTTGCTTGACATAGTTATTAAAAAATATAAAAATGTAACTATGTAAAGCAGAACGTGAGAAATAGGGAATGAAATACAAAAACAAAGCAATAGTAATAATAATAATTAATTCCCAAGTTTGCTGTTCTTTTTACTTTCTTAATGGTGTACTTAAATGAATAAAAATTATAAAATAAAATTAAGTCTAGTTTATTGATTTTTTCTTTTCTTTTCTTTTTTTTTTTTTTTTTTACTACTTAGTGCTTTTTATGTTCCTTTGAAAAATATCCTAGCCTGACCTAAGATCAGGCACACATTTTCTGGGGTAATCTTCTGGGGGGTTTGTGCTTTGCCTTTCACATTTAGGTCTATGATTCATTTGGAATGGATATATATACATATGTGGTATGTGGTAGGCATTGACATTTACCCCCCTACCAATTGATTTCAAATCATTTATTGATAAGATCACTTCTTCTCCACAGTATTACAAGTGTCTAGATCTGTTTCTGGATTCAATTTTTTCCACTGATCTATTTGTCTCTTCTTGTACCAATAACATTTTATTTTCTGTAGCTTTGTAATATGTCTTGATATCTGGTAATGAAGTCCTCCAATTTTGTTCCTCTTCTTGAAGATGATTTTGACTATTTTATAATCAAGTTAATTACCCTCTAGCCTACTGCTAGCCTACAACTGAAAGACTAAACAACAACAAGCCTACACCTAAGTGGTAGCATTTTGATTGGGATTACATTGAATCTATAGATCAATTTGAAGAGAATTGACATCTTTATAATATCAAATACTCTAAAGCATGCCCACGATACTTTTTGCATGGAGGTCTTCCCTATCTGTCATTAGATTTTGCTTTAGGCATTTGATGTTTTTTTGATGCTAGTGTTATTGCCCATTATTGTTCAATTGCTGTTGTATCAGACTCTTTGTGACCCTATGGACTGCAGCATACCAGGCTTCCCTGTCCTTCACTGTCTCCTGGAGTTTGCTTAAACTTATGTCCACTGAGTCAGTGATGCAATCCAACCGTCTCATCTTCTGTTGCCCGCTTCTCCTCTTCCCCTCAATCTTTCCCAGTGTCAGGGTCTTTTCTGATGAGCTGGCTCTTCGCATCAGGTGCCCAGATTATTGGAGCTTCAGCTTCAGTATCAGTCCTTCCAATGAATGTTCGGTTTGATTTCCTTCAGGATTGACTGGTTTGATCTCCTTACTGTTCAAGGGACTCTCAAGAGTCTTCTCCAGTGCCATAGTTTGAAAGCATCAATTCTTTAGTGCTCAGCCTTCTTTATAGTCCAACTCTCATATCCGTGCATGATTACTGGAAAAACCATAGCTTGGACTATATGGACCTTGTCTCTGCTTTTTAATATGCTGTCTAGGTTTTTCATAGCTTTTCTTCCAAGGAGCAAGTGTCTTTTAATTTCATGGCTGCATTCATCATCCACAGTGATTTTGGAGCCCAAGAAAATGAAATCTGTCACTGTTTCCATATAAAAGTGCAATTGATTTAGGAATATTGATTTTGTATCTTGTGACCTTGCTAAATTTTTTTAAAATTTATGTTCACTTTTAGATATATGTATTTATTTTGGCTATTCTTTGTAGTAGATATATTTTCAACTATTCTGTTGTGATGTTATATTTCTCCGATCTAAGGAAAATGCCTTTCATTAGTTCTGTAAATTTTTCTGCTTTTGTTTTGGTTGAATGTAGCTCTTCCATGTTCCTAACTTTTAAATTTATCTCTTTCAACTAGAGATGTTATTGTAAATTTGCCAAAAACAAAGAGAAAAACCCACAAAGCAACCTGAAAGAAAAGAGATTATTTACAAAGGAACAATAGCTAGACTGGCAACAGATTTTACATTACCAGAAATAGAAGCCCAAGATAATGAATGTATATTTAAAGGGCTGAGAGAAACTATCAACTGAGAATCCTACATCAAACTAAATTTTCCTTCAAGAGATAGGGTGAAATAAAGACCTTTTCAGAGAAAGATTCATAATTTAATTCTCCTTTGGGATTTCTCAGATTACTAAATGATGTATATCACTCAGAAGAGAGAATGCAGAATAAAACAATATTAGATTGATGGGGAACTACTGATGGTAAAAGGATTTAAACAAGTATTAGAGATTATCATGAACAGTTTTCCACCAGTGCATTTGAAGCCTTATATTAAAGAAACAATTTTCTAAAAAAATAAAATAAATGTTTTCAAATTGGAGTAAAGAAGAAATAGAATACTAGAACAGACCAAGTTTCATTAACAACGTTGAGTAAGATAAAATCACCCCATGTAAAAAAATACAAAATACATAGATGGTTTAAGGGTAAATTTTAAAAACTCTCAAGATAGAGATTACCTGTATATAAATTATTGTAATGAATAAAGAGCAATTTTCTGTTCTCAAGCTCATTTTATGATATTTGTATAACTGATAATAAAATATACAGGATAATATAAGAAAGCAAAATTATGAACAGAGATATGAGAATATAAAATATAAGCAAACAGAATTTGCAACTGCTTATTATGATCCAATGCATCATATCTAAGTTAATTTTACTCCAGGAATAAAAGACATTAACATCAGATAAGATGTAATTGCAAACCAGGAGCTCCTCATAAGCTGAAAAAGAGTGTCAAATGCACAGCAACTATCATGCATAGTGGTGATACATTTGAAAGGAAAACAGACTACACTCTGCCCATCAGCCATGTTGCTTATTTGGGATTTATTTAGGATGATTGAAGAATGTTTTCATTTGCATTTCAAAGAACTACCTATTGCAGAACTTTTGTACTGTGATAAACTGCAGTTCATGTCAAAAGAGCTGTGATCTAAAAATAGTTAATTCTTTGACATCAAATGGCTCATTCAAGCACTTCCAGATATTAGTGGTAGATGCTTGGTTTTGACATTTAGATAAAGACAAGCTGCTTATATTTTAGAGCATTCCAATTTAAACTCACCCTTGAATCTTATTATATATATATTTCATATAAGATCTTATCCATATGTAAATAAAATACATATGCATTTGAAAAACCAATTAATAGAGGTATTACTATTAGGTAATAATAATGATTGCTATATAAACATTATACTGAGACTCCTGCTATTATATGCCATAAGAAAGAAATATAACAGGTATAAGAACTGGAAAACAAGAAACAAAATGGTTGGCATTCATCTAGATAATCCAAGAAAATTAGAACTAGTAAGAAGATTCAATAAGTTACTAGATTCTATAAAATTATGGAACAGTTAATGGCATTTTATTCAGAGACAAAAAGCAATTAGAAAATGTAATTAGAATATCAGTCTCATATACAGTGGTAACAGCAGTGATAAGGAACCAAGAATAACTTTAAGAAAAAATGTGTAAGATATTATTTCTAAAATTATAAAATTTTACTAACAATATGAAAGAATATTTAGATAAATGAGAAGCATTCTCTGTTTATGGATGAGGTTGAAAGTGAAAGTGTTAGTTGCTCAGTCATGTCTGACTCTTTGTGACCCCTTGGGCTATAGCCAGATGGACTCCTCTGTCCATGGAATTCTCCAGGCAAGAATATCGGAGTGGGTTGCCGTTCCTTCTCCTGGGGATCTTCCCAACCCAGGGATCGATCCTGGGTCTCCCACATTGCCGGCATATTCTTTACCATCTGAGTAACCAGGGAAGCCCCATGGGTGAGATTACCCAATGCCATGTAACAACTGTCCCTAAATTAATTTGTAATCAGTGAAATTCAAATGAAAATATCAACAGTGGGTTTTTCCGTGAAACTTGTGATCCTGAGTCAAGAAAATATTGAGGAATAATAATGACACAATTAATTATTTGTAATTAATTATATTATTATAATTAATGTAGTAATTAAAACAAATTATCAGTACAAGGATCGACCGATGACTGGAACAAAATTAAAAGCCCAGAAATATATCTATACGCATATGAAAACCTACTGCATTTATTCATCCAATAATTATTAAGTACTCTGCTTTTGGGGAGCGTCTTCAGGTTATTTTCCAGGTTCTTTTGACATGATCCTGAGTCATTGATAACTCCCTTACTATTGGTGACAAAATTTTCCAGCCTCACCTGGTACATTTCTTGCTCCTAACCTGGAATCAGTCGTTTCTCCAAGAAGCCTTTCTTTCTCTTATAGGAAGTAGAATTTCAAGACCACATTTATGTAATAGGGATGCTCATCGTTGCTGGGTTGGTCAGTATTTTTAGGCCTTTTCAGCTGACAGTGCTAAAAATTCAATGTATATAACATATGCACACACACAATATATCCATAAATATATGTTTGATCTAGATTATCTACATATTAATATGTTACATATATTATATGTTAATATATTGTCGTTTGTTGTTTAGTCACTAAGTTGTGTCTGGGTCTTTTGTGACCCCATGGACTGTAGCCCACTGGGCTCCTCTGTTCTTGGCATTTCCCAGCCAAGAATACTGGAGTGGGTTGCCATTCTCTTCTCCAGGGGATCTTCCCAACCCAGGGGTCAAACCTGCATCTCTTGCATTGCAGGTGGATTCTTTACCACTGAACTGCCGGGTATAGCTAAGTACATACTATATACATATTTAAAGATTAAAAGCCTCATGAGTTGATACTAATCCTTCCAATTCAAATTTGGAAACACAAAATTTTTACTTATATTCTCATATATTAAATCTTTATCTCCTTTGACATTTGGAATCATGGTTTTCAATGACTTAAGAGATGAGAAAATTGCAATATACTTTCATTACTAGCTTGTTTTATACTTTATTACACACACATCTTAGAATAATAATACTAATACAACCAGGGCCAATATGATAAGTGAAAACACTTTGTTATAAATATTGTCTACGGGTTTTTTTTTTTTTTTTTTTTTTTTTTTTTTTTTTGTTGTTTTTTTTTTTTTTTTTTTTTTTTTTT
>SJYV01041202.1:259147-323442 GCA_006410875.1 Neotragus pygmaeus | reverse complement strand
TTTTTTTTTTTTTTTTTTTTTGTCGTGTATGTAGTTGTTTTGTCTGTTTTTGTGTGGGGTTTAAAATCTATGCTATTGCTTCCGTGGAGCAGAGTCCTCTTTTGAAAAGTTTTGACGTATTTCATGGATAATAAAAAATACCTAAAGAGTAATCCAACTGGCTAATCATTGTTTAGTTCCGTCTAGGATGCACTTTATGTGTATTCTAGATGCCATTGTTGTGTCATTATTGTATGTGGTGAACTCTCTGGTTAATCCTGCTGGAGATTCCAGAATAAGGTCAAAGAAAATTGACCTTATTATAGCAAATCAGGGGGTATCTTTGGGGTTGTGGTCGGTAGAGGGGGGCCAGCTGTGGCTTGGAGAAGCTTAAATTAGCCAGTAATTTTCAGCAACCCTTCAAATTACCCAAATGGAGTTAGAATCGAAGTCAAAACTGTGCAATGGCTAGTGAAATGGAGCATAAAAAAAATTCCCTATTGGTCTTCCCTGGTGGTGCAGTGGATAAGAATCCACTTGCCAACGAAAGGGACATGGGTTTGATCCCTGGTCCAGGAAGATCCCACATGCCCCAGAACCACTAAGGCCGTGTGCCACAACTGCTGAAGCCTGTATGCCTAGAACCTGCACTCTGCAGCAAGAGAAGCCAGTGCAACTAGAAGCCTGTCCACCGCAACTAGAGAGTAGCCCCCACTCGCCGCAGCTAAAGGAAGCCCTCTTGTAGCAATGAAGACCCAGCGCAGTCAAAAATAAAGTAAAATTTAAAAAATACCCTATTGTCTCCTTTCAACCAGATTGCTGTTTTTGTGTAGACATTCAGGAGCTGGCACTGGTGGTTGTAGTCATACTGTGGGCTTTGGTTCCCTATCACCGATTTTCCCTGTTTTAGCATAAGCACACTAATTTCACGTTTTTTTTTTTTTAATTAAAAGTTTATTTCTTATAGCAGTTTCAGATTCTCAGCAGAATTAGGGGAGGGTATAGATTTCCTGTCTGTTCCTTGCCCCCACATATGCATAGACTCCCTCACTACCAACATTCCCCGCCAGAGGGGTAATTTTATTACAGTTGATAAACCAACACTGACACACTATAATCACCCCAAAGTCCATAGGCTATGATAAACATTAAGTTAACTCTTAGTGTTGTACATTCGGTGGGTTTGGACAAATGTATAATAATAGCATGCATGCATCATTATGGTGCCATAGTGTTTTCTCTTCTGTCTGCCTCTTCATCCTTCCCTCTCCTGCTCCCACTGAGCCCTGGCAACCACTGACCTTTTTACTGTTCCATTGTTTGCCTTTTTCCAGAATATCATATATTTGGAATCTTATAGTATATAGCTAATTTCCTTTTGAAGAATTCTCTCTCCCTCTAGAAATTTTCCTGCCTTTGGAGAATTATCTACCCACTAGGAGTAGGAATGTGTTACTAGCTAGATGAATCAGACCCTTGTGAAGCTTCCAGTATTGACTGGACTAACGCAGAAAGGTCGTAAGGTGGTAGATGGTTCATTCCAGTGATGGTATTGTGGAAGGATATTGATTAAATCCACTTACTTTGGAACTGCCCTGATTCTTGATATGTTCCAGCTTGTTTCTCCAATCTTACTGTCAATTTTGTGTATTCTCGGATATACATTTAACACATTCATTTTTTGTTTAGAGCCGCTTTCTGTTACTTGTGGCCAAACAACTGTAACTGATTTGGTGGTGATCCTTAGACTATATTAGAAATGTTTAATCTATAGCTGTACCATTGTGGGTTCCAGACTACTGTAATAAAGTGAATATTGCAATGAAGTGGGTCACACGAGTTTTTTGGTTTCTCAGTGCATATAGAAGTTACATTTATGCTATACTGTAGTCTATTAGAAAGTGTATAATAGCATTTTGTCTAAATAATAATGTATATACCTTAATTAAGAACTTTTTTATTACTAAAAAATACTAACCATCATCTGAGCCTAGTAAGTTGTAATCTTTTTGCAATAGTAATGTTAAAGATCACTGATCACAGGTCACTGTAACAAATATGATAATAATGTATGTTTGTGTCCTGAGTTGCTCAATTGTGTCCGATTTTTTGTGACCATTTGGACTGTAGCCCACAAGGCTCCTCTGTCCATGGGATTTTTCAGGCAAGATTACTGGAGTAGGTAGGCATTCCCTTCTTCAAGGGATCTTCCTTGACCCGGGGATCAAACCTACATGTCTCCTTTGTCTCATGCATTGCAGGTAGATTCTTTACCCACTGAGCCACCAGGGAAGCCCTAATACCAGGCTCCTCTGTCCATGGGATTTTACAGGCAAGAATACTGGAGTGGGTTTCCTTTCCCTTCTCCAAGGGATCTTGACCTAAGGATCGAACCCAAGTCTTCTGCATCTCCTGCATTGGCAGGTAGATTCTTTATCAGTAGTGCCACCTAGGAAGTGAAAATGTTTGAAATATTGCAGGAATCACCAAAATGTGACAGAGACATGAAGTGAGCAAATGCTTTTGGAAAAATTGTGCCAATGGACTTGCTTGATGGAGGTTGGCCACATACCCTCAATTTGTAGAAAATTCAATATATGAGAAGTGCAGTAAAGCAAAGTGCATTAAAATGAGGTGTTCTTGTATTTAAATTGCAACCTCTCTTCCAATAGTTCTTCTGATCCTCCTTTCCCTATTCTATTAAAAAATATACTTTATAATTTATTTTTTATCTATGTTTTATCTCTCTACTTTACTATAATATAAGCTCTATGAAGGCAAGAATTCTTTACTTAAATCTGTTTCTATGAATCCTGTATCCCAAGTACCTAGGACAAATCCTGGAACACAACAGGTGCTTAAGAAATATTTGTAAATTTAATTAATAATTAAATCGAATCTGCTGTTTTTTGAATCTGTTGATCATCTAAATGGAGTCATGCTTAGTCCCAGTTCATTGTAAAATGTTGGCATGCTTTTGCTGCAGATGGTTTTGTTTTGTTATCACTGTGTGGGTTGGGAGAAAATGTAATTATATGGCAGCCAGTAACCAGCTGCTCTCCACCCCCAAGGAAATGAACAACACTGTGGGCTCCTTAGACAGTTAAAGTTATACGTGGTCTTCCATATCTTGATAACTAACATAAGCTGATTTTATTTTTTAAAGGAAAATTTGAAAATATAATGTCATATTAAGGTAAAGCAGATTTAATTGAAGGATTAAAAAATAATGCATTCATTTTTATAAAAATATAAAAAGTTAAAATTTGCCCTACTGCAGCTAAGGATTTCCCTGGTGGCTCAGACAGTAAAGCGTCTGTCTACAATGTGGGAGACCTGGGTTCCAGCCCTGGGTTGGGAATATCCCCTGGAGAAGGAAAAGGCAATCCACTCCAGTACTATTGCCTGGAAAATCCCATGGACAGAGGAACCTGGTAGGCTACAGTCTATGGGGTCACAAAGAGTCGGACATGACTGAGTGACTTCACTTTCACTGCAGCTAAATGGCATAGTATCCAAATGAGATGTAGATCCAACTAAAACTGAATCAAGAGAGGACCTCAGATTGGAGAGGATGGCTGATAAGTGATTGGAGGTGNGGGGTCACAAAGAGTCGGACATGACTGAGTGACTTCACTTTCACTGCAGCTAAATGGCATAGTATCCAAATGAGATGTAGATCCAACTAAAACTGAATCAAGAGAGGACCTCAGATTGGAGAGGATGGCTGATAAGTGATTGGAGGTGTCATTATAGAAACCAAGTCTCATTAAAATGTTACAGTTGCTAGTAGAAGGTCAGTTGAACAACTAATCTTGGACAAGGAAGGGAAATTAATATTTATAAGCAAATCTGATCTTTCACATATGTATTATATATATTATTTGACATATGCTTTTTTGTATGTTTTTAATATTATCCTCAAAATGAGCCTGTAACTTGTCACCTTCATTTTATAAACAGAAAAACTGAGAATAAAAAGTTAACTTGCATTCACATAACAGGAAGAAAAATGTCAGACTCAAAATCTGGCTAAGGTTAATTTAAATCTTCTACTCTTTTTGCTATATCACCCCAACACAGGAAATTGAATCTGAAACTGGAGACAACAAACCATTTTTTTCTAGGTGAAGATAGTGGATTGTATATATACCATAGCCATCACTTGCTTGTCAAACACCAAACCTCTTTAAAACAACAGTAACTATTTTTTTTAAAGTCATAAACACACAAAGACAAAAGAACAGGAGAGGAATGAACAACAAACTTTGAGAAGTTGGTAAGTAGGTGGAAAAGTGGGAATTAACTAAGCAGACCTGGGATAACTGAATTTCAAGTCAGCAATAAAGTTGAGTAACAGATGGATTTGCACCATTGTGTCTCTGAGGCTCAAGAATTGGAGCTAATACCCATATGTAAGGTCAAGGAAAGTAGTCTGAATTTGAAGTTCCCAGTTCAGTTGCCAGATTGATATCCCAACACCATAGACCTATATGATGACTTGCTCTTCTCACATTCTGGAAGACTGAAGATGTATTCTCTGCAGAGGGTAACATAGAGTCACTGGAGGACCCCAAGCACAACTGAGGACAGGTGACTTAGCACCCTGAAAGTGGGAGGAAGGAGTTAAAATTTGCACACCCAACGCTGATATCATTGACTGTCTTTCCCTACACACCTCACAGAAAGCTGGCAGCCAGCCCCACACCTTTTTGTAAAAGAGGAATTTGGGCAATCATTCTTTAGAATCTGAACAGGCCATGGCTCTCCAAGAGGAAAGCTCTTACGAAATTAACATCAGGGATTCTTCACTGAAATAATTTGTCTTGCCACTTGGAACTGAAACCCATGGCAAACCAGTCCCACCTTAGTGCTCAGAGTTTCTAACCAACATTTTTAAAAAGTTAATAAATTGTGGTTAAAAAAAAATGGGTAACATAAAATTTGCCACTTTAGTTATTTTTAACTATACAGCTTAGTAGCACTAAATACATTCACATTGGTGTACAGTAGACCTCCAGAACTTTTTCATCTTGCAAAACTAAAACTCTGTACCCATTGAACAACTCCCCACTTCCATCTCCACCTAGTCCCTAGCAGCCATCATTTTTCTGTTTCTGGGTTTGACTGCTTTAGATACCTCATTTCAGTGGAATTATACAGTTCTCATCTTTTTGTGACTGGTTTAATTCACTTACCATAGTGTCCTCAAGCTGAATCCATACTGTAGCATGTGACAGGATTTCCATTTTTAAAAAAGTCTGAAAAATATACCAGTTTTTCTAATCAACTTTGGACTCTCCAGTCTTAAATATGTGCAGACATGTACAATTACCAGGCATCAGAGGAAGCCCTCTTTCATGGAAGACAGACACAAACAAACATGAGACACCAGACTATTCAGGGATAAGATAACTTCTCAAAACACATCAATTAAAATATTGGAGAATAGAAATATCATACAGGAAGCAAAAATAGGATAATTAAGTTTTTAAAAAGAATAATAAAAACAATAAAGAAACAAAACAAAAAGAGTTCTTGGAAAAACTCAAAGAATGGTGGAATATCAAGTTGGGGAAATGTCTCAGAAGGTGGAGAAAAAAGAAAATAGATGGAAAATAAGAAAAATAAGGTAAAGTAAGGGTAACAGAGAAGAAAATCCAAAATCTAAAATAATAGGTGTCCTTAGGTAGAGAGAACAGAGAAAATGAAGGGGAGGAAATCAACAGAATAATATACAACCTAGAATGAAAAGGGATAAATTTTTTGTTTGAAGGATCCATTGTAATTACAGCAAAATAGCACAGCATCATGAAATCTCAGGAACCCAGAGACAATTAGAGCACTCTACAAATGTTAGAGATAAAAAAAATTTAGGAATTGGAATGACATCAGTATTAAAGTAGCAATGCTGGAAGCTAGAAGATAAGGGAGATTTGTGTTCAATGGAAAAATCATCTCCAAAGTAAAATTCTCTACCCAGCTAATTTATTAATCAAGGTATTTAATGAATATTAATTTTGTGAGTGCCGAAGCTGTACTTTATCATTTCACTTGTGGGGAGTTGTTGGAGAAATAAATAAAAAAGGAAGACAGGTTACTGCTCTATAGTTTATTATTGTTTTTTTTAAATAAATGTTTAAATTTAAGATAGTTTCAGATTTACAGAAAATTGTGGAGACAGTAGAGTTCCCACTTCTCCACATCTAGTTTGCCCTATTATTAACACCCTACATTAATTAGTATTGTACATTTGTCACAATTGGTGCACTAATATTGATATATTATTGTTATCATCTAAAGTCCATACTTTATTCTCATCTCCTTAGTTTTTACCTAATGTCCTTTTCCTACCCTGGGATCCCATCCAGGACACCACATAACTTTTAGACATAACATCTCAGGCTCATGTGGCTAGGAAAACTTTACGAACTTTCTTATTTTTTTAATAACCTTGACAGTTTTGAGGAGTACAGACAGGTATTTTATAGAGTGGTCCTCAGTTGGGATTTGTCTGTAATTTTTATTATGATTAGTTGTGGTTTTAGGTTTTTGGGATGAAGACCGTGAAGATAAAGTATCATTCTCATCATATCAAGGATGCATGCTATCAATTTGGCCTCACTGTTAATGTTGACCTTATCACCTAACTGAAGTGCTGTTTATCAATGAGGTTTCTCCACTGTAAAATTGCTCTTTCCCCCTTTTATTACTATACTTGTTGCAAAGTCACTATGTGCCGCCCACACTTCCAGGGTGAGAGTTATGCTGCACCTCCCTATGGATGGAGTATCTACATAAATTGTTTGGAATTCTTCTCTGTAGTAGATTTGTCTTTTTTCCTTTAATTTATTTTTTCAATAGTTTTGTTCAATAATTTATATCAGTATTAACTCATGTGTAGTAATTTTATACTTTGGGTCATAACCCAGTATTGCTAATGTTTACCTTGTATATATATATTTTGTAATACTTATTTCAGAGGTGCTGTGTCACAAAGACATAGAATAGTCTAGTTGTCTTTCTTCTAGCCTTATATTCTTTGGTTTAGATCCCAAGCAGGTAAAACTGATGCACTGAAGAAATGTTCTTCTACTTACACACAAGTCACAGACTTTAATTAAAATAAATGTAGTCAGCATTCTCTGTTAGCAATGAAGAGCACTCTGTGGAAGGCACAGTGCCTGTGGAGCTTATGTTCTGTTCACTTACTGTAATGCCATTTCCCTCAAATTAGGTCTGTTGAGATGAATTTGTGGTGTAGTTGACCTGAGCTCCTATGGAACTTGAGGCACTAAAATGCTTCTTACTGTACTGATTATCATCTGACTCATTCCTGTCAAGCAGTATATGTAAGAAAGTATATTTTCTTTAATTTTTAGATAACTTTATAGGAGAGAATTCTATTTAGAGAAGTTAGAGCTTCTTCAGCAGGCTTATAAAGAGAAAACAATCCTGAAAAGGTTTAGATACTGAATTTTGAGAATTAAAAATATACACTTGTTGTTTGAATTTTCTAGTTTCTCTATCTGTGCTCCTCATGACCAACTGTACATCTTCAGTCATATGAATTACTGTATGCTCAAAACAAGGAATCATGAGAAGTCATAAACAATGTAGGAAAATATCAGTGATAGAAGTGCTTGTCTTATTCATAACTATTAAGTTTCATAATTAAGTATAAGGTTTTCTGTAGGTTGCTGGTAGAAGTCTTTTATCAAATTCAGGTCATTCCCTTCTATTCCTTGCTTAATGAGATTTTTTTTAAATTGAGAACTANTATCAGTGATAGAAGTGCTTGTCTTATTCATAACTATTAAGTTTCATAATTAAGTATAAGGTTTTCTGTAGGTTGCTGGTAGAAGTCTTTTATCAAATTCAGGTCATTCCCTTCTATTCCTTGCTTAATGAGATTTTTTTTAAATTGAGAACTAATGGTAAATTTGTCAAATACTTTTAAAGAAACTTCTATATTAATCTCTTAATGTAGTGATATGTATCAATAGATTTTCTAATGTTGACCATTCTTGGGAAGAATGCTGCTTGGTTCATTTGGCATAGAAATTACCTGTTCTTTGAGGATTTGTTAATGCTTTCTTATAAAAATATCTTGGTACCTTTACTATGAGGGCAGAGTTTTTAGTACTTAAAATTTTTTCTTCTATGTTTATGAATGCATATAAATTTAAGTAGTCTTCTTGAGTCAGTTTAACTTGTATTTTATAATCACCCATTTTATCTGATTTTCCAGTTCATAGATATGAAATTGTATCATATTATCTTGAAATTAAAAATATATTTAACATACATTTTGTATTATATCTCTTGATGCTATATTAATGTTGTTATTTGTTTTTTCTTTAACCATTTTGGGGGGGTCTACTCCCATAATAGGTCTTATATTTACTTGGTTGATTTATTCTTTTCTATTATTGTTATTTATTTTTCTGCCACATGATGCCACATATGGGATCTTAGTTCCCTGACCAAGGATTGAATCTGCACCCCCTGCATTGGAAACATGGCATCTTAAACTTGGACCACCAGAGAAATCCTCTCTATTATTTTTTATAAACAAAGTAATACTAAATAATCTTTAAAAAGTTAATTCTTTTTTGGACAGAATTTTGACCAGAAATATACTGTGATGAAGAAAGAAGTCCAAACAAGTCCTGCTTCTTTCCCTTCNAAGGCAATGGCACCCCACTCCAGTACTCTTGCCTGGAAAATCCCATGGACGGAGGAGCCTGGTAGGCTGCAGTCCACGTGGTCGCTAAGAGTCGGACACGACTGAGCGACTTCACTTTCCCTTTTCACTTTCATGCATTGGAGAAGGAAATGGCAACCCACTCCAGTGTTCTTGACTGAAGAATCACAGCGATGGGGGAGCCTGATGGGCTGCTGTCTCGGGGGTCGTACTCGGACACGACTGAAGTGACTCAGCAGCAGCAGCAGCAGCAGCAGCAGGCTGTTTTTCTTTTACAGCTAGCTAGGTGTTCATTGAATAGTTTTTGGTCTAAATTTTAGTCCACGGTGCACGTGGGTGCACTGGGTGTTTGTTTTGAAAGTGGAGAGTTGTTGGAGGGAGAAGAGAAAACCAGACTTGTTTTCTCTTGCCCAGTTACTGCTTTGGGCATTCTGAAGAATGTAGCAGAGTGGATGAGAAGAAATGAGAACTCTTAAGAGGTCCAAAGTTGGACTCCCTAGATTTTTTATAACAAAAAATATGTTGTGAGCTGAAAATAGGAATATTCACCCAGCAATGCAAGCTCTTAGATAGTCATGGTTAAGTGTATATTATATGCTGATTTTTTCCTAAACAAAAATGCAGACTTCTCCTATAGTGGCAAATGTTGGTATTAGAGTTGGAAATGCAGATGGAAGATGGATCAAATAAGAATATAAGACCAGAAGGGCCAAAGTCAGTGCAAGGTTGAAAGTGTCTTAATGAAAATTATGTTATTTCCAAGTCCAGTGAGTTTTTATAACATCATTGACATTGAATAATATTATCACAACTCCCTGAACTAATAAATCATGCAGCAGTCTTCCTTGTCTGAGGTGAAGTGATAAGCTATGTGTATCTGTGCTTTTCTTTCAAGAATGGAAATTATACTTGTTTTACAACTGCATAAAATTTAGCATAATTGATCATGCAGGTAAAATACTGGTCTACAAAAATGATTTCATTCTTAGGAAAAAAGGGGTAACAAATCTCCTCAGGTTTCAGGTGTTGAATAAAGAGTCCTTAATACACTGTCTACACATACCAGGCGTCAGAAGTGGGTTTCTTTTAGTGAAGGATGTGTCAGACCAATAGAGCTGACACCGGAAAGTTTAGGTAGACCCATTGGGGAAGGTCCAACACAAAAGACTGTGGTGTTGAGAGATCTAGTGAGAGAGAGTGCTATGCAGGTGTGAGTGAAAGAGAATGTAAGTAGGAAGCCTGGTGGTGCTGGAGCTTGGAGACCAGAGAGGAGGGTGAATAGAAGGTAGAGGCTGCTATCTAAAGGGCCTGCCTGGTAGGGCCAAGGGTCTAGGAGGGCAGGCAAACTCAGTAGGACTTACTGGCGGATACAAAATGTTGCCTACAAGTTTGGAGTGGATAAGGAGTAAGGGTGACATAACCTAGGCAAAAATTTCGGTAACAGTTATGGCCATGAGAAACAGTGAAGATCATGAACTCAAAACTTAGGGTTCTAAGCTCAAGACTTTCTGAGATAGAGACCAGATATGGTCTTAGTGTGATGGAGATCAGTGAATATATGTGGCTAAAGCAAGTAATGTGGGCAAGGTATTCCGAGACTCACATCTCTAGAATATTACACACACACATACACACACACACAGAGGACTGAAAAATTACAGAGCCAAACATTCATAAAATCTCTCTTAGAAATATAATAAAAAGAAAATATGGGTGATGTCATTTTTTTGCCTGCTTATGCTTTCTGAATTGTCTATAGTGAACATGTATTATTGAAAAAAATGTAAAAATGTTCTGTAAAAAAAAAAAAAAATCTACCTGTAGTGAACTCTAGTGTATTTGCAAATTGTTTGAAATTTTGGTATTTTGTACTATGCCTAGGTGGGGCACTGATGTAAGGCCAAATTATTGCAGGACACAACAAATTCTCTTGGAATTGGGTAAATTTCCATATTCAATCTGCTTGCCTTTTATCTTTTAGGGGAAATTTCTTGATCGACCTGTAAAACAGTTACTTTCTTCCAAAATAGTCATTTAGGCTGGGTCTATCTGGGACAAAATGAACTAAGAGTTGGAAATTGTTGAGGTGAGGTGATTAATTGGAAGAATTTGGACTGAATAAATTACTGTTGGATCCCCGTCTATGTACACAGCTGGATACTTTTTATTGGCCGATTGAGCCTGTAATGGGATAATGGAATAAGGAGAATGTTGGGCTTTGTATTTTAGTTCATTTTGCAAATGAGAAAAGCCTTAGGCAAAGTTTCTTTTGTTCTTAATGCCAAAATATTCCACCATTAACACAACACAGAATGTATTAGATAATTTTTAAATAACACTGGACCAATAAATCTCATAAAAACTTAAACGTGTTTCCTGCCCTGAATATTTTCACTAACCCCAATGATGTAAATGGAGCCAAAGCTATCAATAATGAGAAGATAAACAAGTTCTCTTCTCAGTTAAGCTCTTATTCATACCCCAGGAATTGGGTAATAAGAAAAGAAATGTTTGGTTGCATGAATGAAATTGATATTCAGATTTGTTACACACACATATGTGTGTATTATAACTGTCTGGCTCAGTTGGGAAAGTCAGTTTAAATAGCAGTCGTGATTTTAACCTATTCTTGTCTGTGGGCATCCTCTGAATTTTGGAAAGCCATAGCAGCTTTGGGGCAAAATGGAACGGTTTGGCTATAGATTGGATGCTAGATAATTCACATGCTGTGTCCTTAATTAATGCAAGACTAGTATGGTAATGTTTAGCAACGGATAACAAATCGGCCATTGTCAGGTTCAATAGGTTCGTATCACCCTTATGGTGACTTGGCTGGATAAAGATCACCAAGGAGTCCATAGGGAATATAATGACCCTAAATGTCCCATTCTCCACATAAGCACTGAGTGAGGTTGTACTATAGAATTTATCAGAACTCTGCTAATTAAAAATCCTTTTCCACTCTTTACTAGAGTGACATAATGGACCTCATTTAATATTGTCATTAGCATGCTGTGAGCCTGGTGATTTATTCCTGTACACAAATAGTCTCAGTGACTAGTGACCCCATACGTGGGTGATGGACATGCGTGTTTTTGACTTGACTATTTGCTCTGTCATTAAGCCTTTGGACGAGATAATTCAGGCTGCAGGGAACTTGGATGTGAGGGGACAGGTCTGGGACAATTAGGCCAAAGCACAGCTTCTCTTTAGTGTCTTCCCATCCTTTATGCTCCACTTAACAGATGTGTCTCCTGATGACACCAGCCCAAAGGGTACAGATGCGTCATCTTTTCTTTGTTGATCCTACCAATTGTTCTCTCCCACATATTCCCCTGGGCCTTCTTGCTTTTGGGTGACAGTGAGACTGCCTCAGTCACCTCTCTTTTATGAGTGTGCTTGGGGCCACTAGGCTCAGCCATGCGTTGCCCGGTGCATTCCTGGCTGCCATGTTTCACTGTCGCGGCATGGCGGTACTGGCACAGAACTTGAGTTTTTGGGATGCCTTCCCTACACTTCCATTCCAAAGTGCGATACCCTTTTCTTTTCTTTTCCTTTCCTTTGCAAGGAGTTTAGTTGCTCAGGCCTTAGGGATCAGGTTACATGGAATCCTACCAAGGCCTTGGGGCCTTTCTGTGTGATTTTAAAGTATGTTCTAAGCNGCTCGCCCTTCCACGCCATCCCCCTACCCCGCCGCCGGAGCAGACAGCCCCAGGGGCCCTGGGTATTTTTAGCGTTGTGACCTGGGCGGCAGCACTAAGAGCCTTTCCCAGGAATCAGCGTCAGCGTCTCCCTCCTCCGCTGCCAGCTCTGGCCACATGGTCTCCCCACACTTCCTTGGCCCTGCCTGGCTTCTCTGGGGGTTTGGATCGCTCGTGGCCCACCCTCAGCGCCCGATGGACTGGCCAGGGTCTCGGATATGCAGAGTCCAGATGAGGCGGGGAAGGCAATCTGCGGAGGAAAATGACCTGGTCCTCCAGCTAGATACTGCCTTGCCTCCGGTGATGGGCTCAGGAAGGGATGCGGAGCGAATCGGAGTGAAGGGGGTTCTGGAAAGCTCTCAGCACGGGGGGCCAGAGGGCCTGGGCTGAATCGCACCCTTCCAGTTGCTACTCGCTGACTAGTGGGGAGATCGGCCAGTGAGATGTGTCAGAGGAGAGGTGCTCAAATAAAGAGCTGTGGGAGGCAGAGAAGAGATGATGTCCTCTAAATAGCTCGGGGACCGCAGCCTTCCGTTTTTACAGAACACCCTCAGGAGCTGTGCCTTGTGTTTAGAGGCAGGTAGGAGGACGATGCCATTTTCAGATGCGGAGACTGAGGCTAGAAAGATGTCTTCCTTAGGGACAGAGCCAAGTCTAGAAGTCAAGTCTGTGACTTAAGAGCAGGGTTTGGAGGGGATGCCAGTGATAGTATGTGTGTGTGTGTGTGTGTGTGTGTGTGTGTGTGTGTGTGTNTACTTTGGTCACCTGATGTGAAGAACTGACTCATTTGAAAAGACCCTGATGCTGGGAAAGATTGAAGGCACAAGGAGAAGGGGATGACAGAGGATGAGATGATTGGCTGGCACCACTGACTCAATGGACATGAGTCTGAGTAAATGCTGGGAGTTGGTGATGGACAGGAAGGCCTGGCGTGCTGCAGTCCATGGGTTTGCAGAGTTGGACACGACTGAGCGACTGAACTGAACTGAACTGACGGCAGTACATACATAGCTAGCCTGTGCTGCTGCCTGGTGTCTGCTGGTCTTGTTGATGGACTTCTTTTTGGCTGGATTGATGATAAAGAACCCAGTTTTCCTGAGGACTTGTGGGTGCCAAACTGTACCTATTCCCTTGATTTGACCTCTGAACCATCGTGATGTCCTGCCTGGAATGTTGAGAAAGATCTATTTCCCCCCCTCTTTGGCTAGAGGTACTGCCTTTGTTTCCCATTGTATTTGAGAAGTTGGGTAGAGGCATTAAATGCTGCTTGTCCTTTTACTTTGCTCTGAAAGTCTGTATTCCTGTGTAGGGGTGTAATTCCTTAGGCAAAGAAGAATCTGCTCTTGACCTCACCTTGGATCTAGAAAATCAGACTCAAACCAGACTAATACACTCTCCGTGGTGTGTCATTGTGATCTCATCCTATTCATCATCTAATTTCTCAGTTCCCTTCATAATGGGTCAGCTCTCTTCCTTCCGATTTCTATTTGTACATGACATCAGAAGTTATACAGATGATGACAAATTAGGTGGGAAAAATCAAAGCTCTATATCTTTAGTATAACTTGGTTTCTTTTAAAGTCATTGTTCTCACTTGGCAGTGGAAAAACAATCTTGTCACATTCAGGTATTCTAGTCAACTAAAATTTAACTCTTACTTTGGGGTAGATGCTCAGTCAGACTTACGGGATACCATCTCTTGTTTAGCTGTTCACGGCTCCTTCTCCCTGTCGTCTCTTTCTCTGACTCACAGTCCTGCTTCCGGTTCTTTGGGCTCTAGGTTCCATCACCTGGCAGTGGAAGGAAGAGAGGGAGTTTGTTTATGGGGGTGGTGTATGCTGAGGCAACATACAGTTTGTCCACTCCCTTAATCTCATTTCTTACCTAGATGCTAATGCTGTTAATGTTCGTTGTTGACTTTGGAGATGTGGATGACATCCAACATTGACTCGTGTGTGTTACATTATTATAGATGATCTTCGATGTCCAACGGGTACCCTTTATGGCCTATTGCAGAGGATCCTATGGAGACAGCATTGCTTCCCTTCCTTTCCTTTAAGTTTTTTTTTTCATTCTTCTAGCAGGCCTCATCTGGGGCTAGCAAGCAGAATCATCTCACCAGATACTTCCAGGTACATACTTGAAGTTCACAAGAAGCCTCAAAACCTCCACTCCACTTGGGAAATCAGAAGTGATGCTTGCCCAGCCCTGTCTGACCTTCCTTCTCTCTGTTGATGCCTTGTCAAGCCTCCTACTGGGTCTGTTGCTCACCAGACAGATGGTCCACAATTCTTCCTATCCAGAAACACTCACGTTTCTGGGGAGATTCTCTGTGGCACCTACTCTTCCCTTGAGATTACAGTAGGGAGTGGGGAGGGTGGTGTCCCAAACATGTGTTTTCTTCTTTTTCTCTGGTGGTGTTTCCCAGCTTTGAAATAACATATGTTTATATCCCCTCCCAGGCTGTTTAGAAGAAGGCAATGGCACCCCACTCCAGTACTCTTGCCTGGAAAATCCCATGGACGGAGGAGCCTGGTAGGCTGCAGTCCACGTGGTCGCTAAGAGTCGGACACGACTGAGCGACTTCACTTTCACTTTTCACTTTCATGCATTGGAGAAGGAAATGGCAACCCACTCCAGTGTTCTTGACTGAAGAATCACAGCGATGGGGGAGCCTGATGGGCTGCTGTCTCGGGGGTCGCACTCGGACACGACTGAAGTGACTCAGCAGCAGCAGCAGCAGCAGCAGCAGGCTGTTTTTCTTTTACAGCTAGCTAGGTGTTCATTGAATAGTTTTTGGTCTAAATTTTAGTCCACGGTGCACGTGGGTGCACTGGGTGTTTGTTTTGAAAGTGGAGAGTTGTTGGAGGGAGAAGAGAAAACCAGACTTGTTTTCTCTTGCCCAGTTACTGCTTTGGGCATTCTGAAGAATGTAGCAGAGTGGATGAGAAGAAATGAGAACTCTTAAGAGGTCCAAAGTTGGACTTCCTAGATTTTTTATAACAAAAAATATGTTGTGAGCTGAAAATAGGAATATTTACCCAGCAATGCAAGCTCTTAGATAGTCATGGTTAAGTGTATATTATATGCTGATTTTTTCCTAAACAAAAATTCAGACTTCTCCTATAGTGGCAAATGTTGGTATTAGAGTTGGAAATGCAGATGGAAGATGGATCAAATAAGAATATAAGACCAGAAGGGCCAAAGTCAGTGCAAGGTTGAAAGTGTCTTAATGANAAAAAAAAAAAAAAAATCTACCTGTAGTGAACTCTAGTGTATTTGCAAATTGTTTGAAATTTTGGTATTTTGTACTATGCCTAGGTGGGGCACTGATGTAAGGCCAAATTATTGCAGGACACAACAAATTCTCTTGGAATTGGGTAAATTTCCATATTCAATCTGCTTGCCTTTTATCTTTTAGGGGAAATTTCTTGATCGACCTGTAAAACAGTTACTTTCTTCCAAAATAGTCATTTAGGCTGGGTCTATCTGGGACAAAATGAACTAAGAGTTGGAAATTGTTGAGGTGAGGTGATTAATTGGAAGAATTTGGACTGAATAAATTACTGTTGGATCCCCGTCTATGTACACAGCTGGATACTTTTTATTGGCCGATTGAGCCTGTAATGGGATAATGGAATAAGGAGAATGTTGGGCTTTGTATTTTAGTTCATTTTGCAAATGAGAAAAGCCTTAGGCAAAGTTTCTTTTGTTCTTAATGCCAAAATATTCCACCATTAACACAACACAGAATGTATTAGATAATTTTTAAATAACACTGGACCAATAAATCTCATAAAAACTTAAACGTGTTTCCTGCCCTGAATATTTTCACTAACCCCAATGATGTAAATGGAGCCAAAGCTATCAATAATGAGAAGATAAACAAGTTCTCTTCTCAGTTAAGCTCTTATTCATACCCCAGGAATTGGGTAATAAGAAAAGAAATGTTTGGTTGCATGAATGAAATTGATATTCAGATTTGTTACACACACATACGTGTGTATTATAACTGTCTGGCTCAGTTGGGAAAGTCAGTTTAAATAGCAGTCGTGATTTTAACCTATTCTTGTCTGTGGGCATCCTCTGAATTTTGGAAAGCCATAGCAGCTTTGGGGCAAAATGGAACGGTTTGGCTATAGATTGGATGCTAGATAATTCACATGCTGTGTCCTTAATTAATGCAAGACTAGTATGGTAATGTTTAGCAACGGATAACAAATCGGCCATTGTCAGGTTCAATAGGTTCGTATCACCCTTATGGTGACTTGGCTGGATAAAGATCACCAAGGAGTCCATAGGGAATATAATGACCCTAAATGTCCCATTCTCCACATAAGCACTGAGTGAGGTTGTACTATAGAATTTATCAGAACTCTGCTAATTAAAAATCCTTTTCCACTCTTTACTAGAGTGACATAATGGACCTCATTTAATATTGTCATTAGCATGCTGTGAGCCTGGTGATTTATTCCTGTACACAAATAGTCTCAGTGACTAGTGACCCCATACGTGGGTGATGGACATGCGTGTTTTTGACTTGACTATTTGCTCTGTCATTAAGCCTTTGGACGAGATAATTCAGGCTGCAGGGAACTTGGATGTGAGGGGACAGGTCTGGGACAATTAGGCCAAAGCACAGCTTCTCTTTAGTGTCTTCCCATCCTTTATGCTCCACTTAACAGATGTGTCTCCTGATGACACCAGCCCAAAGGGTACAGATGCGTCATCTTTTCTTTGTTGATCCTACCAATTGTTCTCTCCCACATATTCCCCTGGGCCTTCTTGCTTTTGGGTGACAGTGAGACTGCCTCAGTCACCTCTCTTTTATGAGTGTGCTTGGGGCCACTAGGCTCAGCCATGCGTTGCCCGGTGCATTCCTGGCTGCCATGTTTCACTGTCGCGGCATGGCGGTACTGGCACAGAACTTGAGTTTTTGGGATGCCTTCCCTACACTTCCATTCCAAAGTGCGATACCCTTTTCTTTTCTTTTCCTTTCCTTTGCAAGGAGTTTAGTTGCTCAGGCCTTAGGGATCAGGTTACATGGAATCCTACCAAGGCCTTGGGGCCTTTCTGTGTGATTTAAAAGTATGTTCTAAGCAACTGGTGGAACCTAAACAAGGTTTATGCCTTGTTTTGCCTTACACAAGTTCTTTATGCCTTCTCTGTGCCCCGTGTATGTTGGTCCACCCAGAATTAGCTGTCTGGTTCCTTAAACCGCTGAATGCAGAGTTGGAAAGAGGTGCCTATAACAGCTTCTTGTGAGCTGCTGTGAGCAAGGACCAGCTCACTGTAGTCTTGGGTATCTCACACTTTGTGTTTGCTCCTAATTACAGTGAGAACGTAAAGTTAAATTCAGTGCAGTAAACAGTACAGAGGCATATGTTGCCTAATGCAATAGAAATGGCCCTGAAGACTGCACCTGAATAGAATATTCTTAATCATAAGGGAGGTCATTATTTCAGAGAAAACATAGTAAAGAGCTTAAAGCAAACATTCTGTTTTTGTAAAAATTTAACCATGCTTCCTGATTTATCTGATTTATACATTTGGATTTTATCTTTCAGATTTTTCTTTAAAATAATACACGCATATAAAACTAAAAAAAAAAAAACACCTTAAGAGTTTAACAGGTGGCTGAGACTTGAGCAGGACTCTCTCATGATTTTTCCATTTTTTTTCTTTAGGGTTTCTTCCTTCCTTTCAGGTGGAAAAGTGACTGGAATCTTTGGCAACTTTTTATAGGCCCCTGGGAGTCACCTGCAAGGGCTTATTGTCTTCTGGGGAGAATCTGTGTAGTTTACACTTTCTATTTTTTCATACACTTTCTCTCTTCCTTTGAACAGAAGCATAAGGAAACAAGGAAGTTAGATTAGGGCTCTGGTTCTGCCCTAGATGGCTGCATGATTTGAACAGATCATTTGGCCCCTCTGGGTCTCCTTTTTTCTCATCAGTAAGCTGAGCAGACTATGAGCTCAGTCGTGTCAGACTCTTTGTGATGCTATGGACTGTAGCCCACCAGGCTCCTCTGTCCATGTGATTTCCCAGGCAAGAAACTGGAGTGGGTTGCCATTTCCCACTCCAGGGGATCTTCCCAACCCTGGGATCGAACTTGCATCTCTTGTGCTTTTTGCATTGTAGGTGGATTCCTTACTACGGTGCCATCTGGGAAGCCCCAGCATGAGGAGTAGGCTTCATGATTGCTAAATTAGCATCTGCAGTGCAATTTTAAGAAACAGACAAACAAGAAATAAATTTTAGAGTCTATCTTTGGAAACACCACCAAACCATGAATTTCTTTATTCATATTCAAATGCTAACTAACTATGAGGGGCATGTGCTTTTCTCCAGGCAATAATGACAGAACTTTTGGAAAACCTGTGTATTTAGTAGTGCTAAATGGTTCATGCAGTGGCAAACCACATTCTTGAGTAATGGTGGAATATATTTTCTCAGGTGAGAGCTTAAATTCATTTCTACTGGGGCTTAATTAAGGCATGCTGTCTGTATCACGAACAATTCTGTGGAATAAAATCACTGAAGAAATTGAAATGCCCCAGGATGCAATGCCAGTCTTTGACATTTGAGGCATAATCTGGTATAGTAAGCTTGGATTTTTAAATTTGAAGGAGATTCAAGGCTCTGTTGAACGTGCTAGGGGTGAATCCCAATGGCCTTGGCCTGTTGCAAAGAGCCAGGGAAGTTTATTTTGTGTCTGGGCTGTTGGGTGAGTTCCCGAAACCAATTTTCTGTTGGAAACGGTGTGTATCCTTCTGGCAACAAGCTGCTTGAGCAATGAGCTGTCACATTTCAATGCAGAAGCCTTTTGTTTGGCAATAAGATAATTTTAGTTCTTATTCTATCAGGATTCTATTTAGAATTTCAGCATAAATGCATTTGGAGTACACTGGACTCTTCACAGGGGAGCTGAGGTCCAGGTAAAACCATAATGTGTTTTTTTTTTTCCTACTTTCTCATCTTCCCCAACTTCTGCATGCCATGTTTTGATATAGGAAAAAGAACACCAGAGGCAACCTTGAAAGCACAGTATGTGTGGAGCGCAGGGAAGTATGTATGCAGCAGCATCCACTCCTCACCTTCCCAGTGGTGGTCAAAGAGTGATGCAGAAGCTGAAGCTGTGTATATCGGTTATTGAGGTTTTGTTGGCACCTCCTGTCAGGACTTCCCACGTCGCGCAGTGGTAAAAAATCCGCCTGCCAATTCAGGAGCTGCAGGTTCCATCTCTGGGTTGGGAAGATCCCCTGGAGAAGGAAATGGCAACCCACTCCAGTATTCTTGCCTGGGAAATCCCACAGACAGAGGAGCCTGGTGGACTACAGTCCGTGGGGTCACAGAAAGAGCTGGACATGACTTAGCGACTGAACCAAACAACAGCTGGCTTTTGGACTTGATAAACTTTATCAGCCACTTCAGCTTTAAACATCTAAGATACTAAAACAAAACTGGAAGTATTGTAAAGGGTGTACTCAAATTCAAATACCTCACAGATCCATGAGGGCAATCTATCCAATCTCGTTTATTTTTATCTTCAAGTTTTATAGATAAATTGTTCATTTATTCTTATATGCTATCATAATGGCATTCAAGCAGACTTTCCTATTGTTTTGTGATTCTTTGTTGCTTATATAAGGGAAAACTGACATGAGAAACTTGCACTGTTTTTAAGGTGGCTTAGGTACATGTCTGGGCCTTCCCAGGTGGTGACGGTGGTAAAGAATCTGCCTACTGATGCAGGAGACATGAGATGCGGGTTCAATCTCTGAGTTGGGAAGATTCCCTGAAGGAGGGCATGGCAACCGAGTCCAGGGTTCTTGCCTGGAGGATCCCATTGACAGAAGAACCTGGTGGGCTGCAGGCTGTGGGGTCGCAAAGAGTTGGACATGACTGAGTGACTGAGTACACAGGTGCATGCCTTCCAATACAGAGCTTTGTGTAAAATGTAGCCTGAACAGAATCATGATGTCTTCCTTCCTTTCCAGGAAATTCTTGTTCACTTATCTTTATTTATGTACCAGCAGAGACCAAACTGCAGCTTTTCCTTTACATTTCCTTATATTTGTTCTTTCAATAACCCTTTTGAATTCAACAGACCATGTAATTATTGTACCATATAGAAACAGTTGGGGGAAACAAATGGCATAGTGCAAAGGGTATAATTTATGGAGGTAAGTCATCCAGAAAATCGTGGAAAGAATGTTCAATTTATATTAAATATCTCAGTACTATGGCCTTTCCCCCATTTCAGTTGTGCACATTAAATTCTTTGTGTGACACACGAAAAATTATTAAACGTATGCCTATATAAAAATCAAGCAGAAGTTAAAATCAAAATGTTCCAATTTAAATGAAAAGAGAATACCAGCAGAGTTTAAGGCATTCATTTCCTTGGTTCAAATGTGACTGTACTTGAGTCAAGACATTTTCATCTGTCAGCAGCTCAAATACCTATGCTCTTCAATCTTAGAAAGATAAGGAGGTGATGTTCCAGCCTTACAGAGCATTAGCATGAAGCGTGTGTATGTGTATCGTGGTAGAATGGGTGTATTGCTGAAATTTTGATGTTACTTTTATCCAAAAACCTGATGTGTAGAATATAGAACTGTAGTCGTGTAACAATAATGCACTCACAAAGTTGTATTCATCACATATATGTTTGTGCCTATGTATGTGAACAAATGTATGCATGCCTATCTTATAAACTTATGAATAATATACTAACATATATAATTTAGGTGTTGCTGTTTCATTGCTAAGTCTCATCACATATATGTTTGTATATATGTATGTGTACATATATATGCATGCCTATTTTGTAAATTTATGAAGAATACACTAACCTATTTAATCTTGGTGGTGTTGGTTAGTCACTAAGTCGTGACCGACTTTTTGTGATCTCATAGACTGTAGACCTCCAGGTTCCTCTGTCCATGGGATTTCCCAGGCAAGAATACTGGAGTGGGTTGCTATTTCCTTCTCTAGGGAATCTTCCCGACCTGGGGACTGAACTTGCATCTCTGCATTGGCAGGTAGATTTTGTGCTGTTGAGCCACCAGGAAAGTTCTAATTTTCCAAATAAAAAGAAGTAGAAGAAACTGTTTTGGAATGTTTACTTCAATATTTAGGTTATTTAGCTTCTACATTAAATCTCCGTGCTAACGCTATGTGTCTTCCATCTTAGAGCTCAGCACATCTCAGCACTGGATTCAGGAGAGTTATCTAGGGAAGATAAAAACAAAACAAAACAAAACAAAACCCTCCAGTGCACAGAGTCTATCTGTGGAGATTTTGATTTAACTGGTCTGAGAGTGGGGTTGGGCATTAGTGATGTTTAAAAGCTCCCTTGATGAACATAATGTACAGTAGGGTTGACAGCTACTGCATTAGCTGTGTGTTGACAAGCAGCACTGGCAATATCTAACAACAACCACATGGAGATCTGGGGTTTGTTGAGATCTTTCCTGCTTTGTCCTGACTGCTGTTAAGACTCAGAAGTCAAGTGGGCCTTAGGAAGCATCACTACAAACAAAGCTAGTGGAGGTGATAGAATTCCAGTTGAGCTATTTCAAATCCTAAAAGATGATGCTGTGAAAGTGTTATACTCAGTATGCCAGCAAATTTGGAAAACTCAGCAGTGGCCATGGGACTGGAAAAGGTCAATTTTCATTCCAACCCCAAAGAAAGGCAATGCCAAAGAATGCTCAAAGTACCGCACAATTGCATTCATCTCACACACTGGCAAAGTAATACTCAAAATTCTCCAAGCCAGGCTTCAACAGTTCGTGAACCAAGAACTTCAAAATGTTCAAGCTGGATTTAGAAAAGGCAGAGCAACCAGAGATCAAATTGCCAACATCCGTTGGATCATCAAAAAAGCAAGAGGGTTCCAGAAAAACATCTATTTCTGCTTTATTGACTATGCCAAAGCCTTGACTTTGTGGATCACAAGAAACTGTGGAAAATTCTGAAAGAGATGGGAATACCAGACCATCTGACTTGCCTCCTGAGAAATCTGTATGCAGGTCAGGAAGCAACAGTTAGAACTGGACATGGAACAACAGACTGGTTCCAAATCGGGAAAGGAGTATATCAAGGCTGTATATTGTCACCCTGCTTATTTAACTTATATGTGGAGTACATCATGAGAAATGCTGGACTGAATGAAGCACAAGCTAGAATCAATATTGCTGGGAGAAATATCAATAACCTCAGATATGCAGATGACATCACCCTCATGGCAGAGAGTGAACTAAAAAGCCTCTTGATGAAAGTGAAAGAGGAGAGCGAAAAAGTTGGCTTAAAGCTCAACATTCAGAAAATGAAGATCATGGCATCTGGTCCCATCACTTCATGGCAGATAGATGGGGACACAATGGAAACCATCGATAGACTTTATTTTTCTGGGCTCCAAAATCACTGCAGAAGGTGATTGCAGCCATGAAATTAAAAGATGTTTACACCTTGGAAGGAAAGTTATGACCAAACTAGACAGCATAATAAAAAGCAGAGAGATTAGTTTGCCAACAAAGGTCCATCTAGTCAAAGCTATGGTCATGTATTTATGTGAGATTTGGACTGAAAAGAAAGCTGAGAGCCGAAGAATTGATGCTTTTGAACTATGGTGTTGGAGAAGACTCTTGAGAGTCCTGTGGACTGCAAGGAGATCCAATCAGTCCATCCTGAAGGAAATCAGTCCTGAATATTCATTAGAAGGACTGATGCTGAAGCTGAAACTCCAATACTTTGGCCCCCTGATGTGAAGAACTGACTCATTTGAAAAGAATTGCTGCTGGGAAAGATTGAAGGCAGGAGGAGAAGGGAACGACAGAGGATGAGATGGTTGGATGGCATCACCGACTCAGTGGACATGAGTTTGAGTAAACACTGGGAGTTGGTGATGGACAAGGAGGCCTGGCGTGCTTCAGTCCACGGGATCACAGACTCCGACATGACTGAGACACCGAACTGACTAACTGACTTCCTGCTTCCTCTTGACTGTTGTTAATACTCAGAGCTGCCGAGGTTTGCAAAGGGTGCCACCTATTGCTTTAGACAAAAAGAAGCAAGAAATGTGAAGCAATAGAAATGACTTAGATTAAAAGTGAGGTGACTTGTGCATAAGAGTAAAGCTGAGATGGAGGGGGACTTGAACCTGGGTCTTCTACAGTGATGTGATTGTGAGTAAGGGCTCTAGAGTCAGCTTGCTGTTGGCTTGAGTGTGTTGGCTCCTGCATTAACTAGCTGGTTGAGTGATGAGGGACTTGCCGTTCATTTGTCAGCCTGGTAAATACTTTGGAATTCAGTCCCTGAGCCAGTTATGTTTGGGGAAGAAAAATATTGCAGCAGTCACAGTCTTATGTGACAGATCTTAGATACCATCTTTTGGCCAAAGTTTTCATACTTCCAAAATGGAGGTAACTTCCCCAGTGGCTCAGTGGTAAAGAATCTACCTGTAATGCAGGAGACCCAAGAGATGCAGGTTTGATCTTTGGGTTGGGAAGGTCCTCTGGAGAAGAGAATGGCAACCTACTCCAATATTCTCACCTGGGAAATCCCATCTACATAGGAGGCTGGTTGGCTAAAGTCTAGAGGGTTGCAAAGAGTCTGATACAACCAAGCAGAGCATGCACACACATTGTTATGCCTACTTCATGTGTTGAATAGTTGAGCAGATTAAATGATGTGATCAGTGTAAGCCACTTGTGACAGTACCTCACACAAAATATCTCCTTAGTACATGAGGACTAGTATTATCCTTATCACTATTATTTTTGTTTGATTTCACATCCTATTCTCTTTCTACTACACAATGCCACTTAGATTGTGTATAGAAAACTCTACTGTAAGTTTTTTTTCTCATGACTTGGAATCTTTTAGGAGCCGGACATTAAATCAAATTTGTTACCTCAGCACTTATCTGAATAATACTTTCATTGTTTTTGATAACAGTTCCTTGGATGGCTTCATTTGCCTTTTCTTCTAAGCCAACTAGAGATATTGCTTATTGCTTCCTTTTCCTTATGTACTGGACATTAAAAAAAGAAGCTAAATGTAAATAGAATTGAAATAAATTTATATAAGTCCTTGAAAATGCAGTTCTAGCTGTAATAATACCAACTGTTACATGGTCCTTACCGTGTGCCAGGTATAATTTTGAATGTTTTACATAAAATACTTAAAACATGTTTTTATTATGGATAATTCCAAACACAAACAGGAGTATCTGTGTATAGAGAGTATATGAACCCCCATGCACTCATGTTTCACTTTTAGCTATTATTCCATTGTGGTCAGTTTTTTGTTTGTTTATGACCCTCCAACTCCCCTATCTTAGCCTCATAAATATTTTTCTCTAAACAGTTCTTGAAAAAACAAAGATCTTTAAAAAAAGATCCTCACAATGCCAATAGCACACATAAATGTAACCCTTACAAAGAAACATGATATGTTGAGTAGCGTTATCCCCATTTTACAAAAGAAGCAGCTAGGTACAGACAAGTTAAGTAAGTTAGACAAGTTAAGTAAGACAAGTAACTCTCCCAAGGCCACACTTAAGGCTAGTAAGCAACAGAGATGAAATCTGAAGCCAGGTGCTTTGGCTACGTGGTCTGTGTTCTTAATCACTTTGATGTACCAGCTTTTCTAACAAAAAATTGCTCTTGTCCATGAAAACATCATCAGTCGATCTAAGAAAGAAATGGAAAAATCTTGTTCAAGCCAGATCAAGGTTACAACCTGGGAACAGCATCTCAGGAAGCTCTAAGAACTATTCTGCCCATTAGAAGTTAAGGCACAGTTCTGTTAGGTTGGTGCAATTGCAGTTTTGGACTGTGAGTTTTAAATCATAATTATAACTAGGTTCAAACACATCTTTAGTAATCAAAATAGGGTCCATTACAACCAACATGTTTTTGCCAACAAGAAATAAGTTTGTTTCTTCCAGGAGCATAAAAATCCACGCTTTGGGATTCTGTCACTACACTTATTTATTTATTTATTATTATTTTTAAATTTAAAATTTATCTTTTTACTTTATAATACTGTATTGGTTTTGCCATACATTGACATGAATCCACCACAGGTGTACATGAGTTCCCAACCCTAAACCCCCCTCCCACCACCCTCCCCATATTATCTCTCTGGGTCATCCCAGTGCACCAGCACCAAGCATCCTGTATCCTGTATCGAACATAGACTAGCGATTCGTTTCTTACATGATAGTGTACATGTTTCAATGCCATTCTCCAAAATCATCCCACCCTCTCCCTCTCCCAGAGAGTCCAAAAGTCTGTTCTTTGCATCTGTGTCTCTTTTGCTGTCTCGCATACAGGCTTATCATTACCATCTTTCTAAATTCCATATATATGNTCTATTTAGTTCTTTGGCCCATTTTTTTATTGGGTCGTTTATTTTTCTGGAATTGAGCTGCAGGAGGTGCTTGTATAGTTTTGAGATTAGTTGTTTGTCAGTTGCTTCATTTGCTATTATTTTCTCCCATTCAGAAAGCTGTCTTTTCACCTTGCTTATAGTTTCCTTTCTTCAAGGCTCTTGTTTCTTTTTCTAAACTTCTTGAACCACCACTGCACTGTATGTTCCTTAGCAGTTCCTGGACCAAATGTGTTGTTGATGTTGCCAGTTGTCTCCGCTACTTTAAGACCCATTTTGAACTTGAATAAGAAAATCACTCGAATTTGCTTTTTGTCTAATCTTTCCCATAGTCTAAAATAAATATAAAATAAGCAGCAAGTAATGTCATTAGCAAAAACATAAAGTGAGAAATGCACATTAAAATGATGTATAACATAACCACATTTATTTAAGAATGTATGTCAATATCAAATGGAAAATTTCAACAATGCAAAAACCACAATTGCTTTTGCACCAACCTAATAGAAGTGTTTTGAGACAGAGGGTTGTACATTAAATGATGTATTATTGACAGTTTACACACTCCAGACCCAAGTGTCATCTTGGTCCCTTGCAAGATCAAGAAGGAATATTATCTTTAAAGATGTGTCTTGTTGATGCTAGGAAGACCTGAGTTTGAACCCTGGCTTCATCACTTATTAGCCCTGTGACTTTGTGCCCAGCGCTTATCCTTTGTAAACTACAGTTCCTTTGTTAACGTGATGATGTAACAATACCTACGTGAGTGCTTTGTACCATGCCTGGTGCGTATTGGTACTTATATATTATTATATGGGTACATAAATTAGGCAGCTAAGTGTCTAGGAGGACAGGTGTATATTTCCATGTGTATGTTTGGGGTATTTAAGTTGTATTTAAGTGATGACATTAACAAGTATAACTGTTGTTGTTTTTTTTTAATTGTTGAAAGGACACAGTNATTATTATATGGGTACATAAATTAGGCAGCTAAGTGTCTAGGAGGACAGGTGTATATTTCCATGTGTATGTTTGGGGTATTTAAGTTGTATTTAAGTGATGACATTAACAAGTATAACTGTTGTTGTTTTTTTTTAATTGTTGAAAGGACACAGTGTAGTTGATCAGATTGATTCTCATGACTCTCTGGGTTTGAATGGTCACTTTGAATGGTCAAGAAATGCCTTGATGATGACTTACTACAACTGGTTTAGAAATAACTTCTAATTTATAGCTGGAAAGCTACCAGCTTGTTAAATAAAAATAAATGTTATATTAGCTCATGTGAGCAAAGGAGCATAATTTCAAGGAATGATGTCTTTCTCTTTGAGCTACTTTAAAGTCATTTGTCAACATCCATCCTAAGAATACAGTGAAATTCTCATGGAAAATGTGCACATATCTTTTGTTGCCTGGCTTCTTCCACTTCAGCGGGAATGCATGCTGTGAACAATAGGATGGGGTGTGAAGAATGTTGAGACCACAGAAGTGTAAACTGTGTGTGTATGTGTGTTTGTGTGTATGTGTGTGTAGGAGTCCCTGTGTGGGACTCTAAATTTTGCCCTCTAAAATTAAATGTAAATTATTTCTTAGTCACCTACTCTTTTGAAATTTATGTGCATTCCTATATACTGCTAATGTGGATAATTGATCACACATACAGTATTTTATGGTATTTTTCATTTACCCTATAACATCTGATATTCAGATACTCTACTCCATTCCAGATCTTCTTTCTTTCTTCCTCATTCATATTGGTAATTCCCAGGATTATATTGAACAATTCAGCCTTGTCAAAGAAGAATCATGCTTTCCCAATGTTACATTTAATTGTGTGCCTTGTTACTTCTAATCCATGTGATTTATACACCTTGCACATTGTGTCAACATTGCCATTCCTTTTAGTATTCCCATTGGATAAGAGCACCACCCTGCAGCCTCGTCCTTTCTCCTTTCTCTGCTTTGTTATATAAAAGTGAAAGGGTTATTTTGATTTATAAGGAGCAGCTGAGCTTGGCTCTCACCTTGGTTATCCTTGCACATGAAGAAAACAAATGTTATTTTCCTCCATAAACATTCTGTTTGAGAATTTTCTTCACATGGCTTTTGACTTCCTGCCCCTTGGTTTGGAATTCCTCCCTAGCCACTGCAAGTGAGAATTGTGGTGAAGGCTGATTCTGGGAAATTCTCATGTGAAACCAAGTTTCTTGCCTCCAGCAGTGTATATATAGGGGAAATTAGGTTGCTAGTTTTCCCTAAAGCTGCGTCAAGGTAATAACTCATGCTGTCGGACCAAATACTTGGCAGGATTTAGATGACATGCTGGCCTCTTACAGTTTTGCATTAACAATTTCTGAATGAAAGAAAAACTCCAAACTGTGTTCAGTTTGGGAAATTCTAACAATTGGGAAATTGGTTTGTCACTCAGATGAGTTTGATTTTGCTTCATTTTATCTATCCATCATCTATCTACCTACTTATCTGTTTATATATATATATTTAACAATCCCCTTTTTGAAGTATACTTTGTGTATACTAAAATGTGTCAGTTTTAAGTAGAGTTTGTTGATAAATGTATACAGTTAGGTAACCACTACCCTAACTGATTTATAGAACATTTCTGTCACACCCCAGTCTTTCCTTGGGCTTCACAGGTTGCTCAGTGGTAAAGAATCCGCCTGCCAAGGCAGGAGACACAGGAGGCGTGGGTTGGATCCTTGGGTTGGGAAGATGCTCTGGAGAAGGAAATGGCAGCCCCTTCAGTATTCTTGCCTGGGAAATTCCATGGATGGAGGAGCCTGGTGGGCTGCTGTCCATGGGGTCACAAAAGAGTCGACTTAGTGACTAAACAGCAACAGCAGTAATCTTTCCTTATACCCCTTCCAAGGTGATAAGAACACGCTTCAGAGACTGTCATTCTTAGATGAAGATGCCTCATCAAAACCTAGTTGTACCTATGTGGCTAAGACTGGCTTTGCTTAACAGCAGTCACTGTGATTACTTTATTATAAGTAGAAACATGCAGGCACTACACAAGTTCCTACTTTTGACTGACAGCTCAGAGAGGAGGAGGAGGGTTGGGTGGAATGAGTGGATGCTGGGCAGCGGTTTATACCACTGCAGTCAGCTCAGGATGCTAGCTTCGGGTTTGGAAGGACCTGGCTTTCCGTGGCTATAGCAAAAGGGATGAATGATAGTCGACGTGTGCAATGAACGGAGCAAGATGACTCAGAGGGGAAAATGTCAGATGTAGTGGAGGTCAGAGAGCCTTGCTGAATTGTCATTCAACAAATGCAGGTTTGGTAATTGTCATTCAACAAATGCAGGTTTGGTGTAGAGACCACAAAGGTAGCTGCCAGAGAGTCAAAAGATGTTGGGAGATATGTGTTCAAGAATAGAAAGTATCCAGAGCACACTGGTCAAGGTATTGGTCCTTTATTAAATCAAGCAATTCCTCCAGCTGGGCAAGGCAAAGGTGGGACTTTATGGTGGTTGACATGGTGGGTGAGAGGGCAAGACAAAGGCGAGGAGGCTGGTGATTCCAATTAAACAGGGTTTATTTTTGAGAAGCTAGGTCTGAGTTCTTTCCCCACCACGTCTCTGTGGGCGTTTGCTATTGTTCAGAAAGCTCTATTATAGGATTTTGATGCCGTCAGTGGCTGAATCAATCATCTGCAGTGAGGTCTGGCTTGTTTTTGTGCTTCAGTGTGCTGATGAAGATGGCAGTTAGCTCTTCCATTATGAGAATGGTGGGGCTGCAGTGGGGGAAGCACTGAAGCTATTTCTGATTCAAGTTGCCTGTGCACAGTTAGACCTGAAAGGAGGAGTTTGGAAGATGGAATCAGGGAGAAGTCAGTTTCGGTCTGTATGCCAGGCCTTCTTTCTTATTATTCCATTTATGCAGCATTTAGGTAGAAGAACATTCAGCTTGGTCCCAAAGACATCTGATAGGTAATGACTTCTCTGGAGAGTGGATTCAGAGCAGTTAAAACAGACTCTCCTGAGGAAGTAGGAAGGAGAGTGCAGTGGTTGTTGTGGTCAGATTTCATGTCCAAGTCAGAATAATTTTCCAAATCAAGTGATGCCAGGATGTTGGGCAAGGTCTCCAGTGGTGGTGGCACATGGTTACTTTTTCTGCCCTCCTGACAAGGAAAAATGCCAGAGATTTAGTTGATCCTCTGGGCTCTTCATGGAATGCCTGAGTTTCCCTTTGACATTATGTTTCCCCAGAATTCATTCAGTTGATTTTTTTGTATGATATTTCTCCAACCTCCTCAGAAAGAGTGAAGTGTACCTTATAATACGCTTAAATATCCTTTATCCATGCCATGCGGCTGCTTACTGCTATTTAAATAAAATTAAAAATTCTTAATTATGCATGCGCTTTTTGTATTGACATGTACTTGACTTACCAACTGTTCATTGTGTTTTTGTTAATTTGCAGCAAACCAATGTATTTGATGGTTGTAGTCCACCTATGAAAAAGTCTATTATTTCACTTCTAGTATTACAAACTTAATTCTCCTAAGACTAAAGTCTTCGGTTCATTTCCTTGGAGACAGGGTAAGAAAATCCTGAATTCATCAGGATCAGACTGTTGCACACTTTGGGAAATTTTAGGTAAATTTGTTTCCCCCACCAAAGGATATTTTGATTAAGCGAAAAAAGCACATACAATCTTCCCCTCTAATTTTCCAAATCACCTTTTCAATACAATCCCGCCTCTTCTCCCAGCTTTGGAGGGACTAGTTTTCTTCTTTCTCAGTTTTCTCTGTTTTCATTCTTTAAATGGAGCTGGATAACAGTGATTTTAACTTTCCATCTTATAGCTATTAAAATCCCTGACCTGTTGATCCTAATAAAAGAATTATGAACCATGCCCTGCTAAAATGACTTCACTCCCCCTCTCTCCCTTCACCCCGATAAATTCCCTTGGTGGGTGATAAAATACTGGATTGAAGCGGACACATTTGGTCTCTGTTAAAGCTATTTACGGTGATTTCTCTGCCACGAGCATTATACTTGGGGCAACCAGATGCTCTTCTTTTGGAGTCCATCTCGTAACAAATTCTCTCAGGATTCCAGGAACTCCTTAGAGTCCAGCAAATTATCCTCTCTTTATAAGTGCAGTTATGTAATATAGCTCCATCCAGAGAAGCCAAGCATGTGCGGAGGAAAGATGGCACAATAGGAAAGCCACCTTTAATTTTTTTTTAAAAAAGCATTCAACTAAATGTCATTTGCTTTCTCTTTGCCCATATAGTTAGCATCCTGTAGTGAGAGCCATTAGGGATAGGCTGGCGGCTGTGTGCAGGACATGAATGAGTTTTACTGTTTGTTGTTTTGTTTCTGAAAGGATTCAAGCTGGATGAGCCATTTTAAGGCTCAGGTAAGCAGACATTCGTCTAAAAGTTGATTGTGAGACACAGTATCGTTGAGTTCAGTTCAGTTCAGTTGCTCAGTCGTGTCCGACTCTACGACCGCATGGACTGCAGCACGCCAGACTTCCCTGTCCACAGACTGAAAACCACAGGACCGTTGGTTTTTCTAATAAGTGTATTGCATTTTTCTCCATTTATCTTCTTGATGATTATTATAGCAATTAAGGAAACTTAGAATCCCCACACCTCCCTGGTCATCTCCTGGGCCTTAGGATTTAATGCTGCTACGGCTGTATCAGCATCTATTTGAAGAAGACGTTCTTGAAGACATGTCTTTTATTTGTATTTTGGGAAGATCTGGGTGATCTAGATTACAGTTTGTCAGTTAGATGCTTGGTGTTGTATCACTTCTTGTGTTGTTGTTTAGTCACTGAGTCATGTGTGGCTCTTTGCGAACTCACAGACTGTAGCCCGTTAGGCTCCCCTGTTCATGCCATATCCCAGGCAAGAATACTGGAGTGGGTTGCCATTTCCTTCTCCAAGGGATCTTCAGGGGTCAAACCTGTGTCTCTTGCTTGGCAGTTAGATTCTTTACCACTGAGCCATCTGGGAAGACCACTACCTCCTGTAGGCCTACTTTATTATTTATTTATTTAGTTTTGGAGTGGGTTGCCATTTCCTTCTCCAGGGGATCTTTCCTGACCCAGGGATCAAACCCAGGTACCTGCATTGCAGGCAGATGCTTTAATTGCTGAGCCACCAGGGAAGCCCATTTATTTTTTGAAACCATATCAAGAAGAACAAGACTAATACTACTGTTATTAAAACTGCAGTTTGGTTTGCTTATTACAGCATAGATGAGTGCTTCTTTGCAAGCACCCAAGAATGTGAAGTTTGTCTTTATTCCTCTAAGTGAGTTGCCTAGAAGCCTAAAAGGACCAGGCTGTGGTGGACCAGAACCTTCAGCTCTTTGGCCTTGCCGGGCACTGTTTCTTCAGTTTCACAAGCAAATGACACAATTACCGGGTCTGGAAGACAACATCTCCAGAACAGACTATTAGATTTCATGCAGATGATCAGATTCAATTTTCTTCTACTGTTTCAAGAAAATAGTTCTCTTTTAGAAGTGATAGGGAAACAAGTACCCAGAATTACACGGGAACTTTCTTCTCACAAGCCATGGGAAGTTGTCTGTAGAAACGGATTTAAAAGACAATGTCTATCTGTGTCTTCAGAGAAATCAGTGTGAGAACTGGATGATGGTATATCCTAAACCCATTCAGAGTCCCTAGCACAATGCCTGTCAAAAAGTAGGCCTTCAAATATTTGCTGAATCAAAAATTCCATATTAAAAATATCTATAAAGTAGAAAAATAAAAATTAGTGGTAGCATTTTAAATATGTGAAAAGAAGACAAAATGACTAATGTGGATACCTGCATATACATTCAGAATGTTTATATACAGTTTGTGGAGATTTAACATTTATTCTTTTTATACCATGATTGGACAGAATTCCCTTGTTATATATCTTGATCTTGACTGTTTCCACTGCTTACTTTGGAGCTGGCTCTCCTGATCTAAGTTTCCTGTATGTAAACATGAAATATTTAAAAATTGTTTTGGAAGCCATGATGTAATCTTTTGAAATTCAATTTCCTGAAGTGAAGTCTGTTTTGGGCAGAAAAAAAAAATCCTCCTTGAGAAATAAGATTGTCTATATGCGGTTGAGGAGGCATAATTCAAACAAGGTTGTTATATCAATCAAATCAAATTTGGAGAAACAAGAACAATCTGAAAAAGTTCTAGCATGATAGAAAAATAACTACCAAGTTTGGTGAGATCTCATTGTCAGAAAATTAGCTTCAGTTTGATTCAATTTTATTTAAACATTTCTGCCAGACATTGTGCTAAGTGCTAGAAATAAAAAGATGATTTAGATACACTTTGTACCCTCCAGGAGCTTGTAGACTGACTGGTGGGGAGGATAAATGATTCCACTAGAATCAAACCTCCACGAGAGCAGGACTTTGTTTTGTTTGCTCTTGAATCCCTAATGTCTAAAATAGTTTTTGGCACTGAATAGGTGCTTTAGTTTGCTCAGACTACCTTAACAAAATACCACAGATTTGGTGGCTTAAAGAACAGAAATTGATTTCTCATAGTTTGGAGATTGAGAAGTACAAGATTAAAGTGTCTTCAGATTCAGTGTCCGGTGGGGGCTTGCTCTCTGNGTGCTTTAGTTTGCTCAGACTACCTTAACAAAATACCACAGATTTGGTGGCTTAAAGAACAGAAATTGATTTCTCATAGTTTGGAGGTTGAGAAGTACAAGATTAAAGTGTCTTCAGATTCAGTGTCCGGTGGGGGCTTGCTCTCTGTCTTGTAGACAGCTTCCTTCTCACTGTGTGCTCACATGGCCTTTCCTTGGTATGTGCTCACAGAGAGACAGAGAGGGCTTTTGTATCTCTTCCTCTTCTTACAAGGGCATGAATATCATCATAGGGGTTCCATGATGATGACATTTCAACCTAATTCCCTCTCAAAGGCCCCAGCTCCAAGTACCGTCACAGAAGGGGTTAGATTTCAACATATGAGTTTTGAGGAGGACACAAACATTAATCTATAACAGTAGGTACTTAATTAGTAACTTTTGAATAAGAAAGAGTGAATGGATTATTATGTTGGAAGATTGTGGTCATCATAGGCTTTCATGACCCGTGCTCACTAGTAGGAAAACTGAGCATGCTCCTACTCAATCTCTGTNCCTGACCTGGTTCCGGTGTGAGACATGGGGCTCAGCTGCAGGCTGGCAGTACTCTCCAGACAGGCCACACATCCAGAGAAAATGGACAGCTGTGCTGAGTCCACGGCCCGTGGCCTGTGACTCAGCCAAGCGTCCCGTGCTTGCTGTGTGCAGTCGGCGTGTGCCACCTAGTGGGAGCAGAGGCGCATTTGCACAAGGCCGTCAGCCCACAGCTATGCTTGAGGAGTTCTTTCTGTCCCTGCAGCATCAAGCCCATGGCTCAAAGGCCACTGGATTCAGAAAGAGGAGAACAACAAAGCTGAGTGCAGTCCCAGGTAGGACCAGAGGTTTGGGGTGCCAGTCTCAGGAAATGCACGATCAATAAGCAGAATGAAAAGCCTCTTCTTCCCAACTACCAAGGGTCTCAGCCAAGAAGAGGGTGAAGGGTAAAGGACCCTCCCGACATGGACACCTTCCCCTCCAGAGGCAGGAGCTCGTAGGTATACCGTGAGCTTTCCGGCACCCCGCCTCCACATGAGGACCCCCACTCATGCAACAGCCTGAGCAGCTGGAGCAATGCAGTCCAGATCTGCAGCCAGGCCCGTTGCCTGATCACGCTGCCCTGGCACAGACAAACAGGAAAGAGGAGATAGCCGACTGCACCTAAGGCATGTGGCCAGTGAGGACCACTTCCTGCTTCCTCACGCATCAAATGAAGACAGAAGGACCTGCTCTAACTCCTTCGTGGAGCTGCTGGGCAGCTTGGACAAACTGGTGGGGAAAAGGCACTGAAAACAGTTATTATCCTCTGCAACTCACAAATACGCCAAGTGTTTACTAGGGGCCAGGCACTTCATCTACACAACATCTCACTCCATCCTTACAATAAGCGTATTGTCCACATGTACAGGTAAGGGAAGTCGGTCTCAAAGAAGGAACAGAACTTGTCCGGAACCATAAAGCGCACAAGAAGTGCATCTTGGAGTGGGAAATGGCAACCCACTCCAGTATTCTTGTCTGGAAAACTCAAAAGGACAGAGATACCTGGAGGGCTACAGTCCAAGAGGTTGCAAAGAGTTGGACATGACTGACCATGCACACTGCTATTTAAACCCAAGTTTGGAACTTCCCTGATGGTCCATTGGTTAAGAATCCACCTGCCAATGCAGGGGAGATGAGTTCCATCCCAGGTTTGGGAAAATCCCACACACCGCAGAGTAACTAAACCTGTGCACCGTGACTGCTGAGCCTGCGCTCTAGAGCCCGGGAACTGAAACTACTGAAGTCTGCACGCCGTAGAGCCCATGCTCCACAAGAGGAGGCACTGCAAAGAGAAATCTGCACACCACATCAGAGGAAACCCCCGCGCAGCAACAAAGACCCGGTAGAGCCAAACAAATAAAAATGAATAAACCCGAGGCTCTCTCTCTCTTCACCCTACTTTTTTGATCACTCTACTCTTCCTCTTACGCTACACACATGCCTGTCTTTCCCTCACATACGGACAGGCTGGGAGAGCAGTCCTGCTCCCCACAGCGCTCAAGGTTCACTCAGACATCAGCTCACGCTTAAAGAAGCCACGGGTCCCCCTCAAAGTCACCTCCAAGGGAAGTCTTGCTCTGTGCAGCCTCAGAGAGCAGCACCAAGACCCAGGGAGGCGCGTGACCCAAAGACCATCTTGACTCTCAAAATAAGAGAGGTGCCAGGATGAATTATCTTCTGAAGACTGAGGCCCCTTCCAGTCCAAGTGTTAGAACAATGATCAGTGAGGACAATGCGGGGATGATGTGCAGAGACTGCCCTGTGCGGGGGTGGAGAATGCGACTGGGTCAGTGTTTTATTTCAGCTCACAGCAGTTGTGGAAGGTCAGCTTTCCAAATGAGCTTCAGCAGTGAGGGTGAAGGGCATGAATGGAAGGAACAGGGCCCTCCAGTGCTCCCACAAGGAGTGGAAAGAGAAGATGAACTCCGCCAGCAAGTCCAGGAACTAAGGGCAGGAATTCTCACTGAGAACTCCTCTGCATTTCTTAAAAGCTAACCTCTGCTCAAATATAACTAGAAAGTTCATGGCTTCCTGCAGAATTCACAACGCTTTCAAAGACAACTACATCATGTGTTATCTCCACCTCAACTCCCTTCATTAATGTACAATGTTGACATCCAATTTTTTCAAAATTGTACTAGAAGATAATACTCTTAATACCACCTATCGTATTCATCATCAAGATGATCACATGGACACATAATGTCGAACAGAGCAGTAACTATTTGGTTTTGGTTCTGTTTTGTTCATCTTAGATCAGAATGAAGCACTCCACAAGAGAACTCCATGGCTAACACCCATCATTTCCCTCTAACACAACCACTGCTCTCTTCACACCGTAGACACCAAAACCCCCAAGTCCCTCTGTACCAGGATTAATTGGCAATAAGGCCTCCAAAGAAAGATCCAGCATTAAAATTCTAAATCACATAACAAACTCTATTTCTGACTTTGCACAGAGGACAGATATTTAGACCACTGAGTGCCTAACCAGAGGTAAAGCCTCACGTGTTACCTCCACGGTCTAAACAACAGTGTCCACCCTACATGCTCATTCCTTGAAGAAATCTTGGTGAGTCATAGCTTCAGGTCAACAGCAACAGAACATTCATGTATAAAAGGCTGGCTCTATAGAGACCATCACTGTGTCCAACCTAGCAGTATTCCGAGAGATACCTTGAACTTCTGCAGCTTAAGAGATGGAAACCCCCTGACTAAGCACACAGGAGTATCATGACCAGCAGTCTCTTGGACCAATCAGGACACAAGGGGACATGACTGCCCTCAAGGGAAGCACAGAACAAGGCCCTCTTCTAGGGAAGTGTAGGTCTCCCCTTCCCCAGCACTTAGTGACCACAGGGGCACTTTCTTACATGGGGTTCCAGATCATACGGCCTCACCCTACCAGACGAAGACAAGAAGGCTCTTGCCCATACTTACTGAGGGCTGAAACTCCAGGCATTCTTCCTCAAAGTCAGGGTCTACCTGATGAAAAAGAATCATTAGGAAATTAAAACATCCATTGCTTTCTCAAGGACTCGGCCCTGCTTGCAGGAGACATCAAGGCCTGCGAACATCTTTGAACAGCTAAGAACTTGTCCCTTCCCTCTGTTCACGAAACCAGCATGCCACAACAACAACACACATCACATGAGTAGAACACACATGAAACAATCTACCAGTAACCGACAGATGGCTCTCAAGTGTAGACAGAGGAACACAAAGAATCCACTAGCAAAGCAACAGTTAAAAGCCTGAAATAAATAAAAGATCAGTATCCAGTCGTTGATAATCCTGCTTATTTCGAGTTAGAAATAAAAAAATGGTCTGGCTTTCAGCAAAAGTTACATTCACCCCAGAACATAACAGATAATGCAACAACCATTGACCTCTGGCAAACCATGTCATCAACATTTCTCAGAGCTGGTTAGCTGGGTCCATTTCTATGGCTCCATTATAAATTTCAACTTAGTCTTGATCTTCAGCTCTTCAGTATTTCAAAAATCATCAGTTAACACAAGTGTCAGGCATCCCAGAGGGGTTGGCACATTTAGATTGAGGTCAGCTGCCACAGTCTGATGCCCACACATCACCTTGCAAATCTCTGAGCAGTCTCACCAGTGGTACCAGCCAACAGCAGGTGTCTTTTGATGTACGGCTAGAATCTGGTATGCATCTGCATCGTACATCTTCCAGCAGATCAGAGTAAAGTGCGACAGCTGTCACACAGTAAGATGGCTCCTTAATTTAATACAAAAGTTCAAAGGAAATTTCCTCCCGTGCTTCAGTGCTGAGTCTTGCCTTTCCTCAAATACCCTTCATGGGCATTTAAAACACACTTCCTTGATGTTTTACACTCCTGTAAGTAAAGGATCTTGTCGAATCCACTGATCCTGTGAGTAAGCAAGCTCTATAAAATCACCTAATTCTTTATGTGTTTTAATGCTTCTAGCTTTACATACCATGTTTCACCACGGCCGAGTCTTGGTCATTTACCTTAGGATTGGGGTTGGTAAACAATAAGATGTGGGGAGAGTAGTATGCAAGAGCAAAATGGAAAGATAATCCTAAAGCCCAGATTAGTGTGATTTTTTTTTTTTAAGATCTATTCTCTTAGCCATCTTCAAATACATCTCACCCTTGAATAAGGCTGAAGTTACTGGGTATATAATTTATAGTTGGCCCTCCAAATTTGGTAGCTCAGACAGTAAAGAATCTGCCTGCAATGCCAGAAACTGGGCTTCAATCCCTGGGTCAGGCAGATCCCCTAGAGATGAGAATGGCAACCGATTCCAGTATTCTTTCCTGGAGATTTCCATCAACAGACCATGGTGTTGCAAAGAATTGGACTCAAGTGAATGACTAACATTTTCACTTTCTCTAAATTTACGATTCCTCCACATCTGCAGTTCTTCTGCATTCTCAAATTCTACCAGCCACAGACTGTTTAGTTATGTATCACTTACTACTGCCGAATGTGCTCAGCTGCTCAGTCATGTCCGACTCTTTGTGACTCCATGGACCATAGCCCACCAGGCTCCTCTGTCCATGGACTTTTCCAGGCAAGAATACTGGAATGGGCTGCCATAACCACAGGTAACTAGACCTGTGCGGTTCAAATCCACGTCATTCAAGAGCCAAATATATACAGTATAGTATTATTAACTATAGTCACCATGCTGGACATGACATTCTCATGACAGCATTGTTTTCTAACTGACTTCCTCCCCACAGCTTGATCAGAATCCCTGTCAAATGTTAAAATGTGTTCATTATTTTTGCTTCTTGTCCATAAGTAGGGAAACGAGGTGGAAGGAAAAGCTAGGTAACAGAGCAGCACCCTAAGCCTCTAACTACCCAATGGCTACAGGTAAGTGAGGAAAGAGAAGTGCATTACCATGGAAAGAGAAAAACCACAGGGCTGCCACTTACCTCTGCTGCTAAATAATGCCCTGTAGCAAGATGCTTGAAACGGAAGAGGCTGTTCCAGTACCCTGCTCCTCCCCGACACGGGTCATGTTGGACCACCTGCAAGAAGAGAAATGATTACCAGGAGTAGAAGAAATGTCAACCCCATATAAGGATGACACTGAATCTGAGCTAACACATAGAAGTCATAGTTCAGGAGTGATGTTTACTAGCTGACAAACAATTATCTTCCAATAAAACTGCTCCAAGTATCTGATGTAATTTTAAGTAATGTTTCTCCAAAGGAGAAGTAGAGTCCCCTAATTAACATGAAATGGTTGTAAAACAAAGTTCAATTGGTTTTCAGATTATCTGCCTTAATCATAAGGAAGAAGCTAAGATTCTGGACTTCATCCACAAAAGGTAAAACAAACAAAAATGAGTCTCATGAAAACTGGTAACGACAACCTATCTAGGCCCTCATGCCCTGTGACACATGCCCAAGTCTCTGCTCTGAAGCCAGACACTCACAGTGCCTGGAACAACTTACTGTAACAATAAATGTAACTAGCATCTGCTCAGGATGGAATACTGGCAATGGTAGTTGGTGCCATAATTAGACACTACACACAGTACAGGGACTTGCNCTGATAAAGAATTCTTGATTGAGAGAGTAAAAATATATGAATTCACCATTGTTCAAGGAAGGATGGACTTAGTTCTAAATATCAATACTGGTTATACAGACAAATATATCAGTGGACAAGGGTGATTCATCTGGTTCCCTTGACTGTGGGCTTGCAATTAGTGAGGGCATCACCTGGGAAGCTGTAAAACTGTAAATTCCTGGCTCCCATTGCGGACCCACTGGTTTGGAAATACTGGGGCTGGGGGCAGTCGTGTCCAGCAATCTGTGTTTTAATAAACCCTCTAGGTGATTCTGACGCAAGCTAAAGATTGAGAGTCACTGTGACCTTAGATTAATTTTCATGCTTTAACCTCCGTACATTAGGTTTACTAAGACTGTCCCATTCCACCCCCCTCCCCTCTCCCCATTCTAGGGTCATTAACATCTTTCTGATTTGTGACTTGGTCTCCTGGTGACCATCTCCAGAGGGAATATCCTGTGATAGTAAATTAAGAAGTTGGCATTCTGCTTTCTAAATCAATGTCATGTAACATGTAGGAGCCCTAAGTGAAACCTCCAATATCGTGTTTCTAAACCCGAGTAAATCTATCTTACTGAGAGAAGACTCACTCTGAAGCAACTGACCTCTTTTTATTCATCTTTACTATGACAAGAGCACTCAAAGTCATGCTAAAGGTTTTTTTTTTTTTAAATCTAAAAGGACTCTTCAAAGTTGAAAAAAGGGATTTGCCACTAATAATCCAGAATGTGAACAATTAGCAAATTGATTCTTGGCTCTAAGTTAACAAGAGGAGCAGTGTACAAAATAGGTCCTTCTGGCTAGCTAAGAAGATTTGCTGGTTTACACACTTAACAAAAGGTTAACTCTACAATTAAATTCAGCACACACTTAAAAGGGAAATAATATTTAGGGAGCTTGCTTTTGTGTACTTACTTATGCTAAAAGCTAGCAAAATTAGTGATCTATTTCTTCCTTCATGAAAAGTCCTTAAAAATGAAGTGTCCTTTAAAATAAATCTGATTTGATTTATTCTGGAAGGGAATGTCTTCTGCTTTCCTTTCTTCATGACAGTAGTATAATTCTTTGTCCCAGAACACTGAAGCAGGTACATGTTAAAGAGAAATTTGATGCTAGAACAGAAGTGCCTGAGTGGGACAGATGGTCTGTGGAAGCTGGTCAATCTTTTGATTAGGACATTTGACTTTTAGGAATAAAATTAATATCTGATATTATCATAGGAATTTTTGGGTGTGTGTTTATGAGTATTTGTAGTTATTGTGAGGTATGTGTGAATAATATGAACTCAGCTAAAAAGAGAGTAGTGAATACTACTTAATATATATTGAATCCTTATTATAACAACCTATAATGATGTATTTAAAAGAGAACAAGTCTTCTTGGATCTCTTTAACTGTTGTACAGTACAGATATATTAGTAAACTTTCATTTTACCCTATTTCCTGGAACCTAAAATACTATCATTCTATTCAGGATTCAGAGTGTTTACATCAAAGACTATAGTAGTGTTTGTCAAATGAGGGACTGACATTCAATAGGACCATGGGTGCCCATACTATTTGCATCATTAAATATTTTAACTCTTCACTCCTGAAAAAGTACAACCCTTAATAGTGTATGGCACGGAAAACATGACTAAGAAAAGTAAGTGAGGGGAAGTGTTACAGCTTGCCCAGGATCTGGAAATATTTTCACTATTGGACATGTCTAATTAGGACATAGCATTTTGAAACTGTGCTTAGAGTCCAGATAATGGAAAGTGGTGTTTGGAGTAGAGAGAAGAGGAAACCGTTAAGTGGGGAAAATGAGTAGAGCTAGACTAACATTTAATTTAAAAAATGCTAGAGAAGAGTGAGAGAAGCAGGGATGTTCAGGGTATCAAGATAGTTCCAGGTGGGCATCTCCAGCTGAGAGTTTACTCATCTACTGGGCCAGATGTACCCCCTGCATGGATTCCTGTTCCCAGGTATCTTCCTTCATTGCTCCACCTCCTGTTTTATAGAGACCTTCTGTTGGTTGGTGATGTAAGGTTTTTTTATGTTATTATTATTAATGGAGGATTATTGCTTTACAATATTGTGTTAGTTTCTGCCATACGTCAACATGAATCAACCACAGGTAAACATATGTCCCTTCCCTCTTGAACCTCCCTCCCATCTCCTACCCCATCCACCCCTCCAGGTTGTCACAAAGCACTGAATTGAGCTCCCTGTGTCACACTCTTTTACATATGGTTGTGTATATGTTTCCATACTGTTCTCTCAGTTTGTCCCATTGTTTCCTTCCCCCACTGTGTTTACAAGTCTGTTCTCTATGTCTGCATCTCCTTTGCTGGCCTGCAAATGGGTTCATCAGTACTGTCTTTCTAGATTACATACATATGCATTAATATACAACATTTGTCTTTCTCTTTTTGACTTACTTCACCCCATAGTAGGCGCTAGGTTCATCCACCTCATTAGGACTGATTTGAATGTGTTCTTCTTTATAGTTGTTGCCCTTCATTGCTACACCTTCTATTTTATAGAGACTGGTTGGTGATATAAGGTTTTAAATCTAATAAGCTAACCAGCTGTAAAAGAGTTTATGCCACAGGACCTGCTTCCAGACAGGTTGACTCAGATGTACAGGCGTAAAGATACTTCTGAGTTGACCTTCTTTTGACCTTAAGAAAATTCATACACAGAGAGGAAAAGCCTAGGTGTAGGGTGGCGATTTACTTGACCTCTGGAGGCTTGTGCAAAAGGACACATTAACTAGCTTTCTGACCAAGGCAGCTCTTCTAGACATGGCCCCCAGAGCTGCCCTCTGAGCTGGGCTAAGCTCTGCTGGCGGTTCTTCTCCTGGCACCCCTCATGACTTTGAAACCAAAGAGTAGTTGGTTATTTGCCAACCTTATTAACCCCTTATTTGCCAGTGTTCAATGAAAATAACCACGGTTCTCTCTTCTTTAAATTTAAGAATGAGAAAAGTAAAAGCTTTTATTTTATCTTCACTTCACAGTTCCCTTTTTATCTTATATTGAGCAAGATCAGTTTTCTGAGTGAAAAATTCAGATTAACGATACCAAATGTGTTATCCAGTGGTTTTCAAAGTGTGTTGTGCAGGGATTCTCAGGGACAGTAGTGGGGAAGGTGAGACCCAGTATGGGGACAGGGCTGGCCCCTTTTCCCTTTGGAGCAGTTCTGTCTTTTCCTGCTTTATAATTTGGCTTCTGATATGATTTTGCCTGATGACAGTGTTCCTGTGCTAAAAATAATGTATAAAAATCTTGATGAAATAATTATTTGCTTTTCAAAGTGCCTATAAAGTGATTCAGATAAAGCCTCCTTTGGTGCCTAGAACCATCACTTTCCCCAGATGCTTGCATTCTTCTGTGAAGTCTGTCATTTTGGTGCCTAGGTGTCTCCTCTCATCCCTCTCCATTATTTTTCCCTCAAGGTTCTGCTCCATGGAGATCCACACTGTTTAGGCAGTGTGGGTTCTTTTTCTGAAGTGGGTACACTAGTCTGTGAGCTTGGGCCTCAAAGTGTGCACATACCCCATGTTCTTTACAGGAGGTTTGTGGGCTCCATGCCCATCAAAGGTTGTGACTAGATGGAAGGTGGGGGGTGGTGCCATCTAATTTTGAAAGTTAGATATTCTTAGGTCTTAGCTCCAACTCTTCTGAGATACACAAACTCACACACATGCACGATACATACATGCAGGTACATCCCCATGCCCTGTTTCTGCCCCACCACACACATAATTAGTCACTCCTTTGAATCTTCAGTTACATTCTTCCCACTGTGTTTATTTCTCTTCAGCTCCCACTTTTCAGTTTGCATGCATGGTGTTAGGCTGATGGTTGTTAAAACTGTATATAGAGTTACCTAAAGAGATTAAGCTTCTTTTTTGTATAGTTCTAATGCAAAGGCTTGCAAACTGTTCCATCTGTAGTTGACACTGTAGATATCTATGGTATAGGTGCTATTTCCAAAAGTTTTCTTAAAGCTTTCTATTCTTAATTTGACCCATGTTAATCTCCAGGCTTAAAAAAGTCTGTTCTGCTTTTGATTGCCTGCTACTCTTATGCCTTTGAGTGAGAGGCTGTGGTGTGGTTCTTTAAATGCTGTCTTTCTTTCCACAGTCTGAGCTTGTCCACTCAAGCCAGTGTGTCCTATTTCCATTCTCCACATCAGAGTTCCATGTGCCAGAAAGCATGATTCTGCTTACTAGGATTCTGCCTTTGATTGTGACCTTATGGTGGTACCTCCCAATCTTGGCATTAGAGACAGCTTCTGGAGAGCATTTAAAAAATATCAAGGCCTCGTTTCCCACCTCTGAGACTTTTGCTTTCACTAGTGGGGTGGGCCTAGGCATTATTATTGATATGTTAAAGAATCTCCCTAGTGATACTAATATGCATCAAGGACTAAGAATTACTGTCTTATGGTTAGTAAGGCTTTCAGGTGATAATTACCAAAATGATGTCAGCTGAGGGTGCCTGCCATCTCTAGAGCTAGAGAGAATTGTTCCCAAAGTGTGGTCCCCCTTCCAGGAGCATCAGCATTACCTGGAAACTTGACAGAAATATAAGTTTCAGGCCCACCCTAGACCTACTGAATGAAAATCTCAGGTATGAGCGTAGGGATTTACTTTGACAAGTCCACTAGGTCATTCAGATGCAAGTTAGAGTTTGAGAGCCACTGCTCAAACGTGCCATTTCCATGACTTGATTATGTGATTATGACTGATTATTGATTATGCAGCAGCTCTTAGATGCCACATGTTCCCCAGGCCTGTTGCTCACACTGAGCCCTCTGCTTCTAGGTTCCAGGTTCTTATGCTGATTCTTTACTGCCTCACATTGACTTAGATGGAAATCTAAACACTCCTTGTAAGTATCCACTCACAAAAAGCACTTATGAACATGCAGACTTTACTGAAGATGAGAGTGGCAAGGAAGTATTTATATTAAATACCCCCCGTGGTGGATTCATGTTGATATATGGCAAAACCAATACAGTATTGTAAAGTAAAATAAAGTTAAAAAAAANGCACTTATGAACATGCAGACTTTACTGAAGATGAGAGTGGCAAGGAAGTATTTATATTAAATACCCCCCGTGGTGGATTCATGTTGATATATGGCAAAACCAATACAGTATTGTAAAGTAAAATAAAGTTAAAAAAAAATACCCCAGAAGAAGCCAGTTAATAATGGCCTATTAGAAATTACTGTTGTTTCATTTCAGCTGTACTGGCTTTGGGGCTGTTCTTTTGACCCTCACCTCCTACAGCACTCAGCTTCTTCCCTTCTTGTTAGCTCCATTGGATCTTCAAAACATTATCTCTCTGTTGTGTTGATCTCTCATCAACTCCCACTTGCCACCTTGCATTCACAAACCCATGAAGGTATTGGTAGAACAAAAAAACTCCCCTCTAATTGGATTTACCCTAGCAGACAGTGGTTATACATTATACATCTTCCCTATTGTGTTCTCTGCTACATAACCCGAACATTACACATTTTTCCTATTGTGTTCTCTGCTACATAACCTGAAACAAGTGGACTGTCTGAGGCAGATTCAGTTCCCACTGCCACAGAGGGCATTAAACGTCACAGTGGCTCTGCTTGCTGTTTTGACTTGTCACTTGAGCCCATACACTAATTAGATCAAGATAGTGTCAAATAAATGACTGAAAAAATGGAAATTCCAACCAGCTGATTGCTTTGCCTAACTGATACCAAGCCACCAGCTTGATTGTTTTTCTTTTATATGTTTACTTTTCTTATAGAACTGGGGTGGGGGTTGGGCAGGCGAGGGATGATGTCATGCATATATGTCTTTTCTGGTCAGTCTTGTAAATGATGAGCTTGGTCTCCTTCATTTCCTCGTGGATGATAAGAGAATCATAGTACTTCAAAATTAACAAAGATAAGAAAAATTCTTTAAGGGAATTTAGAGCCTCCAAATGCCAAAGGACAACTTGAAATTTGTTTTAGACTTCTATAGAAATAAGAACTGCTAATGAATAAATTTGTATTAAATTTAAATCAGCTTGGTCGTGATTTTGAATGTGTCCAAGATGAGGAAGTTTTTACCTTACTTGACGGGTAAATAAAGACAGTGAATAGATTATTCAAAGGACTGCTGATGTGGCTTCACATCTATTCTGGCAGGTGCACTGTGCTCAAATATACATGATAATAGTTTAAATGTAAATAAGGTTAATGAATTTTAATATTCCTCTGAATCGTGTATTCATCCTTCCATTTGCATAGTGACTTATTTCTCAAGTCCTTTTGTAAATATTGTAATGAAATAAACATAAGAGGCAAGCACAAAGGGGCACATACAATTAGCTCAGCAGACAGCCCTCCATGAAGGCAAATTGGAATCATATCACAGGATCACAGACGTCAGGGTTGGACGAGTCTCATAAGTAAACCAGCTGATCCTTCTTTCCTATTATTGTTATTCTGTTTGGGGAGGTTTCAAAAAAGTAGCTTGGCTTAATTTTCTGTGCCTCAAGTGACAAGGTTTCTGAACTTGGCTTCAGTAGAATATTTACTATGCTTCCCTCTGGAGTGATCATGGTCCCAGGGATGTGGTGTGAGGGATGAAGATGAACAGAGGTGCCTACCCAGGCCAAGCCACCTTGGGCATCAGCACTGCCTGTTGGAGGAGCAGGGTAGCCTCTTGCCACCTTGTCCCACTCAGGCCCCAGAGTTTATCTGGGAACCACTGAGGCACAGAGCAGGACTCACTTTGCTTTTCACAGCTTCCACTTTTTCTATTATGTTTTGAAAATAATTAAAAAAAAAAGGCTACCTTTCCCCCTCACTGCTGTTGTCCTGGTGAAGGAGGAAACAGACAGAACAGGCTCCATCTTGAAAGCAGGACTCCATCTGGGGCCGGACTGTGGACTTTGAGCTATATGCCCAGTATCTATGGAAACGACATACCAACTGGAAAACCAGACCCCTCGGATGGAAGAACCCCAGGGCTCATATCTAGACTCTCCATTGCCTAAAAGAATACCCTAATTAGCTGTGTAACCAAATAGAATAATAAATTCGATTATGCTTATGGGGGTATGACCACAGGCCTATTGATAATTGTCCACTGTAAACTACCTAGACTTAAGGCATATGAATCATGGGCTAACTTTTTTGTTTGTATCTTTCTCTTCTGTTGTTCAGACTAGTTTCAGGGAATTTGGGGAGGTGGGTTTGGGCACGTACCCTTAGGGTATATAAGGTTTTCACAAAAACTGGTTGGGGTCCTTGGCTAAGAGGAGACTCTGCCTTGGGCCCGCCGGTGTAATGAACTGCACTCCACTATCTGCATTGTCCTTCTGAGTGAGTGTGTTTCCTGGAACGCGTGGCTACAACACTGGCAAAGACAAGCCACACTGATCGTAACTCTTGCTGATTAAGAAAACTATTTAAGGCAGTTAATGATAACTTTATCTGTCAGTCTTTTCTTTACCCCCAAACCATTATATGCAGTGACAACACGACCTTTCAGCTGTACGTTGAATGCTCTGTACTCTTGTACACCTCAGTATCTGTACTTAGGCTACTGCAGGAGAGCGGCGTGGACGCTGCGATCACGGTGACAACCTGGACGCTGGCATCAGGACCCCCACATTTGACTCTGTGTGAAACAGGACTATTAATAGTAGCTGCTTCATTGGTTTGTTGAGTTGGTTAAATGAGTTACTGCATGTAAAATGCTTGGAAGCATGCCTGGCGTTGCTGAATGCTGAGACACTTTAGCTTTCACTAGGTTCTCTGCTTGAACAGTCCTTTCTCCTCATCTATGAAACTCATTTGCACTTTTGAGTCGAAGATTGTTAGCCCACCTCCCCAGTGTTCTAATTCAAGGTAGAGTTAGTTGCTTGTTCCTTTTTTTCCCTTGACACCTTGCACATATTTTTTTATTGTCTGGTATCTGTCAAGATGTATTCCATTTAGTCTCCAAATCTTTCTCCACAGGAGAAAGGGTGGGACTGTATTTTACTCATCTTTTTATGTTCCCTCAGCACCCAGAACAAGCTCTAGATATAACCAGTACTTGATGTTTATTTGTTGGATTGAACATAAGCAGATGTGTAAGCATTCGTTGTTGTTGGATTAAGTCTGGCCAAGGACTTACTGCATTCCCCTATTGCTCTGGATGTGTGTGGATAGAGAGAATGTTTATTTCTCTCTGTTCACTGCAGAAATGTGTCATTTGTGAGTGTAATGTGCTGCAGTAAAATGGGCAAGACCAGGAGGATGGAGCCAGAGGGGCCTGGAATTCTGCTTTTCANATTCCCCTATTGCTCTGGATGTGTGTGAATAGAGAGAATGTTTATTTCTCTCTGTTCACTGCAGAAATGTGTCATTTGTGAGTGTAATGTGCTGCAGTAAAATGGGCAAGATCAGGAGGATGGAGCCAGAGGGGCCTGGAATTCTGCTTTTCATTTAGCAACTGAAGTCACCATTTGTGAGAGCTTCGGCTGCTCATTTTCCTTTGAATGGCCTTTGCATATTTGGGGAAATTCCCACATGATGAGTCTCAGTGTTCTTTGCGTTTAGTCTGTCTGGGATGCTGGGCTTCCAGTGAGAATGTCTGTGTGAGGCTTTCATTTGCTAGAGCAGGAGGAAAACAGAACAGTGCTGACTTTCATTCTCTGGTTTGCCAGGCTTTGGGGGGCAGCTGACTTTCAGGTGTGGCATAGGTGGGAAGAAATAGCGTTTGTACTGGAGGTGGGGGCAGGGACAGGAGAGTCAAGTCCTCCTTAGGCTAGTTCTGTGGCATTGTTTGGGGCATTTTCCCGGAACCTGAGCCTCTAGTCTCTATGATTTTGTAAGTTACCTAATATCCTTTAATAAAATCTCCTTTCTGCTTCAGTTAGCCAGAGGGGATTCTGTTGTTTCCACTAGAAACCCTAACTAATAGAACTGCTATTGAACCAACTGCTTCTGTCCAGAATTTTCACAGCATAGTGATGGTATTAATAATAATCATGTGATTTGTCAGTGACTTAAAATCAGAGCAAGATGTCAGTAGGTCCCTGCAGATGTCGTGTGATTAGGGTTAGTTATGGAGGGAATGTTAAAATCATACAGTACACTTACTTTCAGTGAAGTCTTTAAAAACAACAATTCAGTTTTCATTTTAATAAAAGGGTGGACCATATGGTCTGAAAAATGTCCCCATGTTTGACCAAGAAACATATTCTTTTCTACCATCATTGGAGGTGACAGAGCAGGCGTGTGAGTTAGTGCTTTCCTTTGATGGCTGCCTGGACCTTTGAAAACAAATTGGTTGCAATCAGCAGAGGGAGCTAGAATGAGGAAACTAGAGGGCTGAAATGAAATGAAGCGAGTGTTTCCAGGGGGAAAATTACTCAACATAAAAGAAGGTCAGGAAGAGTTCACTGAGGATTTTCTGAAGGAGAAAAAGATTGAGAGAAAGCAAAGAGATCAGAAAATTGTTTTAAGAGTAATAATAACAGATTAAAAAATAGAAAAGAATTAAAAGATATGATTAACAGCTGTCACTACTTCAATTGACAAAGCTGGTTAATTGCCCGTGTAATCCTAGTGTGTAATTTCCTACCTAGTATATTTTACTTTTGAGAATCAGAAATGAATTGCATGTTACTTTTGTTAGGAGGCTGAGGATGTGAATACGAGCAATGGTTTTGACTCAGAAGGAGAAACGATGGTAAAAACTAGACTTGAAAGTGTCTTTCCTGTGTACAGGTTGAGGCCTTTTAGAGCTGGGATTGAAGACAAAGGTGATCTCTTTCTTCATTATAGATGCAAAGCTTAAGGCCCCAAGACCGGTCCTTGGATGGTATTTATTGTGACATAAATATCAGGAAATTCAGTATTAGACCTCTTGCTTTTTAACAACAAAACAACCATCACACAGAGTCCCTAAGTCTTAAAAAAAAAANTGTTTGTGGCTTCTCTTCTTTTCACAGCTATTTGTAAGGCCTCCCCAGACAGCCATTTTGCTTTTCTGCATTTCTTTTCCATGGGGATGGTCTTAATCCCTGTCTCCTGTACAATGTCATGAACTTCATTCCATAGTTCATCAGGCACTCTATCCATCAGATCTAGGCCCTTAAATCTATTTCTCACTTCCACTGTATAATCATAAGGAATTTAATTTAGGTCATACCTGATTGGTCTAGCGGTTTTCCCTACTTTCTTCAATTTAAGTCTGAATTTGGTAATAAGGGGTTCATGATCTGAACTGTTGAAATTTGAATTATGATGCAGGAGGAAAACTTAAGAGAGTCATGTGAATATAAATGAGGAAGAAATAGGTATGGAAGAGAGAGATTGGGAATTAGAGAAAAGTAATGATTGAATATAAAGATTACTCAAAGCCCTTATGTAGAGAGCCCACCTATCTTCCCCAGTGGCTCAGCGATAAAGAATCTGCTTGCTGATGCAGGAGATGCAGGTTCAGTTCCTGGGTGGAGAAGATTCCCTGGAGGAGGGCATGACAACCCACTCCAGTATTCCTGTCTGGAGAATCCCATGGACAGAGGAGCCTGGCCGGCTACTGTCCATAGCATCACAAAGAATCAAACATGACTGAAACGTATAAATAAGAAGTATACACTATGTTCCAAGAAAACATGATGTGGAGTGTTATATACCAACATATAGTCTAATTAAACTAGTGAAGTTTGATGATAAAAATTCTTCAGGCATCTTGACAGAAAAAGCAAATCATTCTAGAGGAGCAAAAACCAGCAAGATTCAGTCCTCTTCACAAGCGACATTCAAGGCCAGGAGAGAGTGGAGACAAACCACCAGGCAAAGACAACACCAGCCCCTTACAGTGGGCATGCATATGTGTTTACCTGCTCTATTTGGCATTAGATTGTAAGCTGAAAATGCATATCTATACTCACACCCATTCCACCCTTGAATATATATCCTTCAAAAATTACTGTAAATATCCTAGGAGACAAGCACAAGAATGTTCATAACAGTATTGCTCATAATAGGAAAAAAAAAAGCTAGAAACAATCAGTCAATTGACAAGAGAATAGATACCTTGTCAGTCAATCAGTCGTGTACCACTCTTTGCGACCCAATGAATCGCAGCACGCCAGGCCTCCCTGTCTATCACCAACTCCTGGAGTTTACCCAAACTCACGTCCATCGAGTCAGTGATGCCATTCAGCCATCTCATCCTCTGTCGTCCCCTTCTCCTCCTGACCCAAATCTCTCCCAGCATCAGGGTCTTTTCAGATGAGTCAGTTCTTCACATCACATGGCCAAAGTATTGGAGTTTCAGCTTCAGCATCAGTCCTTCCAATGAATAGTCAGGACTGATCTCCTTTAGAATGGACTGGTTGGATCTCCTTGCAGTCCAAGGGACTCTCAAGAGTCTTCTCCAACACCACAGTTCAAAAGCATCAATTCTTCGGCACTCTGCCTTCTTCACAGTCCAACTCTCACATCCATACATGACCACAGAAAAAACCATAGCCTTGACTAGATGGACCTTTGTTGGCNCAGAATGGACTGGTTGGATCTCCTTGCAGTCCAAGGGACTCTCAAGAGTCTTCTCCAACACCACAGTTCAAAAGCATCAATTCTTAGGCACTCTGCCTTCTTCACAGTCCAACTCTCACATCCATACATGACCACAGGAAAAACCATAGCCTTGACTAGATGGACCTTTGTTGGCAAAGTAATATCTCTGCTTTTGAATATGCTATCTAGGTTGGTCATAACTTTTCTTCCAAGGAGTAAGTGTCTTTTAATTTCATGGCTACAGTCACCATCTTCCGTGATTTTCGAGCCCACCAAAATAAAGTCTGACACTGTTTCCACTGTTTCCCCATCTGTTTCCCATGAAGTGATGGGACCGGATGCCATGATCTTCATTTTAGATCACGTCCAGGTTACTCATCATCTAAGAAAAACATACTCTAATCACCCCTGCCTCTGGACAGGTCATAAATTCTTTCTGTATCTATTGGAGTAATTTTTTAAAATTTAAATTTATTTGTTTTAGTTGGAGGCTAATTACTTTTAAAGCTTGGGCACCCTTAGATATTTCTTCAAAATATTCTAGTCTGCAAACATTGGCAAGTGTAAAGTTTTTTTTTTTTTTTCAGTCTACACTGGAAGACTTTTTTTCTCTATGTCTTTGGATGTCTAAAGATTTAATACATTCGAGGTTGAAAACAAGTTCGTCAGATTCAGGCATTTGGCTGACTCTTTGAGCCAGTGAAGAAAGCCTGTTTAATACTACACCTTAGCAGTTCGTATATTGCTGCTATCTATAGAACTAGAATTTCACTTCAGTAACTTCTCAGTGCTAGTATTACTGTACTGTAATCCTATAACTGTCATTTGCCACCCATTTCCTTCTGTGGTTTACTTGGATCATATTAGTGACCCTTTGTAAGTCTTAAAAGAATGGGAAAAAGAGAAAAGCATTTTTCTTTGTCATTGCTCAGGCTTTTTCTTCGCTTCAACTCTGATTTTGGCTGTGGAAACCAAAGCTTATTTATTGGTGTAATAAATGGTAATTGCTGTCACCTTTCTGTGCTTTTCTATTTGGGTTTCTTTGATGACCTTAGGAAAAAATGGAATGTGTTTTCTTGGATGTTGTAGTCATAAAGTGAGCTTAAAAGCACTTAAGATGTCATATTTAGAAAAATATTTACTTAAAGAAATTAGTGTAATATAGACATGGGTAGAATAAAAGGGACACTTGCTCTTATAAGTATACTAATATGCAGTAGACTGCCTACCTCCAGCTGTCCCTTGAAGATATTAATACAATCTATTAATCTAAATCTATTTGATTTAGACCTTCTAAGGCTTGTTTGGGATTCCCAGATGGCTCACTGGTAAAGAATGCTGCCTGCCAACGCAGAGACCCGGGAGATAAGGGTTCTATCCCTGGGTTGGGAAGATCCCTTGGAGAGGATGTTTTGGAGTGGAGTGGAGAAGCAACCCACTCCAGTATTCTTGCCTGGAGAATCTCACGGACAGAGGAGCCTGGTGGGCTACAGTTCATGGAGCTACAAAGAGTCAGATATGACTGAGCACACACACATACACTTGCACGTGCACACACACTCACACACACACACACACAGCTTGGTTAGTTGATCCTCTACACTTACACCAGCCATTTTCTAAAGCGAACTTTTTGTTGATTCCATGATGTTGTTTTCTGAATGTTAAATCTCTCCATTTTATGCTCTCGGAGTCCTCTGATGTCTTTTTAAACCTTTCCAAGAATATTTATGTACCGCACTGCGTCAGTGTCAGCTAGCCGATACCACTCGACCTTTATCCTTCAAGGATTTGATATTTGCAGTTGTCATTGCTTTCTCTTGGATCTCAAGGTCTATGATATGTACTTTATTGCAGTTTTGAAAAGGTGTGGTTTGAGGTTGGGTAAAGGATAGTAGGTGATAGCTCAGTATTTGCTTTCTGGAGAGCCTAGAAGACTGCTAGCTCCTATACTTTAATATAGTTTTAAAGCATTGTTTTTCTCTGCTAATTTTCATCTATAATAGGTGTGTGTTCGAAAATGGTCATTGAGAGGGAAAGATGAGTGATGTGATGGTCTGCCTCAGAAATGTGTGCCTCTTGATGAAACATGATTTGGAAGAGAACCAGTAGGTATCAAAAACAGTTCTGATTTGGGAGTTTATAAATATCTGGGAACATGTAAGTGTCAAAAGGCTAATTTACATGTACTTTAAAAAAATCTAGGAATTGTACCAAAAAAGAATAAAAGATGTTACTACCCTGCCAACATCTGACTTACCTGAAACACCCTCCTGCTTCATGTTAAATTACTTATTTGTCTTTATGGGCTTGTTCATTTGTTTATGTTGGATAGAGTGGATATTATAAAACTCAAAGTATTATTAATGGGATTTTCTTTGAAACATAAACTTCATATCACACCATGCTTTATTTATAAAGAAATTTTGGCTTGGATATGCAAATAGAATTAGCCAAGTCACTTTATTCAGAAGAAGAATGAATAACATTTTTTCATAATTTTACACTTTGCTTTTGAGAAATCCTTAGACTTATACATACAAGTCAGGTTATAATAACACCTGATGTGTTTCACAGATTTGTTGGCTAAGCAATTTACCCTGAAGGGAGAAACTCCTTTCAAGACAGCTGTCCATCAGGTCTGGCTGCAAAAGAGTGAAAAATGTCATGAGCCCCTTCTGGCCCTCTCTGGTCTGAAGAATGACTTCTAAGGCATCATGCTGGCCTGTGTCGATTCCAGAATACGCATGAATCTAAAACCTTAGAGGGGAGAGGGATTGACACTACAAAGTGCTGACTCAGTTGGTCTGGCAAAAAAATCTATTACACCGCAGATAATTTCTTCTACAACATAGATGTGGAAAATCCCTACTGTGAAATCCTATCCTTAGCACATTGGCTTCACAGGATAACAGCTCATCAGAAGCAGACATTGTGGTCTGCTTAGTACCTTGGTGGCTTGATCTTAAATTAACTAGATATATAGGTCAGCCAAAAGCTGGCTGGCTGGCCCATGAGCACATGTAGCATATTTACTACTGGAAGGATATAATAAATGAAAGATGGAGGAAAGCAATTTTTATAGATGTTTCTTTAAAGAAAGGAAGCTTAAGCAAAATTCCTGAAATTGCCCTGTGATGTTCATTTTGTTCAGTTATTCAATTTTTAGGTTTAAAGTCCCCTTTGGCTATTTGTTTATGAAAAAAAGAAAATAATTTTATTTTTTGTTTTGAAGTCAAGAAATTATAGAGAATAGGCTTCATCACTGAGTTGAAAAATATTTAAGTGTTATGCATTTTTTTGGTTTCCTTGCTGCTGTTGCTGCTGCTATGTCATCAGTCGTGTCTGACTCTGTGCGACCCCATAGACGGCAGCCCACCAGGCTCCCCCGTCCCTGGGATTCTCCAGGCAAGAACACTGGAGTGGGTTGCCATTTCCTTCTCCAATGCATGAAAGTGAAAAGTGAAAGTGAAGTCACTCAGTTGTGTCTGACTCTTAGTGACCCCATGGACTATAGCCTACCAGGCTCCTCCATTCATGGGATTCTCCAGGCAAAAGTACTGGAGTGGGTTGCCATTGGTCTCCCTAAGTAGATCATAAGTTCTTTGGTGCCACAGATTACATATGACTGTTTGAATCCTCATATCATGTACTAAAGAGTTCTAAAGGGATTTACACTTTAAAATTTTGTACATTTTCCCTTAGAATTCTTGCTAGGATATAAAATTGTATTTGCATTATTCTTATAATGATATAAAAAAGCATAGGAGAAAATAATTTAAGAAAATACCAAAATACTAAGTTGAATATATTAAAACGTGATCCACTGGAGAAGGGACTGGCAAACCACTTCAGTGTCCTTGCCTTGAGAACCCCACAAACAGTATGAATATATTAAGATGATAACATTATGGGTGAGCCTTTTTGTTTTTGGTACCATTCAGTAGTAGAATAATTTATTGAAAATAAAACATGCTTCCACTTCTGACTATAATGGAAAACTAATATCAGATCTGTTCTCTCATTAGTACTCAAGCACAGTTATATTGAAAAAGATATTCCAAAACTACCCCCCTCTCTCCTCCCACCTTCAAGTCCTTTCCTGTTCTGCAAGCTGGAACCTAGAAGGGGTCTGTAAAGCAGATTCTATGTTATGGCTTACCAACTTGCTTCTTCATCCATGAGGAGTTTCTTTTCAACAGAACAGGTTCTGGACAGGTAGATTTATTCCCAGTTCTGTTTCAGGCTCTCTGAATGATTTGGGCCCTCAAGTCATAGTTTCCAACTGAGCCCAGATGTAACTTTAGAACCTTCCCAGCATCACATTCAAGATAGCTAATGCCAAGTGATTGAGGTTGCTTTGAGATAGATTATCTCTGGAAGCTCCTCTGGCACCAGAATGCTGCAGTTGTATCCAGCAGTTGGTTTACAGTTGCTGTTCAGTGTATCTGTGTGTAAGGAGTGTGAGGAATGGTTGAGTGGCAGGAAAGGGTGATCCAACTACAACCACTGATGCATTTGTTTAATCTAAAATTGTGTCCATAGTCTCATATTTTCTGGCCCTGAGTGGTACAGTCTATATGATGGACCTTGCTGATATAGTATGTAATCAGTTGTCAAGACAGTTGAAAGCTCTGATTTGGACTTTTTCTATCTGGTGCCTTTTATGGTATTGGACACAGCCAAACACAGCTTCCCTGTCTCTCAGAGCTGTACCCCATCAAGCTCTAGCCCCATGATTCCTTCACTGCTGTCTGCAGCCCTGCTCTGGTGCTTCCAGTTGATTTACACTGCAGCCTTGGAGCAATTCATCTGAAAGCTGTGTCAGAGCATGGCTACCTGTACCTCTAGTGTCAGCAATGATTTCAAGACTCCAGAAAACAGGAGGAGAAAGTCTTTGTTTTACTAGAGAGACAAAAGCCTTTTTTTCCCTTGATTTAAAAAATTGTGGTAAAATGCACGTGACATAAAATTGACCATCACATCCATTTTAAAGCATACTTTTCAGAAGTTAAGTGTATTAGGTTGTTGTGCAACCAGTCTCCAGAACTCTTTTCATCTCTTAAAATGGAAACGCTACACCCACTAAACAACAACTGGCTTCTCTGCTAGCCTCTGGCAGTCACATTTTAGTTTCTGTCTCTATAAATTTGGCTACTCTATGTGACCCATATAAGTGGAATCATACATTATCATTATTATTATTGTAACTGGCTTAGTTCACTTAATATACAGTCCTTAAGATTCATTTGTACTGTAGCATGTGTCAGAATCTCCTTCCCTTTTAAGGTCAAATCATATTCCATTGCATGTGTATACTACATTTTGTATATCCGTTAATCTGTTGGTGATCATTTGGGTTGCTGTCACCTTGTGAATAATGCTGCTGTAAACGTGAGTGTATAGATATCTCTTTAAGACTGTTTCATTTCTTTTTGGCATATAATACTTGACCCAGTAATTGCATGGTAATTGGGTTCTTAACTTTTGGAAGAACTGCTGTACTGTTTTCCATAATGGCCATATCATTTTATACTCTCAACAGAGCAGAAGTATCCTAGCTTCTCCATATTGTCAACAAATCTTGTTATTTTCTGTGTTTTGGATAGGAGTCATCCTAACGGGTATTAGGTGGTGATAGAAGCCTTTTTATTGAAATAATGTCTTCTTGGCATTTAAAAATTATTTTTCTGCAACTATTTGTAACAAATATATAAGGTGGATAATAGACATAGTTGAACTCATTATTACTGTTGCTAGTCACCAATCTTTAAAACCTCTACTTTAAATAGTTTCTTTGGAAATTTTCATATCAGGTACCTGCTAGGCAATAACTGGCCAAGCAGTCAGGAGTTTAAATGAACCTAAGTATGGTATTCTGGTTTTCCTCAAGTTAGGGCTTCAGTGAATTGGTGAATTGTGGCAGCCAAATGGATTTGAGGTCAGAGTGGAATTGTGAAGCTCTAATATCTCTTCAAAATTCAGTTGGTCATATTCGGGGAGGTGAGAGCTATAGTTATATTCTTCCAGGATGTTTCAGAAGGTATAGGTCTTTCTCTGACAATGAGGTTAGAATGAACTTGCCCCACCCCGTGAAAAATATTTCATATGCTGAAATAATTTAAAACATGCATCAGCAAGGTTGAATGATCACCATCCTCTAAGACAGACATCATTTCTTGTATAAAATTATGTGTCTTTTGAATTTTGAGGATTTTAGATATCTAAAAAGGGGTATAAAAACGCAGAACTGACTTTTCTTTGTTTCAGGACTGTTTTAGTATTCAAAAGTGTTTTTAATCTCCAGATCCAGCATTATTTGTAAAGGGTTTTAGCTATTCCTGGAGCCGTAGATTGGCTGTATTTTAGAGAGATGAGTCAGGAGGAAGGAGGACTGGCTTGCCACAGCTGGGTCTGTAATCAGGCCTATTGTCCCATTCTAGGCTACAGGGGAGGTTGGTGCAGGTGTGTACAATGTGACTTTACCTGCTTTCACCCCTTTTGGGAGGGGCATCCCTTCACTGCCTCCAAAGGCTGTGATCTGCATCCTCCTTTCCAGATATGGTGTTCTACACAGTTTTGGCCTCATGCCTGCACAGCTTCCTGACCTCGAAAAAGATAGGAAAGCCTTTAAAGTTCACTTGGGGGAATTCTGTGACTTCTGGTACCTGTGTTCCTGAGAAGAGTTTCTGGGGAAAGCACAGAGTTTAAAAATGTGAATGTAGAGAAAGACATCAAATATCAAATAACTCATAGGCTACCATGAAAACTGATAAGCTTCTTTGTCCTTATTTTTCCATGCTTCAATACAGGTTTTTAAAACCTGTAGTGTAGCTGATTTACAATGTTACATAAATTTCAGGTGTACATAGTGATTCACAGCTTTTAAAGGTTGTATTCCACATTTTATGCTTCCCTGGTGGCTCAGCTGGTAATCCACTTGTAGTGAGGGAGACCTGGGTTTGATCCCTGGGTTGGAAAGATCCGCCTGGAGAAGGGAACAGCTACCCACTCCAGTATTCTGGCCTGGAAAGTTCCATGGACTGTATAGTCCATGGGGTCACAAAGAGTTGGACACGACTGAGTGAACTCCAGGAGTTGGTGATGGACTGGGAGGCCTGGCGTGCTGCGATTCATGGGGTCACAAAGAGTCAGACATGACTGAGCGACTGAGCTGAACTGTACTGAGTGATTTTCACTTCCATATTTTATAAAATATTGGCTATTTTCCCTGTTCTGTACAATACATCCCTGTAGCTTGTTTATTTTGTATGTAGTAATTTGTGCCCCTTAATCTTCAATATAGGTTTGTACCTGCTGCTGCTAAGTCACTTCAGTTGTGTCCGACTCTGTGCGATCTCATAGACGGCAGCCCACCAGGCTCCTCTGTCCCTGGGATTCTCCAGGTAAGAAAACTGGAGTGGGTTGCCATTTCCTTCTCCAGTGCATGAAAGTGAAAAGTGAAANGCTAAGTCACTTCAGTTGTGTCCGACTCTGTGCGATCTCATAGACGGCAGCCCACCAGGCTCCCCCATCCCTGGGATTCTCCAGGTAAGAAAACTGGAGTGGGTTGCCATTTCCTTCTCCAATGCATGAAAGTGAAAAGTGAAAGTGAAGTCGCTCAGTCTCGTGTCCGACTCTTAGCGACCCCATGGACTGCAGCCTACCAGGCTCCTCTGTCCGTGGGATTTTCCAGGCAAGAGTACTGGAGTGGGTTGTCATTGCCTTCTCCCATAGGTTTGTAGAAGATCTTTGACTATGGAACATTTCAAACCTATACAACATAAATGGTATAATGGACTTCCAAGTACCTACCATGCAGTTTCAACAATTGTCACCATCTGCTACTCCTGTTTCATGTATACTTCTTCCCCCTTTCTGCCTGCCACTCAGTAATTTTGACAAATGGATAAAATGGACATTGATTAAAAAAAAACTTTCATCGGGGAATTTTCTGGCGGTCCAGTGGTTAGGACTTGACAGTTTAACTGCTATGACCCAGGTTCAGTCCCTGGTTAGGGAACTAAGATTCCACAAAAACAAGAACAAAAACAAAACAACCTTTGATCAAGAAAACATTGACTATTGCCATTATGGTTTGAGTGTTTTGATCTATATTTTATCTTGGCAGTGTTACCTAAAACCATTGTGAATGTAAACTATTTCATATATTATCAGTTAAAATAATCAGTTTAAATAATTTCATATATTATCAGTTTAAAGTAAATTGATTAACCTCAGAGTAGCATTCAGTCCTCCATTCACTAAACATTTAGTGAGAGCCTACTATGTTCTGAGTAATTTTCTAGGTGCTGGGAAGATAGTGGTGGAGCAAAACAACCAAAGTCTTGCCTTAATGGGTCAGTTCAATTCAGTCGCTCAGTTGGGTACAACTCTTTATGATCCCATGGACTGCAGCATGCCAGGCTTCTCTGTCCATCACCAACTCCTGGAGCTTACTCAAACTCATGTCCGTCGAGTTGGTGATGCTATCTAACCATCTCATCCTCTGTTATCCCCTTCTCCTCCTGCCTTCAGTCTTCCCCAGCATCAGGGTCTTTTCCAGTGAGTCAGTTCTTCCCATCAGGTGGCCAAAGTATTCAGGAGTTTCAGCCTCAACATCAGTCCTTCCAATGAATATTCAAGACTGCTTTCTTTTTGGACGGACTGGTTGGATCTCCTTGCAGTCCAAGGGATTCTCAAGAGTCTTCTCCAACACCACAGTTCAAAAGGATCAATTCTTTACTGCTCAGCTTTCTTTATAGTCCAACTCTCACATCCATACATGACTACTGGAAAAAACATAGCTTGGATCTTTGTTGGTAATGTCTCTGCTTTTTAATATGTTGTCTAGGTTGGTCATAGCTGTTCTTCCAAGGAGCAAGTGTCTTTTAATTTCATGGTTGCTGTCACCATCTGCAGTGATTTGGAGCCCAAGAAAATAAAGTCTTTCTTTATTTCCATTGTTTCCCCATCTACTTGCCATTAAGTGATGGGACTGGATGCCATGCCATGATCTTAGTTTTCTGAAAGTTGAATGTGTAGCCAACTTTTTCACTCTCCTCTTTCACTTTCATCAAGAGGCTCTTTAGTTCTTTTTCGCTTTCTGCCATAAGGGTGGTGTCATCTGCATATCTGAGGTCATTGATATTTCTCCCAGTAATCTTGATTCCAGCTTGTGCTTCATCCAGGCCAGGGTTTCACATGATGTACTCTGCATATAAGTAAAATAAACAGGGTGAAAAATTATAGCCTTGAGGTAATTGCTTCCCTATTTGGAACCCATCTGTTGTTCCATGTTCATTTCTAACTGTTGCTTCTTGATCTGCATACAGATTTCTCAGGAGGCAGGTCAGATGGTCTGGTACTGCCATCTCTTGAAGAATTTTCTGCAGTTTGTTGTGCTCCACATAGTCAAAGTCTTTGACGTAGTCAATAAAGCAGAAGTAGATTTTTTTCTGCAACTCTCATGCTTTTTTGATGATCCAGAGCATGCTGGCAATTTGATCTCTTGTTCCTCTACCTTTTCTAAATACATCTTGAACATCTGGAAGTTCTTGGTTCATATACTGTTGAACCCAGGCTTGAGAAAATTTTNTTTTTTTTGCTGACTGTATTGAGCTTCTCCATCTTTGGCTGCAAAGAATATAATCAATCTGCAAAAAGTATAATCAATCAAGTGAGCAAAAAATGATCAATCATCATCTGGTGATGTCCTTGTGTAGAGTCTTCTCTTGTGTTGTTGGAAGAGGATGTTTGCTGTGACCAGTGCATTTCTCTAGGCAGATCTCTATTAGCCTTCGCCCTGCTTCATTCTGTACTCCAAGGTTAAATTTGCCTGTTTCTCCAGGTATCTCATGACTTCCTACTTTTACATTCCAGTACCCTATAATGTAAAGGACACCTCTTTTGGGTGTTAGTTCTAGAATGTCTTGTAGGTCTTCATAGAATCATTCAACTTCAGCTTAATCAGCATTACTGGTCTGGGTGTAGACTTGGATTACTGTAATATTGAATGGTTTGCCTTGGAAACGAACAAAGATCATTCTGTCACTTTTGAAATTGCATCCAAGTACTGCATTTCGGACTCTTTTGTTGACTATGATGGCTATTGTATTTCTTCTAAGGGATTCTTGCCAACAGTAGTAGATATATTGATCATCTGAGTTAAATTCACTCATTCCAGTCCTTTTTAGTTCACTGATTGCTAAAGTGTTGATGCTCACTCTTTCTATCTCCCTATTGATCACTTCCAAGTTGCCTTGATTTGTGGACCTATCATTCCAGGTTCCTGTGCAATATTGCTCTTTATAGCATTGGACTTTAATTCCATCACCCATCACACCCGCAACTGGGTATTGTTTTTGCTTTGGCTCCATCTCTTCATTCTTTCTTTAGTTATTTCTCTACTCTTCTCTAGTAGTATATTGGGCACCTACTGACTTGGGGAGTTCATCTTTCAGTGTCCTATCTTCTTGCCTTTTCATTACTGTTCATAGGGTTCTCAAGGCAGGAATACTGAAGTGGTTTGTCATTCCTTTCTCTAGTGGACCATGTTTTATCAGAACTCTCCACCTTGACCCATCCATTTTGGATGGCCCTGCAGGGCATTGCTCATAGTTTCATTGAGTTAGACAAGGCTATGGTCCATGTGATCAGTTTGGTTAGTTTTCCATGAATGTGGTTTTCATTCTGTCTACCCTCTGATTGATAAGGATAAGAGATTGTTCTGATGGGCAGGGCCATGTTCAGTAAATCTTTAATTCAATTTTCTGTTAATGGGTGGGGCTGTGTTCCCTACCTGTTGTTTGACCTGAGGCTAAACTGTGTTGGAGTTAATGAAGATAATGGTGAAAGTGAAATTAATTACTCAGCCTGTTAGACTCTTTGTAATCCCATGGACTGTAGCCTACCTGGCTCCTTCATCAGGACTCCTTCAGGAGGTCCCGTACACGCACTGCTGCACCCAGTGCCCACAACCCTGCAGCAGGCTGCCCTTGACCCATGCCTCTGCCAGAGACTCCTGGACACTCACGGGCAAGTCTGGGTCAATCTCCTGTGGGGTCACTGCTCCTTTCTCCTGGGTCCTGGTGTGCACAAGGTTCTGTTTGTGCCCTTCAAGCATCTGTTTCTCCAGTCGTAAGTTCTGCCAGCTCAGTGGTGGGGCTAATGGCAACCTCCTCCAAGAGGGCTTATGCCATACCCAGGTCTGTTGCACCTAGAGCCCTGCCCCTGCGGCAGGCCACTGCTGACCCGTACCTTCACAGGAGACACTCAAACACAGTTTTGGCTCAGTCTCTGTGGGGCGTCTGGGTCCTGGTGCATACAAGGTTGGTTTGAGCCCGCTGAGTGTCTCTGGACGGTAAGGGGTTTGATTCTAAACATGATTTTGCCCTTTCTACCATCTTACTGGGGCCTCTCCTTTGCCCTTGGATGTGGGGTATCTTTTTTTGGTGGGATCCAGCATTCTCCAGTCGATGGTTGTTCAGCAGCGAGTTGTAGTTCTGGAGTTTGCACAGGAGAAGATGAGTTCACATCCTTCTACTCCACCATCTTATTTGGTTCTGTTTAAACCCCCTAATGGGGGCTTATACCCAAATGAGTGTGTGTGTATTTGAAGCTGTGGTATTAAATAGGGGTATTAGGCTGGGTCTGCAGGGAGAAAGCTCTCTGAATATGGGGTGAGGAGCAAGTCATGTGAAAACAGAAGGCTGTTACTGTTCTCAGAGGAAATAGCAAGCATGGGGGCCTAGAGGGTAGGCAGGGGCCTGGTTTGTTCTAAGAACATCAAGGAGGCCAAGAAGGCTGAAGAGTGGTTAATGTGAGGGTGAATGAGGGAGAAGGAACTGGGAGATGAGGTCTGAGAGAGGTAAGAGGAGGGCTGGCAAATGATTTAAGGATATGGAGAGGACTTACGCCTTCCTGGGGAAGCTGAGCCTGAGAAGAGGGTATGGTTGGCCAATGGGATTAAAATTGAGGCACAAGCACTGATCTGATCAGAACAAATGGGACCAAAGATACTTTATAGCTTTCACGTAAACTGATTTTCCTGGAGTAATTTGGACAGTACCAAGATGTTGTTCCCCAAATCTAAAAGGAATGCTGATATCGTGGGCACCTTTATTTTTCCACCAGACTGTTTTATTCAAGTCCTCCTGTCCAACTGGATTGCTTTATGTACCTTCCCTTGTTTGAAAGCTCTACCTAATAGAATTTGCAAAGAACCATTTCCTTAGAAAAATATAATCCCCAGCCCTGTTTCTTAGTTCAGTTTAGTTCAGTTGCTCATTCATGTCTGACTCTTTGTGACCCCATGAACTGCAGCACACCAGGCCTCCCTGTCCATCACCAACTCCCGGAGTTAACTCAAACTCATGTCCATTGAGTCAGTGATGCCATCCAAAAATATCATCCTCTGTCGTCCCCTTCTCCTCCTGCCCCCAATCCCTCCCAGCATCAGAGTCTTTTCCAACGAGTCAACTCTCCACGCGAGGTGGCGAAAGTATTGGAGTTTCAGCTTCAACATCAGTCCTTCCAATGAACACTCAGGCCTGATCTCCTCTAGGATGGACTGGTTGGATCTCCTTGCAGTCCAAGGGACTCTCAAGAGTCTTCTCCAATACCACAGTTCAAAAGCATCAATCCTTCAGTGCTCAGCTTTCTTTATAGTACAACTCTCACATCCATACATGACTACTGGAAAAAACATAGCCTTGATGAGATAGACCTTTGTTGGCAAAGTCATGTTTCTGCTTGTTAACATGCTGTCTAGGTTGGTCATAACATTTCTTCCAAAGAGCAAATGTCTTTTTATTTCGTGCTGCAGTCACCATCTGCAGTAAAGTCAGCCACTGTTTCCCCTGTTTCTCCATCTATTTGCCATGAAGTGATGGGACCAGATGCCAGGATCTTCGTTTTCTGAATGTTGAGCTTTAAGTTAACTTTTTCACTTTCCTCTTTCACTTTCATCAAGAGGCTGTTTAGTTCTTCACTTTCTTTCAGAAGGCTGGTGTCATCTGCATATCTGAGGTTATTGATATTTCTTCTGGCAATCTTGATTCCAGCTTGTGCTTCATCCAGCCTAGCATTTCTCATGATGTACTCTGCATGTAAGTTAAATAAGCAGGGTGACAGTATACAGACTTGACATACTCCTGTTCCTATTTGGAACCAGTCTTTTGTTCCATGTCCAATTCTAACTGTTGCTTCCTG
>SJYV01041202.1:231212-258903 GCA_006410875.1 Neotragus pygmaeus | reverse complement strand
GGAATTCCATCACCTCCACTAGCTTTGTTTGTAGTGATGATTCCTAAGGCCCACTTGACTTCGCCTTCCAGGATGTCTGGCTCTAGGTGACTGATCACACCATCATGATTATCTGGGTCATGAAGATCTTTTCTGTACAGTTCTTCTGTGTATTCTTGCCACCTCTTCTGTGAGGTGCATACCATTTCTGTGCTTTATTGAGCCTATCTTTGCATGAAATGTTCCCTTGGTAGCTCTGATTTTTTTTGAAGAGATCTCTAGTCTTTCACACTCTATTGTTTTCCTCTATTTCTTTGCATTGATCACTGAGGAAGGCTTTCTTATGTCTACTTGTTATTCTTTGGAACTAATCTAGTCATATGGATCACAGCCCTGTCTAACTCAATGAAACTATGAGCCATGCCCTGTAGGGCCACCCAAGAAAGATGGGTCATGGTGAAGAGTTCTGAGAAAATGTGGTCCACTGGAGAAGGGAATGGCAAAGTACTTCAGTATTCTTGCCTTGAGAACCTCATGAACAGTATGAAAAGACAATAAGATAGGACACTTAAAGAAGAACTCTCCAGGTCGATAGTTGCCAAGTATGCTACTGGAGATCAGTGGAGAAATAACTCCGGAAAGAATGAAGAGATGGAGCCAAAGCAAAAACAACACCCAGTTGTGGATGTGACTGGTGATGGAATCCAGGTCCTATGCTGTAAAGAGCAATATTCCATGGGAAGCTGGAATGTTAGGTCCATGAATCAAGACAAATTGGAAGTGATCAAACAGGAGGTGGGAAGAGTGAACATTGACATTTTAGGAATCAATGAACTAAAATGGACTGAAATGGGGGAATTTAACTCAGATGATCATTATATCTACTACTGTTGGGAAGAATCCCTTAGAAGAAATGCAGTAGCCATAATAGTCAACAAAGAATCTGAAATGCAATACTTGAATGCAGTCTCAAAAATGACAGAATGATCTTTGTTTGTTTCCAAGGCAAACCATTCAATATCACGGTAATCCAAGGCTATGCCCCGACCAGTATTGGTGAAGAAGCTGAAGTTGAATGATTCTAGAAGACCTACAAGACATTCTAGAAGACCTACAAGACATTCTAGAATTAACACCCCCAAAAGATGTTCTTTTCATTATAGGGAATGCAAAATTACTGGAATGCAAAAGCAGGAAGTCAAGTGATAACTGGAGTAACAGGCAGATTTGACCTTGGAGTACGGAATGAAGCAGGGTAAGAGCTAATAGAGATCTGCCTCGAGAAATGCACTTGTCGTAGTAAACATCCTCTTCGAACAACACAAGAGAAGACTCTACACGTGGACATCACCAGATGGTCAACACCGAAATCAGATTGATTATATTCTTTGCAGCCAAAGATGAAGAAGCTCTCTACAGTCAGCAAAACAAGACCAGGAGCTGACTGTTGCTCAGATCATGAACTCCTTATTACCAAATTCAGACTGAAATTGAAGAATGTACGGAAAACCACTAGACCATTCAGGTATGACCTAAATCAAATAAGTCCCTTACAATTATACAGTGGAAGTGAGAAATAGATTTAAGGGTCTAGATCTGATAGAGTGCCTCATGAACTATGGATGGAGGTTCCTGACATTTCACCGGAGCCAGAGAGCAAGATCATCCCCATGAAAAAGAAAGGCAAAAAAAGCAAAATGGCTGTGTGAGGAGGCCTTACAAATAGCTGTGAAAAGAATAGAAGCCAAAAGCAAAGGAGAAAAGTAAAGATATACTCATTTGAAGGCCTTGTTTCTTATTACTGGTTAATATTGCCCAGGGTCTTCAGTACAGCCTCTATGACTGAGCTTGTCAGTTTTCTCACAGAGCCCTGAGAAATTATCTGCTGCTCTGAATGGCTCTGTAAGTTACTCGAATGCATTATGCTATACTATAGTAATATGGAGCCATTATGTCTGGCATCACTACTCTCTTACAGGAAAAATTGCTTTGGGAGGTTTCAGACATACTTTAAATGACTGAATAATCTACTTTGTTTTACTGCTGTGTTTTCCAAAAAAATCAGATTTTGAAAAGCAGTTGCCTTGCTCATAGTCAAATACCAGTGTAAAGTGATTATTGATTTTTTTTCAGCTGTGTCCGTGGTGTTCAATATTGTCTTGAGGCTAAAGCAGTTCCTTTCAGGTGTAGTAAGGTGTGTTTATTATACTGAGTGAAGCTGCACAAAGAGAGGTCCAGGAGGGGCTTATTATGTGTCATAATTTTCAGTCATTCACATCTGCATTCAAATTCAGTTCAAGCTGGTGTTTAAGTGGGCAGTCATGGTATGTGATTAAATTTTAAAAGTGGGAGAAAGATTGGATATCCATCTGTGAAAGACAATTGGACATTAGAAGAATGTGGAGGTGAAAGACAGATTTATTCTTAGGTACCCTGCATAAAACTTGCTTAGCAGGTTTTATATGTTTGCTCATAGTATCAATTTGGGGGGGAGTTATTTACCTAAGATTTTGACTGACTACCTATTATGGACCCATGACTGTAATGTGTGCTGGAAGAGATAAAGGATTTCTAAGTCGTGGTTCTTGCCTATGAAATTATTTTAGAACAATAGATGATGATAGCTTTCATCGACTCACCAAATATTTTTTGAGCACTCATGTCCGACACTGTATGAATAGGTAATGAAACATTCCTTGATACGGTGCTATCTATTGCTTCTTCCTTTGTATCACTTGTCTCCACGTTCAGAGAGGTCCTAACCAAATGACAAACACTGAATTACAAAATAATGCTTTTTAATAACATAGATAAAGGATTTCTGGATCAGCAGCATAAAACAAGCAAAAAACAAAGAGTCAACCAGATATCTATACCCTGGTTATACAATTAGCATTTTTGAGCAGATGCAGTGACGCCAAACCAAAGGAAACTAATTATAGTCTGATATGGTCTGAGAGGCTATATTTTGACAGTATAACTTGGCCTCACAGGGCTTTTTAGAAAGTAGGGGGAAAGGAGGATGAATAGAATAAATAAAGAGGGTTATGACTTCCATTTGCCACAAGTAAGCTTCTCTGTTTAAAAACAAACAAACGAATCTCCTACCACTTAGTATTTTCAACCTTTAAAAAAAGTCACTGACTTTGATGTTCAGATTGTGGCTAAGCTGTTCATCTTTCAATAGATAGAAGATAAACTAAGTTTTCCTTTCATCTATTCATCCACACAACCTTTCTTAATCATTATTCAAAGAAACTGCGCACGTCACTCGTGGCTCTGGGCTGACCCAGCCTTGCTGGTGCAAGTGGAGCACCGCGTAGCTGTGTAACCCGCCCACTGCCAGTAGAGGGTAATAAGGGTGGCCTCTTAGCCCGCTGCACAGAGTAATGGAGACTCGCACAGCTGAAGTTTTAGTATTCATGAGTGGAGGAGAAAAGAAAATGCGTGTCACTGTGCATTTGCTGATAAACTGAGGAACACGCACAGCTTCCTTATTTAATCCACTCTGCCAGCTGAGCTTCGATGCTCGTCTGCCCTGAATGATAGACGAGCCATATGCAGAGAGCTGTGGCAGGCCCCTCATTAGAAGGAGGAAAACCCCACGGCTGGATCAACACTGCAGTACTATATTTAGCTAGTGGGAGAGAGAAAATGATCACTTTCTTTACTGCCTTCTTTGGACTTATCCTCATTTAACATTTTGTGGAGTATATTCTGGTTTATGTAAAAATAAAGTTTACCAGATTTTTTTTGTTGTAAAAAGTAATATATCTTCTTCATAGATAACTGAATACAGAAAATAGAAGGTATTGTCCCACCTCTGAAAGAAAAACCATGGGGTACACACGCTGCTTTTCATCTCAGCAGAGTTTTTAGCCTGTCTGACATAGTTTGATTGTACTGCATTTTCATTCAGCATAAACATTTTTCCCCTATTTTTTTGCAAGAGTCTTTCACTTTAAGCGATATTCCTTTGAGAAGGGTAATTTATTTAATGGTTCTACTAATAGTGTGTTATTCTTTCATTTGTTTATTGTAAACAGTCAGTCCCCAAATGACATCTTTGTGCATACTGTTTCTTCCCTTATTTAGAAGCATTTCCTTAAGATAGGTGTTTTTGAGTTGATCTAGTAGAAATCCAAAGTTTTTTTGAAACAGTTTAAAGATTCTTAATGACTTAAAATTTTCTAAAAATATTGTACCCATTTGCACTCCCGCCAGCAATGTGAGAAGTTTGATAGAGAGGTAGGCTTCAATCTGCCTATGATTTTGGACAAAACGTCCTCAGAGCAGAGAGAAGAATGGCTCTGTATTTGCTTGCTGTATTTTGAATTTTGCTTTTCTGACTCCCACCTCTATCTTTATTTGTTTTGTATTTTATACTTAGTGGCTTTGGACTTGTTTCTCTACAGTGGACCTCTTTGGTTCTGCTGCATCACTTAGACTTTTTTTTTCTTCAAACTTAAAAGGCTGTTTATTTATAGACTTTTGGCAAGGGAACCCATTTGCGATTTAACTTAGTGTCAGTAGAGGTTTAAAGGTGTTAGCAAAGGGGGTAAGCTTTTCATTTCTTCTTTTTTTTTTATTGAGTTATAATTGACATACAGCACTGTGTAAGTTTATGGTATATGGTATAACGATTTGACTTACATACATCATGAAATGATTACCACAATAAGTTTAGCGAACATCCATCATCTTATAGAGATACAAAATTCAAAGAAAACTTTTTCCTTGTAGTGAGAACTCTTAGGATTCTCTTAACTTTCATATTTAACATACAGCAGTGTTAATTCTATTTATCATTTTATACATTGTACCTACTGTTTATCTTATAATTAAAAGTTTGTACATTTTGACTACCTTCATTCAGTTCCCCCTCCCACCACCGTCTGTTACTGGTAACCAAAATTCTGATCTCTTTTTTCTATGAGTTTGTTTGCTTGTTTGCCTTTGAAGACTCTCTGACCTATGTTAGTTCCTGGTGTACAACATAATGATTTGATATTTCTAAATTTTTCAAAATGATCATCATCATAAGTCAAGATACACCTGTCATTTTACAAAGATATTATATAACCATTGACTATATCCCCCACACTGTATATTGCATGCCTGCTGCTGCTGCTGTTGCGTCGCCTCAGTCATGTCCAACTCTGTGCGACCACATAGACGGCAGTCCACCAGGCTCCCCCGTCCCTGGGATTCTCCAGGCAAGAACACTGGAGTGGGTTGCCATTTCCTTCTCCAATGTATGAAAGTGAAAAGTGAAAGTGAAGTCGCTCAGTCGTGTCTGACCCTCGGCGACCCCATGGACTGCAGCCCTCCAGGTTCCTTTGTCCATGGGATTTTCCAGGCAAGAGTACTGGAGTGGGGTGCCATTGCCTTCTCTGACTGCATGCCTATGACTCATTTATTTTGTAACTGGAAGTTTCTACCTCTTTATTTCCCTCACCTAATTCTTTCTTCTCCCAACCTCCTCACCTCTGACAACTACCTGTTTGTTCTCTGTATTTAGGACTCTGTTTCTGTTTTGTTATGTTTGTTCATTTGTTTTTCAGATTTCACATATAGGTGAAGTCTTGCAGTATTCGTATTTCTCTGACTTATTTCACTTAACAGAATACCCTTGAAGTCCATCCATGTTGTAGCTAACAGCTCAATTTCATTCTTTTTATGGTGAGCAGTGTTCCATTGTGTGTGTGTATATATATATACACCACATCTTCTTTATCCATTCATCTGTTGATGGGCACTTAGGTTGTTTACATATGTTGGCTGTTGTAAATAATGCCACAATGAACATAGGATACAGTTACCCTTCTATTCCATTCCCCCCACTATAGAACTTGGCATTAGATAGTTTGTACTGTAAACTTTGTCAACTATGGGCCATTTCCAGTAATTTCTTCTGGTTTTAAAAATTGTTATAGATACTAAGTTCATATTCAGATAAAATACAAATGATCTCTGCCGTCTGATGTATCTGTTGAAGCCCTGTCGTTGAACATGTATGGCTTTAAAGTGGAAATTGAGGAAATTTCCTAATTTCTATCAGCTGTGAGTCACTGAAGCATCTCAGGGTCAGACAATTGCAGGCTTACTTATTATAGGTAGAAACTCTGTAATTAAGGCAACTCTGCTCAATATTTTGTAACAACCTAACTGATAAAAGAATTTGAAGAATAGATACATGTATATGTATAACTGAATCACTTTGTTGTACACCTGAAGCTAACACATTGTTAATCAACTCTACCCCAATATAAAATAAAGTTTAAAAAAGAAGCATGTGATGTATATTGTGTTTGGGATATTAAGCAAAATTACATTTGCTTATTCAGATGAAAGTTGGATCACTACAAATTCAGCTGATGAGTGTATTGAAGACAAAAGCTAGGAACCACAGCAAAACATTCTATTAGATAGACCTAGATTGTTTCTCCAAATGTTCTAATATTTATGTTGTGTTGCTAAACGAATATACATTGGAGTAATAGGTTGTTTGCAAAGCATGTCAACCCAAATTTAAATAAGATAATTAACATGGTTAAAGGAGTATGATATAAAATATATATTTGAAACGTAAGCATATTATAATCCTCCTAAATCTAAAGGCATGCTTCATTTAGGATACATTGCATTTAATTTTCTACATAGATGGAAAGGAATAATATCATAAATAGTTTTTAAATGCCCATAATCTAAAAACACTTTTACTTGACTTTAGAAAGTATTATGAGATTTCAATTTTGGTTTCAGATATATCCTCATAATTATAAAGTCAGTATTAAATTTAGATTAGATTCAGAGGATGTTCACCAATTCATGGGAGAAGGTTTTGGTGTTTCCCTGAAATGAATTTCATTCCAGCAGATCACCTTTTCAAAAACCATAGGCATATTTTTTCCAGAGTGCCTATGTTTGTTTTTACCCTATGTAAAGTGAAAAGCTTCTATAGCAGACAAACCTGGGTTTATCAGTTACTAGCTGCATAACTCCGAGCAATTTTCGAAACAACAAAAAAAATACCAGATCCTTTATCTAAAAATAGCAACAGTAATGTTGGCATTTCTGAGTTGTTGTAAGAAATGAATGAAATAAAGTGCTTAGCAGAAGTCCTAGTAGAGAGACAAAGTGCTCAGAAATTGCAAGTAGAAGATTGTTAGGAGATGCTTGACAGATGTCAGTTTCCTTTCCTTCCCCTCTTTTCTCTTTAACTATGCTTATCTGAACTCTCTGGATTCTTTAAGACTCACTTTAATCCAACCTCTTTTAAAGATGCTTTCTTGGTCAAATTTTAAAATCTTTTTAAAATTTAAGTATTTAAAAATCACATTGAATACAGGAACAAGCTGTGTGTGTGCTCACTCAGTTGTGTCTGATTCTTTGCAACCTCATGGACTTCACCCTGCAGACTCCTCTGTCCATGGACTTTTCCAGGCAAAAATACTGGAGTGGGTTACCATTTCCTAACAGCCATGAAATTAAAAGACGCTTACTCCTTGGAAGGAAAGTTATGACCAACCTAGACAGCATGTTAAAAAGCAGAGACATTTCTTTGTCAACAAAGGCCTGTCTCATCAAGGCTATGGTTTTTCCAGTAGTCATGTATGGATGTGAGAGTTGGACTATAAAGAAAGCTGAGCACTGAAGAATTGATGCTTTTGAACTATGGTGTAGGAGAAGACTCTTGAGAGTCCCTTGGACTGCAGGGAGATCCAACCAGTCCATCCTAATGGAGATCTGGTCTGGGTGTTCATTGGAAGGACTGATGTTGAAGCTGAAACTCCAATACTTTGGCCACCTGATGCAAAGAGCTGACTCATTTGAAAAGACCCTGATACTGGGAAAGTTTGAGGGCAGGTGGAGAAGGGGACGACAGAGGATGAGATGGTTGGCTGGCATTATGGACTCAATGGACATAGGTTTGGGTAGACTCCAGCAGTCTGTGATAAACAGGGAGGCCTGGCGTGGTGTGGTTCATGGGATCGCAAAGAGTTGGACACAACTAAACGACTGAACTAAACTCCAGAACAAAGAGTAGAGAAGGTTTATAATGTAAGAGCAAGAGTCTTCTGCCTCCATAGGGTTCTTCCAGCTCTCAGCCTCACCATTCCGAGTGACAGCTAGTGCTCAAAATCCAAGTAGTAACGTTGCTGAACGGCAGCAGGACAGAGGATGGAGTAGAAAACAGGGCAAAGGACACAGTTTGCTTGTCTTAAAGCAGCAGGCTGGAAATGCCGCCTTTGCCCTCTGTCTACAGACCTTTGGTCAGAGTTTAGTCACATGGTCATACCAGCTTCAAGGAGGCTAGGAATTATTTTCATCTTGGGAGATCATATGCCCAGCTAATATTCAGTTATGTGGAAAGAAGGAAGCATGTATATTACAGCCAGAATTGGCCATCTGAAAGAGTTAGGCATCTTGGAATCCTTTCTTCGCAGATATCTATCTCTTTCCCCTCTCCAATGTCTTTTGATACATTTTTCAAATATCTTGGTCTCTTCCAGGACTCAGTTTTAAAAGATTTCCAAATCCTTCTATATGATTCATTTCTGTAGGTACTTTAGGGTCATAGAATGAACCCACTAAAAGATATGAAAACTTAATTTTGCTTAAGTAAGCTACCTTTCATAGAAAGATTTGGTGCATTATTGTAATTTTTTTTAAACTGATATCTGCTTTCCTATCCCCTAGGGAAGAAACACACTGTGGTATCCTAAATGGGAGGGAAATCTGAAAGGAAGGTGACATATGTATATGTATGGCTGATTCATTTTGCTGTGCAGTCAAAGCTAACACAGGATTCCCAGGTGGCTCAGTGGTAAAGAATCCATCTGCCGATGCAGGAGTTGCAGGAGATGTGGGTTCAATCCCTGGGTTGGGTAGCTCTCCTGGAGGAGGAAGTGGCAATCCACTCCAGTATTCTTGCTGGGAAAATTCTATGGGCAGAGAAGCCTGGCGGGCTACAGTCTGTGGGGTTGCAAAGAGTTGACTGAGCAACCTAGTGCACTTATACGGAGAAGCTAATACCACATTGTAAAGCAACTGTATGCCAATAAAAGTTAATTAAAAAGATACACTCTACTGTAAAAAAGAAAAGAACTCTATTGCCCTGACCCCACTGGTTGGCCATGTGACTTGCTTCATCCAACGCATTTTGAAATTAAGGTATTTCACTTTAGCAGAACCTTTATCAAAAACTTCACTTTACTCAACCACTCTCTTTTTTTTCCTGCAATTAGCTGCAGAAGGCACTGCTTTTTCAGCCTGTGTGCCAGAAGATGACACGGAGCAGAGCTTCTTCCAGTTGCCTCTGGACACAGCAGGAGCAGAGAATAAACCTTCTTAGCTCTGAGATGCTCAGATCTTGGGTGCATTTATTGCCACAGCAGGTGGCACTGGTGGTAAAGAATCCGCCTGCCAGTGCGGAAGAAGAGACCTGAGTTCAAGTCCCGAGTCGGGAAGATCCCCTGGAGTAGTATTGGCACCCCACTTCAGTAGTCTTGCCTGGAAAATTCCACAGGCAGAGGAGTCTGGCAGGCTACTGTCCATGGGGCCACAAAGAGTTGGACATGACTAAGCACACACACACACACACACACACACACGCTCTTATTTTATCCCAATGGGTACGATTATTATGCTAAAATTTTTAATCTAGTTTTCTTTTTATGTCAGTCATCTCCACTCCCACCTAGGAAAGAGTAAGGAGGTAAGGCAAGAAGGGAATGATAGGAAAAGCAAAGCCTGTTCTGCCACATTAAGACAATAATGTCACCAGATGCCTATTTTACATCTAATTTCCAAAATATACTTGACATTTTATTTTAGCACTTCCAGTCATACAGAAGCAAAATGTTAAGTGAGGTGATTATGGTCGCCTGAAATGTCCCCTAAATGAATCTATTTATATCTAATTTATCATTGAGAGTACCTATCTGGTCTAGGATCAATGACAAAATAATGTCTTTAATAAAAAAAAATTAGCACATATCTTAATTGTGCTTTTATGTATGTATTTAGCACTTCAGTTAATGACATATTTGATTGAGAGACTTTGTCTTTAATATAGCCATTAGTATATAAGGTAATGGGGTTATTAGTAAGTAAAAGTTGTATTTCACAAATGAATGAGCACTTTCCAAGTTGTACAATTTCATACCGGGAAGTTTAGTTTACCAGAACTTGTGTATCCAGCTTCAGGGTTCAGGCAGTTTGGAGCTTGGCCATCTCATCCACTACTCTGTCACTTCTTCAAGGTTTGTTAGCCTTAGGCAGTGAACTCTGGCCATGGAATTATGGTGGGGCTTCAAAATGTCTGTCTACAATGCAGAAGACCCAGGTTTGATCCCTGGGTTGGGAAGATCCCTGGAGATGGAAATGGCAGCCCACTCCAGTACTATTGCCTGGAAAATCCCATAGATGGAGTAGTCTGGTAGGCTACAGTCCATGGGGTCGCAAAGAGTCGGACACAACAAGCAACTCCAATTCCCACTTTCACATTTTGTAGCCCTCTTCAAAACTCACTGCACAAATATTTCTCAAACATCCATACAACTTAAAATTGTCAGTCTCTTTCCCCAGCCCTCATCTCTGCCTATGGTCAATTCCAAAATTTAAGTGAGGCACGGAGTCCCTTCTCACCAAAGAAGATTTAAATGTCAATAGGAAAAGAAGAAAAGAAAAGAACCGAGAAGCAAAGGAGAAAAGGAAAGATATACCCATTTGAATGCAGAATTCCAAAGAATAGCAAGGAGAGATAACAAAAGCCTTCCCTGGTGATCAGTGCAAAGAAATAGAGGAAAACAATAGAATGGGGAAGACTAGAGATCTCTTCAAGAAAATTAGAGATACCAAGGGAACATTTCATGCAAAGACGGACTCAATAAAACAGAAATGGTATGGACCTAACAGAAGCAGAAGATATTAAAAAGAGGTGGCAAGAATACACAGAAGAAAAAAGATCTTCACAACCAAGATAATCACGATGGTGTGATCAGTCCCCTAGAGCAAGACATCCTGGAATGTGAAGTCAAGTGGGCCTTAGGAACTATCATTACAAACAAAGCTAGTGGAGGTGATGGAATTCCAGTTGAGCTCTTTCAAATCCTGAAAGATGATGCTGTGAAAGTGCTGCACTCAATATGCCAGCAAATTTGGAAAACTCAGCAGTGGCCAGAGGACTGGAANGCCCTTGGGCTTGTCTTGGATGCTTATAGGAAAGGTAGGCCCTTCCCCAAGGTGGGCTGCACATGGAACTCAGAGAGGAGAAAGGGTGGCTTTTTTAAAGAGCCAAGGAATTCCTTAGAAAAAAAAAAATCAGAAAATCCGAAACCAGATTTCCCCTCTGGAAGGCAGTTTCCGTTTAACAAAGAGGAAGTTGGGGAGGAAGACATGGAGACTAGACAGAAGCCAGATTGCTGAAGGGAGCAGATGGCAGAGAAGGACCGGGAGGGGCTGCAAACGAGAGCCAGCCGCGAGTGTGACCTCGGGTGTCCAGCCAGCTGCCCAGGACACCAGAGGTGTCAGACCCAGGACCCAGAGGTCTCAGCTGGTAACCCCGAGGTGAGGAGCCCATATATGTAAGCCAGAAGTCTTGAAAGTGCTCAAAGCCAAAAGACCTTCAGATGGGCCCAGACTTTGCCTGCTGGGCAGTGTTTGCTTGATATTGATAAGATGTCCCAGGACAGCAAGGCCATGAGCCCTGTTTGTGAACAGGTTGATATCGTGAGCGTAGAGAGGGTAACGGAAAAAGTGGCAGCCACGTTAAGATCAGCGATCACTGTCACCACCAAGAGGCTGTCCTTCCCATCACAGACCCCTTTAAGGGTCCTGTCACGGCGAGAGCAGCCTGCCCTTTCAAAGGACTTTCTCACACTTATCCCCCGCCCCGTCTGCATGAGCAGGGGGCCAGCCAGTTTCAGTTTCTGTCAACTTTGAAAACTGCCTCGCTGTCCCTGTGAGAAGACGAAAAAAAAACAGAGTGGAACCGTAGGCATAGCTATTCCTCACGGAAGTTGGGTAGAAAATTATAGTCCTTTCTGCTCCGCACCCCCCCAGATGCTCCAGTTTTTAAATTAAGATGAGAAAATGAGAGCTTTAAGGCTAGAAGGTATATTATTAAATAAGAACATGGGAAAAACAGGTCAAAATTAGTCAGCATATCTGTTACCAAATTACATGCGACAGGACGTAAGAAAAAAAAAAACGGTGGGAATTCACTGGCGAATGTGTTGTGAGGTTGTGTTCAGAAGGTGGAAATACACAGGTCTGATGGAAATATACTTGCTGTCGGTAGTCGGCAAGTCAGTTCATTGCCATTTAGGAGCACAGAATGTTGGAACTTGGAGATGATAGCGTCTGGAATCCTTGCATTCTGAGGGTGGAAAACGGGGCTTAGGAGGGGATGTGTCTCTTCCAGCTCCCACAGTCAGAGCTGGGGCTCCTCTGCACCCATCTGCCTCCCCCCCGCCACCCCACATAGCTCCAAGGCCACAGGATAGAAGGTCCCCCATCCCACCCCACCGTGTCTACAGTGGCAATAAACGTTCCCTCTCATGAGTTCTAGATAAAGCTTGGAGATTGAAATCTAGCTCTTGGGACTTCCCTGGTGGTCCAGTGGGTAAGACTGTGCACTCCCAGTACAGGCAGCACAGGTTCTATCCCCGGTCAGGGCACTAAGATCCCGCATGCTGCAGGATGTGGTCAAAGTAAATCTCACTCTTGCTGCTGAAAGGGTCGTGGCTATGGTACCTGCACAGATGTGAGCTGGGGAGGCAGGCACTGAGGAGAGAGACTGGGAACAGTCTTCTTCACTGCCACCCACCATAAGACACTGAGTTTTATTTCCATCAGGCCCTAGTATAGGGCTTCTCTATATACTTCTAGAGGAGCTGACCTTTTTTAAAAAGTGAAATGATCCCTGTGTTTATTACATGATTTGAGCTCTTAAAATACACTTTCCCCCAAGAGATGTAAGACTTGAGTGGTGTCCTGCAACAGCTCACGGCCTGGCCCAGTGTCGTTCTGTACTGGGCTCATGCCTCAGTGCAGCACGTGCTGCGTACAGTCTGGGAGAAGAACCAGCAAGTGCCTTTAAGTGCCAGGGGAGTCCCTGTGATGGGGACCATCACTGTGAAACCAGAGTGCCATGAAGCTATACCCTCTGTAAATGCAGGTTGTTTTAAAAAAAGATGCTGGTCAGGACTCCTCCCTAACTACCTGGAGTTCTAAAAGCGTCGGAGAGAAGCAGAGTCCAGTGAAATGTTCACCCTGTATTTCTGCATCAAAATTCTTTCCTAGAGTGATGAACCACTGTTGGGGGGGGTACCCTTAGAGAAGGGCCACTGGAGAAGCAGCAGTGGGCAGCCACCAGGATGGGCTCCTGATGACCAGGTTCCAAGTGACTTTGAGGCCCCTTCTGGAGAAGGCAGTGGCACCCCACTCCAGTACTCTTGCCTGGAGAATCCCATGGATGGAGGAGCCTGGTGGGCTGCAGTCTGTGGGGTCGCTAAGAGTCAGACACGACTGAGCGACTTCCCTTTCACTTTTCACTTTCATGCATTGGAGAAGGAAATGGCAACCCACTCCAGTGTTCTTACCTGGAGAATCCCAGGGGCGGGGAGCCTGGTGGGCTGCCGTCTATGGGGTCGCACAGAGTCGGACACAACTTAAGTGACATAGTGGCAGCAGCAGCAGCAGCTCTGGGTTGAATGCCCTTATATGGGGGCCGCCGTGCAATTCAGTTTTCTCTTCTGTTAAATTGGGGCTCGGCACGCCTTCCTCCAGGGCTGCTGGTTGGATACCAGGGTGGGAAGAGCCTGACACATAATGAACATTTCCTTTTAAGAGGGTCTGTCATTTTTATTAACCTGGACCAGAGTGTGACCTTGTGGGGTGTGGACTGAATGGCCCCTGACCTGCCCTCCTGTATCTGCACTGCATCACCCAGGAGCTCCCGACCCTACGAGGGTGTGTTCTGCTCATTTGAGGTCCTGGTCTGACTGCAGCTCCTGGGCCCCAGAAGGAGGTCCTTTGCTGATGCTCCTGTAACTACCAGTCACAGACCCCCCAAAGCTAATGATGGCTCCGGAGGGAAATCCTTTCCATTGCTCCCATGTCAGGGATGCCACCCTCCCTTTGCTTCTGTCTCCAGAGCGAAAGAACTTTTCGGTAATCATTTTGTCACTTCGTTGTAATGGTGCCTTTCCATGACCACTGCTATCTCTCTGTCCTGTTACGTGCAGCCTTGGGGAGATGACAGATAGCCACCCTTTCTGGTCTGGTCTGGTCTCTGGGACTGCTTGCACCCTCCCCCATCCCCTACACCTGACCCCCAGGGTCAGCTGCAGGCTGGGGACCCCTCCAGGGTTCCGCTGCTCCCTGGGGATTGATTGATGGTCAGCCCTGGAGGTAGCAGATGTCCTTGACTGGGCAGGGGACATGGGACGCAGGAAGCGCCTGGTACCTGTTCTGCTGCCTAACTTCCAGCTCTCCAGATGTCCACTGGAAAAAAGGAAAGCCCAGGAGAAAGCTGTCCTGAGTGTGAGAAGTTGCCAGTGAAGCTGGAGTCCCCTTAGGTACCGAAGAAGGAAACGTTCACTGCGTATCTCCCTGGGGCCAGGCACAGCACACTGGCTGTTCCAGTCAGTCCTCACCGGAGACTCCCAGCCTGGAAGTTTCATTACATTTTACAAATGAGGAGGCTCAGAGAGGTTCAGTGATGTCTCCAGGCTGCACAGCCTGTGATTCATTCACAGGACTGACATTTCAACTCAGAGCTGTGCACCTGACTGCAAAGGCAAGGCTGTTTCCCTTCCGTCTGGTGCCGTGGTCCGTGCCTTCTCAGCAACGGGAAGAACGTTCTTTCTACCAGAGGTTCCTTGGCTCTTTCAGCCCTAGGGGCTACTGCTTCTCTCTGACCTTGGAGCCTCGCCCTGACCCTCCTGTGACTCTGCTGGCCTGCCCATCCAGGTGATGAGCTTTTTGGAGGGCACCCCTCCATGTCTTGTATCTCTTTGAGATGTATTTTAATGTTCAAATCATGTAATAAACACACAGATCCTTTCACTCAATTCTTCAGACCCTCTAGAAGTACAGAGTAGCAAATGATGGCGTTTCATACAGATGATCAACATCGGTTTGTGGATGGACCCACTTCTTTTATTTTCTCCAAAGGGCAGCATTTCCTGAAATTTCCATCCCAGAGCCCCTATCACAGGGGCTTCAGCTAAAGGCACATGCCGGCTTTTGTTGCTTATAGCCTCCGTCTGGGGCGGAAGCATTGGCAGGTTTATAGGCAAAAGGGAGGGCTGCGCTTGACAAGAAGTACCACTCAGGCCACCAGCACCTCTGAAGAGGGCAGGACTGGGCCCTCCAGCAGGTTTTCCCTCCAGGGAGGCTGGTCATTATGACTCAGCAGAGCGAGGGCCTGTGACCAGAGAAATGGCCATTTATAGCCTGGGGGAGGGAAACCAGGAGCCTCCCGCTCAGAGAGGAAAAAATGTCTGCCCTGTTTCTGGAAGCCTTATATGATGTGGCAAACGATCATTTTCTTTCCCCTCCGAAGCGGGAGTGTCAAGGGTTGGGATTCAGGGCAAGGAACTGACTAACCGTCACATGTTGGAAAACTGCTTTGAATGGTAGGGATAGAGAGCAACGGCACCCACCCTGTCGCTTAGTCATAAAGGTATAACGGGCCAGCTGCTTACGTGACCATCCGTTGAGCAGTTGTTCCACAACCTGCAGACCCTGCTGAGTTCATTTATAATCTCTTTTTGGTCCAATAGAAACTGCAAAATAAAAATACAAGCAGGGGGACTTCCCTCTTGGTCCAGGGGTTGAGACGTCACCTTCCAGTGCAGGGGGCGCAGGTGTGAGCCCCCTGATTGGGGAGCTGAGATCCCACGTGCCTCGGGGCCAAGGGACCAAAACACAGAACAGAAGCGCTGCACGCATGCTCAGTTGTGTTCGACTCTTTGTGACGCCGTGGACTGCAGCTGGCCAGGTTCCTCCATCTGTGGGACTCTCCAGGCAAGAATACTGGAGTGGGTTGCCATGCCCTCCTGCAGGGGATCTTCCTGACCCAGGGACTGAACCTTTGTGTGTATCCTGCACTGCAGACAGATTCTTTACCACTGTGCCACCTGAGAAGCCCCCCAAACACATCCAATGAAGACTCCAGAAATGGTCCACATCAAAACAAAACCCACCACCACCACCACCAACAACAACAAAAAAAAAAAAAAAAAAAAAACCAAGCAGGACCAAACCTTGACAATAATAGATGGTAGGTTTCCCGAAAAGCAAAAGTCCCAGAGTGCTCAAGAAAATCAGAGACACAGGCCGACTGTCTCTTCCGCCTGCGTCTCTGCCCACCCTGCCCAGCCGCCCTTGCCTGAATGGCACTAACGCTACTCCACAGAAGTTGGCCGTTGGTCTCCTTTTACTTAAACGACCTCCCTTCCCCGGAAAAGGATTCCGCAGAGAACCATTCCAGGGCTTAGCAACTCTCAGGTCAGGAAATCCTCCCGTGCCCCAAACCTGGATGAGGCAAGAGGGATTTGTTTAGATTCAAGCCCGTTTCCTCTCGTTTTGGCCCCTTGTTGATGGAACAGCTGTTCATGAGGCTGTGTGGTTGGCATCTGTTCTGTTGCTGAGGTCCAGAAAGGCTGGTGCCAGCATAATAGTTTTTTAATTCTCTTCCACACTGGAGAACCTCTCTCAAAGAAGAGCTGGAGTTGGGGGATGACAGACATCTTTGTGGGTCCCAGGACTCAATTGTGGCCTCATGGAAACCCCTAGTGGAGCATTCCTTCTTCATCTCCCCCTGCACATCCTCCTTTGTGTATCTGCATTCTAAACCGAAGTCTTGTCCCTAAAGCTTTTCTTCCAGCTTTAGGCTGAGTTCTTCCCCAAGGCAGTCTCCCCATCTCTGGAAGAAGGGCTCCTTAGCCATTATCTTTGGGCCCACAGCGCCACCCAGTGGCCACTATAGGTGCAACCAGCCCTAGCTTCCCAACAGCTCTCCTCTGTGAAGGGTAGGGTTCAAGTTCTCCCCTGATTTGCTTTCCTGCTTGTTCAGTGACCCCATTAACCCGAGCATCTTTCTCCTTTACAGGTGGCTATGAGAGGTTCTCCTCCGAGTACCCAGAATTCTGTTCCAAGACCAAGGCTCTGGCAGCCATCCCACCTGCTGTGCCCCCAAGCACGGCGGAGTCCTTGGACCTGAGCTGCAGCTCCTGTGGAACCCCACTGCACGACCAGGTGCGGGCTGAGATCAGACTTCTGCTTGTCAGAGGCTCAGGACTCAGGGCCCCAATGCTTGGGTGAACTGATGGACCCTGAGTGTTGGGATGCGACCTTAGGTGGAATCCATTATTCCTTTGAAATTCTTCCCCTTCCTTCTCTCATTCTGCTGCTACTGCTAAGTCGCTTCAGTCGTGTCCGACTCTGTGCGATCCCATGGACGGCAGCCCACCAGGCTCCCCCGTCCCTGGGATTCTCCAGGCAAGAACACTGGAGTGGGTTGCCATTTCCTTCTCCAATGCATGAAAGTGAAAAGTGAAAATAGCTCAGTCGTGTCCGACTAGTAGCGACCCCATGGACTGTAGCCTACCAGGCTCCTCTGTCCATTGGGTTTTCCAGGCAAGAGTGGGGCCTTCTCTCATTACCCTTACTTAAAAAAAGAATGTAAAAACATAAGTTCCTGACTTTGCTCCCAGAGTTATGTGCAGACAAGCAAGGAGCCCAGAAGTGTGTGGGCTACTCTGTGGGAAGCCGAGACCCCAGCCCTGGCTTACAACAGGCAGAGCTGTCCACCTCCGACACAAGCTAATCGTAAATGCTAAGTGAACATTGGTGGACAACCAACCCTTCTAAAAAAACCAGCTCATGCCACTATGATTCTTGCGAGCATGCCCCTTCCGGCCCTCTCCTTTAGACAGAGATGGAGTAAAATGATGGGGACCCGCAACTCTGCTCCACAAACCCCACATCACTTGTGTTGATCTGGCTCACAATCGTGTCATTTGCAAAGCCAACATAACCTCCTTTTGCCAGGATCCCTCCTCTCGTCTTTCGGGTGCTGTTGCGTCTGTTTTTGATCTGCAGCAAGTAGCTTAGTGGTAGCAGATGTAAGCGCCTCTCATCACAAACGATGGAACAAGGCCAGCGTTGTGTCTTCTGCTTCATTGGTCACAGGGGGCGGGGGGGAGGTGCGCTGCTTGAACCAGAGAGGGGAGCCCAGCATCAAGGGAGAGCACAGCATCAAGGCCAGAGAGGTCCCACTGAGCGCATCACTCCCTCCTGGAGCCCCAGCAGGACATGGGGAGACCTGGAGGGGCTGTGTCCACAGGCTATCTTCCCATGACCCTTGACAGCACCCCCACCCCAGACTGGCTCCCCTCTACACATCCCACCACCCCAGCCCTCTGCCCCGCTGTCTTATACTTATGATGTTTGGGGGGGTGCCCTTTGTTCTCCCCTTCTGCAGGGGGGTCCGGTGGAGATCCTGCCCTTCCTCTACCTCGGCAGTGCCTATCATGCGGCCCGCAGGGACATGCTGGATGCCCTGGGCATCACAGCCTTGCTGAACGTCTCCTCCGACTGCCCGAACCACTTCGAAGGACACTATCAGTACAAGTGCATCCCGGTGGAGGACAATCACAAGGCCGACATCAGCTCCTGGTTCATGGAGGCCATCGAGTACATTGGTAGGCTGGTCCTGGCCGGGCGCTGGGTGCAGGGCTGGGGTGCTGGGTGCAAGGCTGGCCCTGGCCAAGGCGCTGGCTGCAGGGCTGGGGCACTGAGTGCAAGGCTGGCCCTGGCCGGGGTGCTGGGTGCAAGGCTGGCCCTGGCCAGGGTGCTGGGTGCAGAGACGGCTGGCCCTGGCTGGGGCGCTGGATTCAGGGACGGGGAGCTGGGTGCAAGGCTGGCCCTGGCCGGGCGCTGGGTGCAGGGATGGGGTGCTGGGTGCAAGGCTGGCAGAGACAGGAGGCGAGGGAAGAGGGAACCACTTGGAGCTGGAGGGTTGAAGGAGGGACTTAGAAAGGGCCCTGCCCAGAGGGTGCCTATTTTCCCTCTTCCTCAGTAGGAAGGCTGGCCCTTGGGGTGTTAAGTTGCCCAGGGGTAGGAAGATGGACTTATACAAACTGCAGGCACTGGTAGCTGATAGAGGCAAGAACTTTTGCCTTGGATGTCCCACCTGCCAAGCAGATAAGACTTAGGGGTGAGGAGGAAGACACAGAGAGAACTGGGTCGTTGTTTTTGCTCCTGCAAATGAAAACCCCTCCGTGTGTGCTGGCACCGGGCTTTAGCATGTGTATTTCCTAAACCTGGCACGTTTGTCTGGTTAAGTCTCCAAAATAGCCTAGAACCAATGGTACTCCCTGGCCCCGTGGGTTTCCTCTCTATCTTGGCGTCAGCCTCGGAGGGCTGTCCCTTCTGTGGTTCAGAGGGAGGGCCCCGACCAATGCTTCTCAGATTCTCCCCCCAGCGGCCTCGTCCCGCCCAGGGAAGGACGGGGACTTGGGGACACTAACGGGCGCGTGGCTCTCTGTCCCAGATGCGGTGAAGGACTGCCGCGGGCGCGTGCTGGTGCACTGCCAGGCTGGCATCTCCCGCTCGGCCACCATCTGCCTGGCCTACCTGATGATGAAGAAGCGCGTGCGGCTGGAGGAGGCCTTCGAGTTCGTCAAGCAGCGGCGGAGCATCATCTCGCCCAACTTCAGCTTCATGGGGCAGCTGCTGCAGTTCGAGTCGCAGGTGCTGGCCACGTCCTGCGCGGTGGAGGCCGCCAGCCCATCGGGGCCCCTGCGCGAGCGGGGCAAGGCCACCCCCACGCCCACGTCGCAGTTCGTCTTCAGCTTCCCGGTCTCCGTGGGGGTGCACCCGGCCCCCAGCAGCCTGCCCTACCTGCACAGCCCCATCACCACCTCTCCCAGCTGTTAGAACCCTCGGAATACTCCCTTACCCGCACACCAGCCCATCGGGTGGGGCCCGGTGGCCGGGCAGCAGGTCCAGACTGACCCGCAGGGGGCCTGGTAACCAAGCTCCTTCCATCCATCTCTCTTTGGCTGGGGCCAGCTAGAATGGCAATAAGGACCTCAAATACATATTTAAATGCAGACAAACAAAACACTCCAACTTAGAGCAATAACGGCTTCCTCAGCAGGCAGGGAAGACCTGGGTCTTGGTTTGTGTTTCAGTTTTACTTTTCAGATAGGAATTTCTTACCTCATTTTTTTTTTTTTTTNAACAGTGTGATGATTTCTTAGTGTTTTCATTTCAGTGGCTCAATTTGGATATGGGAAAGTTCATTCTGGTAGGTTTTAAGTTCAGACCCGTCAACTTTTTCTTTAGGAATTGTGACTTTCAAATCAAATTTCCTTTTTAAAACTATGTGTAGCATTTACAGCCCTCCCTTCATTTATGGACTGGTATCTAAGACTACTAACCCCTAAGTAAGACATCATTGCAATAGTCAAATCTGGAAAAATTTAAGTATCTTACATTTGACCAAGTTCTCACCTGGCCCACACACTGAGTCATTTCTTTTCTATATATTACCTTTCTTATTTATCTCTTGGATTCTGCCTTTGGATGAAAAATAACCTTAAAAATAGCATTCACATTGTAATATTATAAAGAACTTGTAACAACTCATTTTTTCCATCAGTGCATTAAATATAGAAATGACTATTAACTTCTTGCTGCCTTCATACCACATTTGAATAAGTATTTCAATTTGCCTTTCTCTTCATCTCACAGATTTTTAATTTTCTGTTTCATTTAAGGTCATTAAAGAATATTACTCAAAATGGGCAAAAAAGGCTAGTGTTTAGTCATTTTTAATTTACTGTGACACACACTTTTGCTGATTTACTGAATGAACCAAGGTTATCATAATGCATGGTCTGTGTTCCTCGATGCTTCAGATTGCATTTCCATATGGATGCATTTTCCATTAGAAGTCCTCTTGGGCACATAGTGTCCCTATTAACTGAGTCATAGATTGTATAACCCTCAGGAGAACTTAGTAACCAGATTTGGAAGTGCAGCGAGAGTTAGGTAACCAGATTTGGAAGTGCAGCGAGAGTTAGGATGAAAGACCAAGCCATAGCCAAATCATTTAGGATTTCCCTGGGCACAGATCACTAGTTTTGTCTTTCGGCTAGTCTCCCAGACTACCATCCTGGTTAGCCAGTTTCCTTAGCAGCCTGGAGTCTGCACCAGGTCATGCTGGGAAATCTGTATTCATGTAGTTCTAATAGGTATATCCTGGGGAGCTCTGAAGGCCGGAGTGTGTTTGGGCTTGGACATGAGCTTGAGACAGGAGGATGAATCGCTGGAATGCCTGGAAGTGACATTGAAAGAAGAGGGAGAGGAGGTTTCTTTCATCTTACTTCACAAAGCTGCTTATGGAACCTGGGCCATGGGTCTCCAAAGCATCTAGTCTGTCATCTTCCCCTTCGCTTGCTCATGGGCAAGTTAGTGATAACTGGTTTATAGCTCAGACCCAGGGAAAGGCAGATGACACAGAACTGCTCTCTGCATACCAATTACCAACCCTTTTCCTCCTATTGTTTCTACCATGGAAACTGGGAAAGCTAAATATGCTTTAGCTAAATTAGCTAAAACACTAATTTCTTTGACTGTCAGGATACTAAGTGGAGAATTTTGGCCAATGAGACCTTAAAGGGAGCATCTCCTGAGGGGTGTTTGAAAAGCTGTGCTTTCCAGATAAAATGGATTAGAGGCGTCTGATTCAGGCCTTTCCCTTCTGCTTTGTCTTGCTTGTGTGTGTGTTTGTGTGTATGGATGTGTGTATATGACTGTGTAGATATGGCTGGAGGAGCATCAGTTTTCTGTGGTCATAAATTTTTGAGTTAACATAGTAAGAACGATAGCACAGGTAGTAGGAAGAGTCTGAATCCTAATGATACCTTCAGGGTCTTGCACTGTTACTGGACTTCCTACTGTTGTGCTTTTGTTACACGAGGAAAAAAAAACAAAATAAAACAAGATGAACGTATGTTTAAGGTATTGTTACTTGGCCATTCTGCTCCTTGAAAAATAAATCCCTCCTAATTGACACACCAGTAAATTGAATCCTTTTGGTGGTTTGTATAAAACAGGGCTTTTGCTTTGACAGTTTAGGCTGAATAATTCTTTGTTGTGAAGGACTTTTGGTCCACTGTAGGATGTTTGGTAGCATCCCTGACTTCTACCCATCAGGTGTCTATAGGATACCCTCCATGTGACAGCCAAAAATGTCTGTAGACATTGACAAATGTTCACTGGGGGCACAGATCAGTCTCTGCTGTAGAATCAGAAGCACAGTGAAATGGGACTTACACAGATTCAAGGGGGAGTCTTTAAAATGCAGATTATCCACTTGGATCAGCCAGAATTAGTTAGTTCATATTGCAGTAACAAAAGACTTGAATGTTTGAGTGATCTACAGCTACAAGGTTTCTTGCTTATCAGGTTCCATATCCCTAGTGGTTTGGCTGAGGTTCTATTCTGGACATTTTCAGTCTAGGACCTAGGACGATGGAGTAGCTTATTTCTAAATGCTTGCAGTTTCTCAGATAAAGGAAAAAGAGTTCATGGCAAAGCAAGGGCTGTCTTTTAAGACTTCTGCTTGGAAGACCTGCATGATGCTTCTACTCACGTTTCATTGACCAAATAAATCCCAAGGCCCTGCCTGAGGCAATACGGTAGAGAAATGCCATCTCTTCACAGTGAAAACTCTTCTTCATAGAGGGTTTTGAGGAAATAATACTATCAAATCACCTAAGAAAAATAGACACTGGGAAGGGTGGTACTAATTAATAATAATTACTGTGCTCAGATCAGCTCTTAGGTCTATTTTCTGGCATGATAGGCCTTCACAGAGCGAGGGGCCAGCACATGTCCTGAGCAGAAAAGGACAAAGTCAGAGCACAGGGTGGAGTTTTGGAAAGCCCTAATAACCCCTGGGGAAAAAATGTAGAGGATAAAAGTCCAAAAGAACGTAGAAAGAGACTGGACCAGTATGGTGGCTAAATGCACAGACTTTGGAGTCAAACCTGTTTTCAAATCTAGAATTTACTGCTTTCCATCTTTCTGATCATAGGCAAGTGAATTAACCAAGCCTCCCTACACTCGTCTATAAAATGAGATGTGTTTGTGTGTATGTGTGTGTACAGAGGAGGATGGGGAAGGAGGGGGAGAAGGGGTCTGCCTCTTATAAAGTGCTAATCCCATTGTTAAGGCCTCATTCTCATGACCTAATCTGACCCATAGTCACCTCCCAAAGACCCTCCTTCTGTCCATCACATTGGAGGTCAGGGCTTCAGTGTATAAATTTGGGGGCAGTGGGGGAAGGGGACACAAACATTCAGTTTATAACACAGCCTCTAATCACTTCGCTTCAGGTTCGGCCCTGGAACTCAGGAGAGCAGAACTCTTTGAGGAAGCAAGGCTTTGGGTAGGAGGGAGGGAGGAAAAAGGGAGGATTAAATATTCAATAAATGTGAGCCTCTTTTCACCTCCTGCTGTTATTTTTCACTGCACCACAGGAAGACCCAGTTGATTGGTGAGCTAGATGTCACTGAAGGATTGGAGCTCCGTGAAAGGGAATTTACTCAGAAAGACATTAATACTGTCCAAGGCAAACATTCAAAGGGAAAGCTTCCAAAAAANTTTCACTGCACCACAGGAAGACCCAGTTGATTGGTGAGCTAGATGTCACTGAAGGATTGGAGCTCCGTGAAAGGGAATTTACTCAGAAAGACATTAATACTGTCCAAGGCAAACAATCAAAGGGAAAGCTTCCAAAAAATTAAAGACTTTATGGGGCAGTCCTCTCAAAGGCACACCTGACCTCAGACATACCTCTCTCTCTCTCTGAACCTCTCTTTAAACCTCCAAGGGCAAATCTCCCCTAAGCCTGCAGGAAATCTCCCTGACCACAGGGGCTGTGCATGCGAGACCTGTTTCTCTTCCCAGCAAAGCCTTTCCCTGTATCTAGGCATTTGGGATGGAGTTAGGCTCCACTGCCACAGCAGAAGAGTTTCTAACAACCTTTGATTTCCCCAGTCCTGCAGAAAATCTGCAAGTGAGGGATGCTGGGGAGTTCTTTTATTCCAGGTCTGTCCTTTTAAAAGTCTACTCCAAGTAAAAGTTACAGAGATGAATTTTTGTTTCTGATTTTCCAGCAAGTAACTTTATTTATATGTGCACATGAACACATACTAGTGCACATGAATATAACTTAAACACACACACACACACACACATCTGCCATGGACAAATACTGATTCCCAGGGTAAGGTCAGTCTAAAGTCATAGGAGAATGAGAAAGTTTAGTCCCCTTCAACCCCAAATAGTTATTAGCAGGATTCCTCTCTCATACTGTACTTAGTATGTTGTTATTATGCAAAGTAGGGTTAATTCCTTTTATTTATCTCTCTGATTTCAGGTAGTGCCCTTTGAAATAAATGGTGGGAAGGAAAAAAAGCAGGTGCATTTTTAACCCACATCCATAAATGGCTGTTTCCTTAGCCAAGCAAAACTGAAGATTGGGTCCATACATGTCTTAGACAAAGTTATTTTCCTTCCTAGTCTTTGGCCCAGATGGAGGGAAACTTTGGATAGAGGTCTTTCTTCATGTAACATTACAATCATTTGTTATTATTATTAATATTATTATCAATTATCTGCTACACTGGTATGATTAGTTATCTGGCACTAACTTATTGTTTGTATGTTCTTTCCTTCTTAGCTTAAATTTTTAAAATAACCATTTAATAAAGCTCTCAGAGATGGTGCAGATGTCAAACAATATTGTCTGACTTTGCATGACAATATCTCATTTTATTCTCTAATTTAGTTTAATTCAAAACAGGACTAATGTCTGTGAAATAGCCAATACAGAGACCAGCTGGGAACCTAACTGGCGTTACTAGCTCCACTCAGATTAACATTTCAAAAATGACACCATATGGTGGAGAGCTTTGGATTTTATGACAAAGAAGCACAATGAATGCTGGACATGACAAACCAGCACAGGCTACGTTGAGTTGCACACCCACGTGAGAGGTGCATAAGGGAGAATGATTTAACCATCACCTGCTTCCTTAGCAAGTTCCAGGCACAAACTGTTATTACACGGTCTTTAAGCAGACACCTTTGTCATTTTATGAGAGAGCTAGATGGCCTCCAATTTCAATGTGTTATTTTCAAATTATTATGATTGTGGAAACCATCCTTCAGAAAGCTATAATTACATACCAGAGAAAGGTTTGGTTGAAAAGTCCAGACACATGTTGACATTCATACATATGCCAAACAATTGAGAAGGTGCTCTGAATTTTGCCATATTTCCTTTAATTTTTATAGTCACATGAACTTGAAAGGTAAGTGTGACCTGTATGTTTCTAACTCATTTACTGTCTTTTACTGTGAGATCTTTCCATTGATGCTGTATCCATAAAGGAGTTGTTTGCAACCCTTTTTCATAAACTCTGAAGGCATCCTCCTATCTCAAGCCCTGATCGCTTTCTGATGCTAGGAGCCGGATAATCTTTTTTTAAAACTATGTGGTATTATACCAAATAAGTGTATATCCAGATCTAGGTCTAGATCTATTTATGTACTCAATGTGTATCTCCCTATTTCTATACCTATGCCTAGAAAATAAATATAGCAATGTAGTTCCATGTAGCGTATAGGTGAAGTTCTGCAGGTGGTCAATCTTTAATTTGTTATAAAATGATTCTTGAATTAAGTTAATAAGATCTGTTTTTGATTCTTAATGAAAACCATAATGAATGTGTAAATTTCTTAGTCTTAGTGCTGTTTTTTAGTGACTTGTTTTCTCCTCAAAGTTATCCTTGATGTTATTAGAACTTGGTTTCCTTGGTATCAAAATGTTGGGTATTGGTACGGGTGCTTCAGGGAGAGGTATCCAGCACATGATGTATTTTACATCTTATCCCAAATCCCTCTAGGGAATATTGTGTGCAAAGGAAAAGGACAGCTTTTTCTCTTTTTGCAAGATAAATTTTCTGCAAGTATGATTTATTCCTGGAAAAAAAACTTAAAAGAATAAATCATTGTAATTCAAAAATGTAATTGCCAATAATTTAAATGGAGGAAAATTTAATGTTTTGTTTTAAACTTTTGTTTTGAAATAATTATACATTGATAGGAAGTCACCTCAAAATGTACAGGGAGTTCCTGTGTGTCCTTCACCCAATTTTCCCTAGTGGTAACCTTTTGCACAGCTAAAATACAATACCAAAACCAAAATTTTGACATTGGTACAATCCAGACATATGTGCTTATGTGTGTGTGTGTGTGCTTGTGTAGTTATACTCAGTTTTGTCACACATTTACTTGGTAAACAACCACCGCAATCCAGATTCAAGGCTGTGCCATCACCATGAGGCTCCCTCATATTATCCCCTCCTTGCAATGTATCACTCCTATCTCTACCATCCCGAATCCCTGGCAGCCATGAATCCTTTTCCACTTCTAGAATTTTGTTATTTCAAAAATGTTGAGTAGTTGGAATAACACAGTATGTGATATTTCAGAATTGGTGTCCCCCCACCCCCACTTAGCCTCAGTCCCCTAGAACCATTCCAAATTGTGCCATGCATCGATTTTTTCTTCCTTTTTGCTGCTAGGTACTACTCTATGGTAGCATGTGTCACAGTTGGTTTAGCCATTTACCCATTGAAGGACATGTAATTATTTCCTTTTTTATCTGTTATGAATAAAGCTGTTATGAGCATTCATGTATAGGTTGTTGTGTGACACAGATGTTTGTTTCTATGGGATAAATGCCCAAGAGTGCAGTTGCCGGGTCATATGGTAAGTGCATGTGTAATTCTCAATTTTGTACGAAAGTACCAGATATTTTTTCAGAGTGGCTGTGTCATTTTACATTTCCGCCAATAATGCAAGAGTGATCCAGTTTCTCTCCGTTCAGTTCAGTCGCCCAGTTGTGTCCAACTCTTTGTGACCCCATGGACTGCAGCACGCCAGGCCTCCCTGCCCATCACCAACTCCTGGGGTTTACCAAAACTCCTGTGCATTGAGTTGGTGATGGCATCCAACCATCTCGTCCTCTGTCATCCCCTTCTCCTCCTGCCTTCAATCTTTCCCAGCATCGGAGTCTTTTCAGATGAGTCAGCTCTTCACATCAGGTGGCCAAAGTACTGGGAGTTTCAGCTTCAACATCAGTCCTTCCAATGAACACCCAGGACTGATCTCCTTTAGAATGGATGGACTGGTTGGATCTCTGTGCAGTCCAAGGGACTCTCAAGAGTCTTCTCCAACATCACAGTTCAAAACTATGAATTCTTCAGTGCTCAGCTTTCTTTATAGTCCAACTCTCACATCCATACATGACCACTGGAAAAATCATAGCCTTGACGAAACGGAGCTTTGTTGGCAAAGTAATGTCTCTGCTTTTTAATATGCTATCTAGGTTGGTCATAGCTTTCCTTTGAAGGAGAAAGCATCTTTTAATTTCATGGCTGCAATCACCTTCTGCAGTGATTTTGGAGCCCCAAAAAGTAAAGTCTGCCACTGTTTCCACTGTTTCCCCATCTATTTGCCATGAAGTGATGGGACCAGATGCCATGATCTCTGTTTTCTGAATGTTGAGCTTCAAGCCAACTTTTTCACTCTCCACTTTCATTTTCAT
>SJYV01041202.1:213407-227289 GCA_006410875.1 Neotragus pygmaeus | reverse complement strand
GAAGAATTGATGCTTTTGAACATCAATTCTGAAGAAGATGGTGTTGTGGTGTTGGAGAAGACTCTTGAGAGTCCCTTGGATTGCAAGGAGATCCAACCAGTCCCTTCTAAAGGAGATCTGTCCTCAGTGTTCTTTGGAAGGAATGATGCTAAAGCTGAAACTCCAGTACTTTGGCCACCTCATGTGAAGAGTTGACTCATTGGAAAAGACTCTGATGCTGGGCGGGATTGAGGGCAGGAGGAGAAGGGGACGACCGAGAATGAGATGGCTGGATGGCATCAATGACTCGATGGACGTGAGTTTGAGTGAACTCCGGGAGTTGGTGATGGACAGGGAGGCCTGGTGTGCTGTGGTTCATGGGGTAACAAAGAGTCGGACACGACTGAGTGCCTGGACTGAACTGAACTGATGCCCGATAAAGGAGTAATGTCCAAAATATATAAACAACTCGTACAACTCAGTATCAGAAAGACAGACAACATGATTAAGAAATGGGCAGAAAGCCTCAATAGACATTTTCCAAAAAATACTTTCTAAAAAAGATATATAGATGCCAAGTAGGTATGTGAAAAGAACTCAACATCACGCATCATCAGAGAAACACAAATCAAAACTACAATAAGGTATCATCTCACATCTGTCAGAGTTCTGTCAGCAAAAAGGCCACAAATAACAAATGTTGGCAAGAATGTGTAAAAAATGGAAACCTTCATACACTGTTGGTGGGGATGTAAATTGGTGCAGCCACATAGGAAAAGAGTACGGAGACTCCTCAAAAAATAAAAATAGAACTATCGCTTGACCCGGCAATTCCACTCCTGGGCATTTACCTGAAAAAAATAAAAACACTAACTTAAAAAGAAACATGCACCCTAATGTTCATAGTAATGTTATTTATGACAGACAAGATATGGAAGCAACCTAAGTGTCCATTGACAGATGAATGGATGAAGAACATGTGGCACATATATTCAATGGAATATTACTCAGCCACGAAAGGAATGAAAATTTTGCTGTTTCCAACAACATGGATGAACCTGGAGGCTGTTATGGTTAGTGAAATAAGTCAGACAAAGACAAATACTGTATACTATCATTTGTATGTAGAATCTAAAAATAAAACAAAGGAATGAATGTAACAAAAACAAACTGACCCATAGATAGAACAAACTAGTATTTACCAGTGAGGAGATAGAAGAGGGTAGGCGCAAGACAAGGATTAAGAGGTATAAACTGCTTTACAGAAAATAAGTGAGCCACAGGATGTATTGCACAGTATAGGAAATAAAGCTAATATTTTATAATAACTATAAATAGAGTATAATCTGTAAAATTTTAAAATCCCTACATTGAACACCTGAAACTAGTATATCAACTGTATCTCAATCAAAGAATTAAAAAAAAAAAAGGAGTCCGTTTCCTCAGTAATAGCTTTGAGCTCTGCTGGCTTGTCTGTTCCCTGCTCCCCTACGACACCCCTCAAGTCTGCTCCAGGGAGAGGCTTTAGTCCAGTTTGAAAATCACCGTACTAGCGGTGGTCTCTGAAGTGCTTCTCACATATTAAAGTCTGAAAATCTGCTAACAGTATTGCTTCCCTTTAATTTTCTAGGTGTTATGTCAGATTGTGACTGCTCATCCATCCATCCATCCATCCATACTTTCACCATTTGTATGTGTATCGGACACGACTGAGCGACTGAACTGAACTGAAGTATGTATGTATGTGTATGTTTGTATGTTTCCGTCTATTACTAAAAAAATGGTTCTGAAATTAGAATGCCTGGGTTTGTGGTCTCATTTACCACTTTCCTGCCTGTGTGACTTAAAATAAGCTAACTAATTTCTCTTTGCCTCAGTCCTGAGCTATGGAGAGGTAGAGTGGGGCAATACTATTTAGTATCTATTTCTGGATATTGCTGTATTATCTATGTAAATGTGCTGAGCACAATGTAAGAACTCAGTGTCAGCAAACATTAGCCATTATTGTAATCTAGGTAAATCTCTGATGTTTAAAATGAATTTTAAAATAGATATTTAAAGGCAGCTAGGTCCTTTGCCCTCCCTTGGGACAAAGTATGTCCCAGGTCCTCTTAGGAGCTGGAGTGCAAGACAGTTGAGTCAAGGAGTGGCCTTCAGAAAATTGGGCTGGGTCAGTGGTGCTCATAATGCAGGGGCTGGGAGTTTAAGGCAGTTTAAGGCTCTTCTCTTAAAACCACTGGCCACAGCGACAGAGTGAGACCCTGCCTACAGTCAGGATAATGCAGTCTGAATATTGACATAACATATAGACCAGCTTTTACCCTTGTCAGACATTGCAGAGCTTCAAGTCCTTTGAAAACACACCATTTTCTCCTAAGAACTCAGGCAGTTTGGGTCAGATGCGCTCATGAATGTCAGTGCTTATTTGATCCTCTGTTTTTCTGGCCCAGGCTCACTTCCCTGGGTTCTCAGCAGTTACCTGAGCACTGTGGTGCCTTCCGCTGGGCACTGAGGCACTGCCCCTGGTACAGCAGAGAGGCTGCCGTTACTCTGCCCTGTCTGCCGGGCATCACTCACCTTGCGCACTGGAGCTGGTAAGGCAGGAAAGCAGTGCCATGTTTCTGTTGAAAAAAGAGCCAACACCTGTCTCCTCATTTCTATAGGCACTATCAGAAGGGTTGGACCCTCCACTGGCCACGTTTGCCAGGGAGTCCTGAGGCTAGCACAGCAACCCCAGTACAAAGATCTAAAGCTCCTTTCTGCCACCCCAACACCTTTTAACCTCTAAATTTGCCCAGATGCCACCTGGAGGAGTAGTAGAGAATGGGGAGAAATCTGAAAGACAGCATTTACACAAGCAGTTGCTTAAATCGAGAGACAAATCTGTGATGAATTGGTAAATTTCAGACACATGCTCTGGCATTTTCTTTCATACCATGATTGCTCGTCCAAGTCCTTCCCTTCTGTTCTAAGGACTCAAGAGTATTTAGGACTATTGAGTAGTAGTAGGTTGTTCACAGAAGAAAGTTTAGAATGTGGGTGTAGCTGGGAAATGTATTCAGGGCACTGAGTTTTTCTTTTTAACCAAATACACATTGTGAGAAAAGCTGACTCTGCAGCAGTAGGTGGTTCTCCCCAGATTGCTGCCAGAAGCTTAGTTTGACTCTGAGTCAGCTTCCCACATACAGATTGGAGTTTCAGTTTTATAGAAAACATTTTCAAGAGAATGAGTTATGGATACTGTAAAAAATACTAGAGCTATGACCATTCTTTTTGAAGCTCTCATGAAAGGAATTCAGTAGATGTTTATATGCAGCATTTGTAAAGTCATTGTTCTAACAATTCATCTTTGGGGTCCCATTGCAGAGAACCGGAAGTATTGATGCAGAGTCTGTATGCTTGCCACTTTCTAACTGTGGCCAACAGCATCATTATTCCTAATGTACTCTGGGGGAACCCTTGAAAGTGAAAGTTGCTCAGTCGTGTCCGACTCTTTGTGACCCCATGGACTATTCAGTTCATGGAATTCTCCAGGCCAGAATACCGGAGTGGGTAGCTTTTCCCTTCTCTAGGGGATCTTCCCAACCCAGGGATAGAATCCAGGTCTCTTGCATTGCCGGCGATTCTTTACCGGCTGAGCCACAGGAAAGCCCAAGAATACTGGAGTAGGTAGCCTATCTCTTCTCCACGGAATCTTCCAGACTCAGGAATCGAACCAGGGTCTCCTGCATTGCAGGCAGATTCTTTACCAACTGAGCTATCAGGGGAGCTTGGGGGAGCCCTTGGGTGACCTTTAATTCCCCTCCTCAACTTCATTCCCTGTGATTGGTCTGTTACTGACCTCAGTTATCATGCTTGAGAGTCTTTCCTGTTTCCATTTTAATGTACTTCCCACTTTACACCTCTACCATGGTTTCTTAGCTTCTTCACTGACTCTCTGTGATTCTTAGCTTCCTCACTGACTCTCTGTGATTCTCCTCTGAACCATCTGACAAGGTGTTAAGAATCTAACATCCCATTTTACTGTTCCACTTAAAGTTAAAGTGACTTGCCCCAACCTCCTCTCCTGTCCCCCACCTTTGGGATTGCACTTGATAACCATCCATGAGCTGAACAGGTTTTAAACGCAGCACATACTATGAAACTAATGTTCTTATTTGAAAGATTGAGAGGCTGGCAGTTTTTGTAAAAAGCCCACACTAAGGCCCTATAGCCTTCATTCATTCTCTTATATGATATGTGCCATTAAATCGGAGGCCAAGTCCAGCTTTTATGGCTGCCTTCCAAGGGGGAGAATACCCACCATGACAAACACATTTGGTAGGCTGGGCACTGTGTGAACTGTTTTTTGAGCCTCTCCATAGTATGCTTTTTCTTTCCGATACAAGTAGGACAGTGCTTTGGATAACAGCTCTTTGGAAAGATATAGTGAATAAACAGATACATTTTAAGGTGAAAACCTTTTCCACCTTATTTTCCAGTCCTATTTTCCATCTTCTGTAGTTAGCATTGGCAAAATACATGAGAAATTATTGAAAAAAATTTGAGGCCAAGTCCACATCTCACATCTGGCCCCTGCCCACCACACCCCATAACTGCAGTCAGTGTGGTCTCCCCACTGCTCTGTGTGTGAGCAGACAGCATTTGTGATTCTTTGTTTTGGAGGCTCTCTCCTGCTCTGCTACCTGCTAGCATCAACCGACATTCCACCTTGTCCATGAAACCTTTCTTATTATGACTACTACAGGATTCACGGAGCTCTTTCTATTCTTCTCTGAATTTTTACAAATGGTAAATTGAGTGGCACAGACTAAATACAATGGGGCTTTCATGCCTCACTCCATATTAAAGATGATCTGACTTCTCTGCCCCCTTTTGCTTGGAGGAATGTCAGAGGATAATCACCCTCTCTTTCTGTATGCTTGTGTCATGGGTAGATAGATCCATCCCCTCAGGTATCAACACTATTAATTCTATCAGGGACCTGACTATATCTCATGCTTACTTTGTATCCTCACAATTTTCACGCTCTGCATGGGGTGGAAGCTCTATAAATACTTGCAGATTGACTACTAGGTTAATTCTAGGACAGAGCCATGCTTAACCTGAAACCATCATGTGGAACATGCAATCAATTCCAGAATTATAGGGAGAAAGAAGTTAACTGACTTATCCTGGAGTACACATATTTTAGGACAGAATATAAAGCTCATCTTCAGATAGTAATAATTCTAGCTAATATTTATGGAGTACTAACTAAACACACATCCAGAGCTATTCTAGACATCTTTACTTGTGAGGTAGGTACAATTATCCCTTTTTTATAGACAAGGAAACTAAAGCACAGCTATTTACGGTAGAATTAGTATTTTAACCAGTGAAACCTGGCTCTGTGCTCAAGTACCACAGGGATACCACTGAAGTCGTTGGAACATCATAGCCTAGAGCAATCGGAAACAGCGCTAAAATGGTCTCTAAGAAGTCTTCACAAGCTTTTGCTCATAGAATTGGCAATGACTAAGTCAAATGCTAATTTTTACATGTCCCACTTGTGAGAAAGACTGAACAGCACTCTTTTTAACTGTTGAGAAGTACTTTTAGGATATAGACACTTAACAGTCACAACAGTAGTGGCAGTTTCCAAATACAGGGACAATATAAGATGCAGTTTGTTTCTGTTTTTATTAATTAATGTATAAGACACAAGTTTTCTGAATATTACATTAGTTTTTTTTGTGAAGACCCATATGTGAAGTCGCTCAGTTGTGTCCGACTATTTGTGACCCCATGGACTGTAGTCTACCAGGTTCCTCCGTCCATGGGATTTTTCCATGCAAGAAAACTGGAGTGGGTTGCCATTTTTTTCTCCAGGGGATCTTCCCGACCCAGGAATTGAATCTGGGTCTCCTGCAGGCAGATGCTTTACCGTCTGAGCCACCAGGGAAGCCAGTGAAGACCCATATAGTAAGTATATTAGGTTTTCTGGCCCACAGGGTCTCTGTCATCACTACCCCACCTGACCATTGCAGTGCAAAAGCAGCCGCGAATGTTACATAAATGAATGGATGTGTCTCTGTTCCAGTAAAACCTTATTAACAAAAGTAGGCAGTGGCTTGGGTCTGGTCCATGGCCCTTATTTTCCTGACTCTTGGTTTGCATAAATAATTTCTGTCCTGTCAGGTTACCACTGAGTTTGTGCACATCTTTCAAATTATTCTTTCTGCACTTCTGTTAAGAACCACCTAATAATGGAACTGTTTTTTCATTTCTCTGGCAAGGCCTTTATTATTCTTCCCATCCATGGATTTTTAAAAATGTTTCTCCGACACTAAATCAATTTAGGGCTCTAAAAGCAACAGTCAGCTCAATGCTTTGTTCACTGTTTTACATTCATTGACTGTCAGGGACCTGAGGAAGGCAAAGTACTCAACTTTAGTTTCTTGTAATTGAGATGCTTCAGGTTTGTTTCCAACTTTTAGCTTCCAAATATTGGTGAGGGGGCAGTTAGATATAGTAGCAGACAGGAGAAGGCAATGGCATCCCACTCCAGTACTCTTGCCTGGAAAATCCCATGGATGGAGGAGCCTGGTGGGCTGCAGTCCATGGGACCGCTAGGAGTCAGACACAAATAAGTGACTTCACTTTCACTTTTCACTTTCATGCATTGCAGAAGGAAATGACAACCCACTCCAGTGTTCTTGCCTGGAGAATCCTAGGCACTGGGGAGCCTGGTAGGCTGCTGTCTCTGGAGTTGCACAGAGTCGGACACGACTGAAGTGACTTAGCAGCAGCAGCAGCAGCAGCAGTAGACAGATGAAAATGAAAGGAATAAGTGAAATTAGAAAATGTAAAGAGAGGAAACAGATAAGGGCGCAGGAGATGCTGGATTATAAAGCAAATAAGTATCTATGGCATTCTTAAGACTCAGGCCTGGAAAGACCCTGATGCTGGGAAAGATAGAAGGCAAAGGGAAAAGGGGTGGCAGAGGGTGAGATGGTTAGATAGCATCACTGACTTAATTGACATGAATTTGAGCAAACCCCAGGAGATAGTGGAAGACAGAGGAGCCTGGTGTGCTGCAGTCCATGGGATGTAAAGAGTCAGACATGACTAGTGACTGAACAACAACAGTAAGACTCAGGCTACTCTAGTATAGGGCAACTCATGAAAGACCATATATCCATGACATCCCTATCTAACAGATNATTGCAGTGCAAAAGCAGCCGCGAATGTTACATAAATGAATGGATGTGTCTCTGTTCCAGTAAAACCTTATTAACAAAAGTAGGCAGTGGCTTGGGTCTGGTCCATGGCCCTTATTTTCCTGACTCTTGGTTTGCATAAATAATTTCTGTCCTGTCAGGTTACCACTGAGTTTGTGCACATCTTTCAAATTATTCTTTCTGCACTTCTGTTAAGAACCACCTAATAATGGAACTGTTTTTTCATTTCTCTGGCAAGGCCTTTATTATTCTTCCCATCCATGGATTTTTAAAAATGTTTCTCCGACACTAAATCAATTTAGGGCTCTAAAAGCAACAGTCAGCTCAATGCTTTGTTCACTGTTTTACATTCATTGACTGTCAGGGACCTGAGGAAGGCAAAGTACTCAACTTTAGTTTCTTGTAATTGAGATGCTTCAGGTTTGTTTCCAACTTTTAGCTTCCAAATATTGGTGAGGGGGCAGTTAGATATAGTAGCAGACAGGAGAAGGCAATGGCATCCCACTCCAGTACTCTTGCCTGGAAAATCCCATGGATGGAGGAGCCTGGTGGGCTGCAGTCCATGGCACCGCTAGGAGTCAGACACAAATAAGTGACTTCACTTTCACTTTTCACTTTCATGCATTGCAGAAGGAAATGACAACCCACTCCAGTGTTCTTGCCTGGAGAATCCTAGGCACTGGGGAGCCTGGTAGGCTGCTGTCTCTGGAGTTGCACAGAGTCGGACACGACTGAAGTGACTTAGCAGCAGCAGCAGCAGCAGCAGTAGACAGATGAAAATGAAAGGAATAAGTGAAATTAGAAAATGTAAAGAGAGGAAACAGATAAGGGCGCAGGAGATGCTGGATTATAAAGCAAATAAGTATCTATGGCATTCTTAAGACTCAGGCCTGGAAAGACCCTGATGCTGGGAAAGATAGAAGGCAAAGGGAAAAGGGGTGGCAGAGGGTGAGATGGTTAGATAGCATCACTGACTTAATTGACATGAATTTGAGCAAACCCCAGGAGATAGTGGAAGACAGAGGAGCCTGGTGTGCTGCAGTCCATGGGATGTAAAGAGTCAGACATGACTAGTGACTGAACAACAACAGTAAGACTCAGGCTACTCTAGTATAGGGCAACTCATGAAAGACCATATATCCATGACATCCCTATCTAACAGATACACACACACACATACAAATATTGAACTAAGTAGGTGTTACCTAGAACAGAAGAACCAACTACCATTAACTATTGTACAAAACCTATAGAACCAATGCATGGATTTTCTCTTCAAATGCTGCAATTTTGGAATGAAAGTATACAAAGAAATTTTGATTTCTGTTTGTATTAAATAGCATTTTTTTCTGAGTAGAAGTGGTAGAACATTGTTCTTGATCCTGAACAGTTTCTGTAAATGAGACAGTGGTGAATTCTCATTTGATCCTATGGAGATCAGTATGAAAGATACCATGTCCAGGAATTAGATTAAGCCTGAGGGAAAAAGAAGGGATCTTTTTGAACTGTTGACCAGGCCTTGGTGTCACCAGAAGATGGTAATTAAGAGCAACTGGGGCAACTAGCTTAGTGGTATGAAAAGACTTTGCTTTTCTTGCCCTTGGTCTCTGAGTATGAGAATGAGTTCATGGGGAATCATATAGTCTGAGAATAAAGTTAGTGTATGTTGTATTTAAGGAGGTATTTATTTTCCTTAGTATGGATTAAGAGATTGTAATTTTCTGAAAATTCTCTGATAACGTATGCTAAGAATTGCTGTGCATGTGTGTGTGTTGATACGGTGCTTCTCTGCTGGAGAACCAGGGAGATGAGAGGGTGACCTGGGTTTGGGTGGATTGAAACTACTTCACTTCAGCATCCAATGTGGTGTTAGTTGTACTGAATGTAGGCGTAGAACTTTACTATTGTGGGTCCCTTATGGCTTCATTGTAAAGCAAAATACACTGTTGTGGTCAGGCAGTGGGTTTCTCCTAAAAGGGTGGGAATAGATCTGTGATTTAAAGGTTTGAATAAAGTTTGAAGAAAAAGAAAGACAGGGTCTAATATGGTTGTGTCCATGGGATTCATCTGAGAATGGCTTAACTTTTTTGTTTTGTTGCTATGTTTTTTCCCATGAACTCTGGAAAAAAACCATATTTAAATAAAGGTTCTAAAGTTGTTTCCTCATGTTGGACTTGATTTTAATTACCCACAACTTGTTTGTAAAGTGAATTTCCCCCGAATCTTGTAATGTGGGTGGTGCTTGGAATTAAGAGATGCAATATTAAAAGGATAACTCGTGGGAGCCTGCACAGCAGTGTGGGTCTGAGGACCCAGGGAAGTGGGGTGTGGGAGGCCTTGGTGGAGCTGAGAGCCGCTGGTGTGTGGGAGAAGCCCTGGGGAGAAGCAGCTGCCAGCTGAATGGCGTGGAAGCCCATGCAAGATCCCAAAACAATCTCTGCAAGATGAAAACAAATACTGCTTTCAAAAATCAGAGAATCAACAGAAAGGTTCTGTGCTGATTCACTTGGCTCCTATGTCTTACTCCTACAGATTGCCTGAAAATAAAACATTTTAAGAACTCTGGAACCGTGAGAAATTATCAGCTGCATCTGGCTATAAACACACAAAATTTATTTTCTTGCATTAGATCTCTCAACTGTCTTCTGTGTTTGTTAAAAACAATCACTTAGGTAGTCTGTCTTCTCTTACCTCGTGTGGCAATGTAGTTCCTAGTTAGCTTAGACTGTTGCTGCTATTGGCATAATGACATGCAATGACTATGTAAGTATTGGGTTTTCTCCTTTGTACTCAGATGGACAATTTAATGGCTTTGTTACTTGTTCCATTCTTATGCCTTCCATATATCTTTCTTCCGTAACTTTCTGCCTGACTTAAAGGAAAAGGAGCCACTCTTGGGATATAGTACTTTGTTTCTAGGAATGGAACTGGTAAGGTGGGAATGGAGGTGGGAGCCCAGGAGCTTGATTAAACCCCTTAATTAATATTAATAAGCAAGTGTCATTGGCTTTAAAATCAGACACACTATAGGGTACTAGGCTAGTTGCTTATTTTCCTTAGCCTCAGTTCTCTATCAATAAAAGAAGGCATAATAATGGAACCTTCTTGTTAAGATTGTTGTAAAAAATTATATGAAAAAGTGTATTAAAAACGTTAGGACAGGGTTCGGGTCATGGTAAACACTGTATAGGTGCTCTTTATTCAGCGAATATTTCTTGAATTAATATCCAAATATTAAAGCTGATCAACATAACAATTTGAAAGACCCTATCACCATTTCCAATAGGAATAATTTGAATTCTGATTTCCTATTTCTGATGCTAGATAAGAGAAGGGATAGCCTATCCTTTGCTCCCGATTAGCATCAATATGAGTAGATTTTATGTAAATGAGACATTTGCATTCATAGTGACTAGGAGAATGAGTTCTAAATCATGGAGACTACTTGGCACCTCATTTTCTTGTATTTTAGTGTTGCACTAATGCCTGCAGCCAATGCACCTGGGTCGTCATGTTTGACTGAGCCAAAGTCATTAAACAAATATGTGAACTGTCTCTTTTCAGATTAATGACATATGCATCCACTCTTTACGTTTTGGAAAATAATGAAAATTTCCTCTGCAGCAATGGGTAATTTGTAATTTAGGTGAAATCTCACCATTTAAAAAATCTCACCATTTATATATGCTTACTTTTCCAAATAGCCAGTTCACTAGTATCAGGGACAAATGGGAAAAGTTGCTGATGTTGGTGTGGCATGAGCTTTTCTTATCAGCATAACCATGTGATTAAATATGATTCAGTAAATTCTTTGCTTGATTTGTTGGGATATTTTCCTTGCCAGGATTGTCTTCTCCACTCTTCTCTCATTTATAATAATCATAACAGCAGCTATACTTATGGACTTGTTCTGTGCTACACACTGTTCTAAGACCTTGACATGTTTTAACTAAATTTAATTTCACCATCCTTTTAATATGGCAGATACTATTTAATCCTTCTTTTGCAGGTGCATATATTAGAGCTCAGCAATGTAAAGCAATGTGTTTAAGGCCACTAAGTGACAGAGCTAGAATTTGAAGCCAGGCAATTTGTTCCAGAGTTCATACTCTTAAAAAAAAATATGTATATAGAACTATGCTGCCTCTCCATTTTGTTAAATCTCAAACTTTCTTAAAGGCTCAGCTTATTTTCACTTCCTCCCAATCTGTCTCCCTGTTCAGTGCACCTCCCCTCCATCAATTCCTACAGCATTATTTTATTTCATTTATTTGTTATTTAAGGAACTCTCCTTATCATTGTTAACTGATTCATATGTATCAGTTATGTGTATCAGTTTATGTGTACCTTCTGTCCTTGAAGATTTGAACTCCATGTATCATGCTCAGTAAATGTCAGGTATTGCTGGGTGAAAAATGCTCACCTTGACAATATCTCTCTATACAGGAAAAGTGCAACACAAGTTTCCCAATTATAAACTGAGGAATAGAAGGGTCAAGGTATACATTCTTTTCACCTATTTGCAGATATATGAGACAGAAAACCAGTCTTAACTGGGAGGGAAACTAAACATTTAGGTTCTTGGATGCAGTTCTTTGTTGCCTATGGGTGAACAATCATCTTGAGTCCATATGTTCTGAGAGTTATTTTATCCTGGTCAACATTTTGCTATAGTTCTTTATTTATTAACATTAACAAGAATCATGGGACTAGACCCTCATGCCTCAGATGGAAAGTTTACACCTACTAAGAGAGTCCAGAGCAAGGCAATTAGCACTTAACGTTTTTGAATTGTATGAATGGGAACCATCTGAGAATTAGAAAGCATGCCAAAGTGTCTGCACAATGGAAATCGAGCTTTCAAAAATGGCTAACTGGATGCTGTGACTGCATAATTATTTTCAGAAACGTTCCTCAGCCAGAACTTCTCAAAACCCAGATCACATGATGCATAACTGCTTGTTCTAGAGCTATCCTTATTCATTCTGTGGGAGATGTGTTTCAAGATGGGAGGTGGAATCTGTGGTTGGCATCTTGGAGTAGGTAAAATCACATATAGGCTTCCCTGGTGACTTAGTGGTACAGAATCTGTCTGCCAGTGTAGGGGATGCAGGTTTGATCCTCGGATCAGAAAGATCCCCTGGAGGAGGCAAGGACAACCCACTCCAGTATTCTTCCCTGGAGAATTCCATGGACAAAGAAGGGTGGCGGGCCACAGTCCATGGCATCACAAAAGAGTCAGACAGTTTAGAGTGACTAAACAACAACAACAAAACCATATATGGCTGACTTCACTAACTGGAGAGCCAAGTATTTGGTGGGCTCCCTTGACCAGGAGACAAAGAAATTCCCATTGTGAACCTCACCATTTATGGTCAGCAGGCAAGAATCAGTATTCACAAGGCAGGTGATGAGGGAAGTTAGAGGATGCCCAGTAGAATTCCATTGTTGTTATATTTTAGTTTCCCGCAAACCATTGGTGAGAATTATGGCTGCAGTGCTGTGCTAATAGACATCATTACAAGCTCAGTTTTGGCTTAAAAATGTTTACAGGCAAAAGTAACCAACAAAGGAGCGGCTTCTTTGTTAAGACATACCTGGAAAACTGCTGTGATAAAGGAAGCAGCACACCGGAGCTGGCTGGACCTGAAGTGGGGAGGAGGAGCTGTTCTTTGGATGCATCCAAAAGAGCTATTGATTTTCCAGTGTTTTTTTGGAAGTGCCTGTGTTGCTTTATGTTGTATTTCATTCATTTGTAGTTGCTTCTGTTAATAAAGGTCCTCTGGTGGCACTAATTCTTTTCCGTGGAGTGAAGTCGTTTAGCAGTGAAATCCTTGGTGTATTCACTAACATGAAGTGCGATCTGTCCTTGCACCTGGTACACACTCAGCTTTCCAGAGTCAGCTGCTATTCATGCCTTTTGTTTAGTCACACAAGGGAACTAGAACAAGAAGTGTAGATTTTCACCTTGGCTTTTATAACGAACATTATAAGCTATACACCTCCTTCAAATGAGCTTGGCAGTCCCAGTTGTTAGGCAACAATGATTTGCAACTGGACATAAGGAAAAAGGACTATAATTGCTAGTAATTAGTAGCTCACAAAGATTTTTTTTTTCTTTCCACTATGAATTAATCAATCCCCGGAGAAGAATGGGGAATAGGAAAGCAAAGTTTTCGCTTTATAATTCAAGCATTTCAAGTTTAGGGTCAGAGCATTCTCATTTTATTTTGAAGCTCGCAAAGCTTTATGTCACCCTTTCATTTAAAATTTAATATTATTTTATCAAAGCACTACATGTACATTGTTTAAAGAGTCAAATCTTTTACAAAACTCATAATGAAAAACGTCTATCTCCTGCTCCACCTTCTTTGATTTCTAGTCTCCAGAGGCAACCTTTTTCAACTTTAAGCTGTTTCTTCTGCTGTTTTACTGACATATTTCTAAATAAGTTGTGTGCACGGTTTTTGGACGGTAAAAATTCAGTGCTTTTAAAACCACTTCCCACATCCTCAGGGTATACCCCACCTCTTCATCCTCTCTTATTATAGCATGATCACTTTTGATTACATCAATAGTCACCAATTACACTGTTGGTACTGTAGAAATATTATTCACAGCTGTGAAGCATGGCAAATTATGGTAACTTTTTCTGTGTGTGTCTTTTTTTTTTTTTTTTT